>CM065740.1:5411513-5414013 GCA_033310375.1 Conus canariensis | reverse complement strand
CTCCTTCTTCTTCTTCTTCTTTCCCACTGTTTTCTCTGTTTTAGGTAGGCGGGTAGAAGGGGGGGGGGGGGGGGGGGGGGTCTTCATATTCTTGTTCTAATGAACAGTGATTAATTCTGGTATCCCCCCCCCCCCCATCACCTCCCAACTCCCATCGTTTATTTGTTTTTACTGCATTTCATTTTATTTCATTCTATTTCATTTATTTAAAAAAAAGGCAAAGTAATCAATCCGCAAAGGAAATCGCCAACCACATGAATCTCCCGACATCGAAGTTCGCACCCTGAACTCACCACATGAGCAGGTATGGAAGACCATTCAAGGCAAAGATGTAAGTTTTTCAGGGGGACACTATATTTAGGACATCTAAAAACCATTATTAATGACCGACGAGAACGATAATGACAAAAGAGATAAGGTGCTACGGACGTCCATGTTTGTTTGTTTTAAGACTGGTGACTGTTCACTTCTTTAATATCCCCGATGTCGACCAGGTCTGACAGATTCAGATGCCTGCCGCGTTCAGGAATCGGAGCGGGGAAGCTCGGGGAAGCATTTGTGGAGTGGATAAAAGTCAATGGTGTGATGTCCCATTCGGAGGCACCCCCCCTCCCCCCCCCCCCCCCCCCCCCACGCATCTCTGATAGTTTTGAACCTAACGTGAGGTTGTGATGGATTTTAATCCCCAATGATATGTTTCTGATGGATTGAACCCACAGTGAAGTGAGAACGAATGCCTGTCCAGACATGCGTGTGTACGTGGCGTTTCTTTGTGCGTACCCGTGTATGTGTACCTTATGTTCCGCTTGCTTATATTATGTTTGCACATGAACACTCGCACTTGAAAGTATAAGGCAGTATATGCGTGTGGAAACTGCTGCGTAGTGGACATTCAATTGGTAAAAAGTTTATTCACACTAAATCAAGAAAATCAGGAGAACAAAATGTAAAGTTGTACTGTAAAATAAAATATACAGTACAATAGCCATACAAGGCAATACACTGCAGCACAATGGAATGCAATATACAATAAATACAATACAATACAATACCATACAAAACAATACAGCAAGTTTTTGTAACGATTGCACATCGGCAGTTGGTTCACATCTTTCGCTGTTGTCTGGCATGTTCAGCTGGAAGATTTCGGTCTTTTTTTTTTTTGTCTTCAGTCCAGCATGCTTCCGAGCAAGCATCGGTTCCCTGACCCCAAAACTTGTCAAAATCAAACCAGATTTTCATAGTTACGTATGAAGCAAAGTTTAGGTGTGTGTGTGTATGTGTGTGTGTGTGTGTGTGTGTGTGTGTGTGTGTGTGTGTGTGTGTGCCACGAAAGTAAAATGTCCACTTTTGACACAGAAAAGGGACCATAGCCGCGGTCTGGCTGTGGGGCTGGTTGTCGGTGTGGTCTGGTTGCCGGGGCAGCACTCGGTGACTGGTTTACATTATTAACTGGGGCGACTCTCTCTCTGACAGTTATGAGAAAAATGAGCCAACTCATCGACAGAGCGCTGAAATAGAGCGTTTGTGTGGAAGGGGACAGGGAGTGACTGGGGAGGGGGGGTAGAGGAGGGGTGAGGGTAGCCTGGGGGGAGGTGGGAGGTAGACGAGGTGGGTGGGAGGGAAAAATGATGAGAAAGAAGTAGCTATAGTAGAAAGAAACTCGTGGAGAGCGTGGCAGCAGAGAGTCCTCAGAAGAGAAGCCCCCTTCAAGCAAGTGTTTCGGCCCTTATCTCCTGACACTCTAGGGGGGTTGGGCCACACCCGGTTCATGACTCCGGATGTCCCTCTGCTGCCCCTTTTTTTCCCATCTTGGGACGAGCCATGGCTGGGATTCGAACCCATGACCCTCTGGACATGCTCTTTTTCCACTTAATGACTCGCGCTTTAACCACTGAGCCACAGGGACACCTGATATTTGTAGGGAAATTAAGCCTTATGAAGTTCACTTTTGTTCCTCCTTGACCAGATCCAGCTTGAGCACCTCTCTGCCGCTTCTGCCATTGCTTTCAGGGCTCTGGTTTTTTCCCTCCCTGCAACTGAGAGCTGTTTCATGAGGGTGTATGCAGACGTTCCTACAAACCCTCTAGCTCCAATTTCTGCAGTGAGGACTTTGACCTGATAGCCTTCTCTCCTCAGGCTGTTTTGCCAGATCAGCATACTTTTCAGTCTTGTAGATTTGAGCTGCCTCCATTCTGTTCTCATATGGTACCGTGAGCTCGATCACGATCAGCTGCTTGGTTGACTTAGAGTGGACTACTATGTCTGGTCTCATGCCACTCTTGCTGATGATCTCTGGGTGACTCTTCCATTCTGGGAGGTCTGCAGTGCACTCCCAGTCATCTGCCTAGAGGGTGGGATCGTGGAGGGGAGGGGGAGAGAGAGAGAGAGAGAGAGAGAGAGAGAGAGAGAGAGAGAGAGAGAGAGAGAGAGAGAGAGAGAGAGGCATACATACATACAGACAGACAGACACAGGCTGGCAGACAACGGGAGGGGGAGG
>CM065740.1:5384013-5396513 GCA_033310375.1 Conus canariensis | reverse complement strand
CAGATACACAGAGATAAAAGAGAGAGAGAGACAGAGACAGACAGACAAACAGACAGAGATAAACAGAGAGAGAGAGAGAGACACACAACACACACACACACACACACACACACACACACACACACACACACACACACACACACACACACACACACAAAGGCAGAGAGACAGAGAATGGGGAGAAGACATGACGGAGACAGCAGACGTGTCATCAGCTGTCTTGACCCCTGACGTGCACGGTGACACAGCAGGACACAGTGTCTTCATCATTTCCCCATCACCATCTCCGTTTGTACTACCCCCACCCCTCTCCCTCCTCCTGTCCCTCCCCTGCCCTCTTGTCCTTTTCTTCCTCATCCCTAAGCCTCATACCCCCCTATCCCCTCCCCCCCACACACACACGCACACCATCCCCATCGCCCCCCCCCCCTCCTCCTGAAAAGTGCCTGCCCCAGTTGACCCACTTAGTTGTTCATGACATCAGTATCCCCACAGTAAGTCGACTGAAGGGGAGAGAGGGAGGGAGATGGGAAGAGGGAGGGGTCTTGTCCGTCTTGGAGTTGTGTGTTGGCCCTTTGTTTACGTCTTGGACCAATCAAACAATTTCGCGGTTTTCAAAGTGACTGAGATTTATGTCCCGGAGAAAGGGAAATCTTCTCCGTCTTCGAGCTGTTGTGTACTGGGCCTTGTTTTGTTTTTTGGCTGACCATTTCAACATATTCTGGGTGTTGTTCCCTATGTGACTGAGATTTTACGTCCGTAGTAGATGGAGAGAGTGGGAGTGGAAGGGGGGGGGGGGGGGCGCAGGGGGGAAGGAAAGGGTGGAAAAATGAAAGGGAAGAAGAAGAAGGAGGAGAAGGAGAAGGAGGAGGAGGAGGGAGGAGGAGGAAGAAGAAGAAGAAGAAGAAGAAGAAGAAGAAGAAGAAGAAGGAAGAAGAAGAGAGAGAGAGAGAGAGAGAGAAGAAGACAGAAGACAGACAGACAGGACGAAAGAAAAAAGACAGAGGCGGAGACAGAGAGAGAGAGAGAGAGAGAGGAGACGAGAGAGAGAAAAGAGGAGAGAGCGAGAGAGAGAAGAGACAGAGAGAGACAGAGACGAGAGAGAGGAAAAAAAAAAGACAGAGAGAGAGACAAAAAAAAGAAGGAGAGAGAGAGAGAGAGAGAGAGAGAGAGAGAGAGAGAACGAACGAACGAACGAATCTTTTTTTAATGAGGGATAAAGAATAAGCACAATACAGGCTTTTTTTTACATCTTGCCCTCGATGAAGTAGAAAAAACAATGATAATAATGTGACTTCCAAAATGAATTAACTATCGAAAAAATGAAAAAAAAACAACAACAACACTAGACTGAAATACAAAAGGCAATCCAAAAATAAGACAATCAAACCTTTCACACACACACACACACACACACACACACACACACACACACACACACACACACACACACACACACACACACACACACAACAAGAAAACAACTTTGTAAATACATTATTCAAAAAAATAAATAAATAAAAAGAGAGAGAGAGAGAGAGAAGAAGAAGAAGAAGAAGAAGAAGAAGAAGAAGAGAAGGAGAAGGAGAAGAAGAAGAAGGAAGAAGGAAGAAGAGAAGGAGAAGGAGAAGAAGGACGTCAGTGAAAGGTGGAAAGGGAAGAAGTATGTCATCAGAAGAGAGAGAGAAGAGGTAAGGGAGGAACACAAATGAACATTCACATACATCTAAAGATTACTCGTACTTGAATCCATACAAATAATTATGAAAACGTAAAAAGAAAAGTTATACAATGTTATCGTTAGTCACCACTGTTTAGGAAGCGCAGCATCAGATATGAGAAGTATTGTCTTTTGAAAACGTTTAGACTAGAATTTACATTAAATGAAGACACTAGGTCATTCCACAGACAACCCCCGGAATAAATGAGGCTAGATTTAAAAAGATCAATCCTCCGTTGGGGCATCTGAGCCTTTTTGGCATCGCGAATCAGGTTCGTTTTAAATTCATTTTTCAGAATTGGTGGTGCATGATTGGGCATTATCTTAAACATGAAAATTGCTTTGTTATAAGTGAGTTTCCATTTTAGAGGCAAAATGTCTAAACGTTTATAATCAGAGGGAGTTACAGTTGTAGATTTGAGAACGAGTTTCACAGCCCGTCTATGAAGATTGAAGAGTGGTTTTGATACGTTATAACTAGCCGAATCCCACAATGTAGAAGAGTAATTCAAATGAGATTCAATGTACGAGGTGAAAAACAGCTTACGACAATGTTGGTCTGAGAAATGTTTTAGTTTTGAAAGCTGGTGAAACTTTTGAGACAGAAGTTTGCAGAGCATTGTGACATGAGAAGACCATGACAAATTATTGTCTACAATGACACCAAGGACTTTATTGAGAGAGAGAGAGAGAGAAGAGAGAGAGAGAGAGAGAGAGAGAGAGAGAGAGACAAAGAGAGAAAGATAGAGAGAGAAAGAGAGAGAGAGAGAGAGACAGAGAGAGAGAGAGACAGGCAGACAGACAGACAGACAGACAGACAGATAGATAGACAAACAGACAGACAGAAAAAAAAACTAACAAACAAACAGACAAACAGACAGACAGGCAGATAGAAAGAGAATAAGGGGAAAGACATCAAGGACACAGGAGACGTGTCCACAGAAGTGGTCATCCGGGGCATCTGAATCCCTGACGTGCAACGACACAACAGAACACTCACTGTCTACATCATTTCGCCATCACCATGTCTGTTGGCGCCACTACCACCCACTCCCCTCTCTCTCTCTCTCCCCTCCAGTCCACCTGCCCGTCCCCTCCCCCCTCCTTCCCCCTCCCCCTCCCTCTTCCCTGCTCCCTCTCCTTGGGTTTTTTGTTGTTGCCCCTAAGCCTCATATACCTCCCTCCCCAGCCCCCCCCCCCCCCCTTTACCTTTCTCCTACACCTCCTCCTGAAAAGTGCCCGCCCCTCCCCCCCCCCCCAACCCCCGGATGGCCTGCTTGGTTGGTCATGGCATCAGTATCCCCCGCAGTGAGTCGACTGAGGTGGAGGGGGGGGGGGGACAGGGGTGGGGGTGGGGGAATCTCGGCCATCTTCGAGCTATTGTGTGCTGGCCCTTGTTGGACTTTGCTGACCATTTTTTTTTTTTTTAACAATACTGGCTGTCGTTCTCAAAGTAACTGAAAGTTACGCCCCTGAGAGAGGGAAAGGTGGGAATAGGGGGTGGGGAAGGGGGTGGGGGTTGGGGCAGGAAGAGAAAGAGGGTGGGGGGAGGAGTGTGGAGAAGAAGAAGAAGATGATGAACAGGAAGGAGAAAAGGAAAATAGAAAAAACAAAGAAGTGAGTTAGAGAGAGAGAGAGAGAGAGAGAGAGAGAGAGAGAGAGAAAGAGAGAGAGAGAGGGGGGACACAGAGAGAGGCGGAGAGAGAGCGAGAGAGAGAGAAGAGTGAAGAGGAGAGAGAGAGAGAGAGAGAGAGAGAGAGAGAGAGAGAGAGAGAGAAGAAGACAGAGAGAGAAACAGAGAGAGAGAGAGAGACAGAGACAGAGACAGAGACAGAGAGACCGAGAAAGGGAGAGAAAGAGGCAGGCAGACAGATAGAGAATAAGAAGAAGTCGTCACGGAGACAGCATACGTCGTGTCATCCAGTGTCTGTTTTCCTGGCAGGTATGGTGACACAGCAGGACACAGTGTCTTCATCATTTCTCTATCACCTTGTCCGTTTGTACCCCTCCCCAACCCCTCTCCATCCTCCTGCACCCCCTCCCCCCACCTTCTCTCCTGTCCTTTCCTTCCTCGTCCCTAAGCCCCATATACCGATCTTCCCCTCCCCCCCCCCCTTTCTCCTCAACCTCAACCTCCTGCCCCCTGCTGACCTACTTAGATACAGTGTAGTCATGACATCAGTATCCTTGCCGTGAGTAGATTGAAGGGGAGGAGGAGGGGGGGGGGAGGGGGAGGGAGATCTGGGCCATCTCCCACTTCTCATGTGCTTGTAGTTGTTTTACGTGGTTGACCGTTTATACAATACTGGCTGAAACTAACTCTCCGAGTGACTGAGAGTTATGAGGGAGGGAAAGTGGGAGTCGGGGTGTGGGATAGGGGGGGGGGGTGGTTGTGGGGGCAGTTAGAAAGGGAGAGGGAAAGAGAGTGTGGAGAAGAAGAAATAGAAGACGAAGGAGGGAGAGAGAGAGAGAGAGAGAGAGAGAGAGAGAGAGAGAGAGAGAGAGAGAGAGAGAGAGAGACGATGAGAGAGAGAGAGAGAGAGAGAGAGGCAGACAGACGACAAACGAGAGAGAGAGAGAGAGAGAGAGAGAGAGAGAGAGAGACAGACAGACAGACAGACAGACAGACAGACTGAGACATAGAATAAGAAGAAGACAAGCCAAGAGACAACAGACGTGTCATCAGGAGTCAGGAACCCTGTCATGTATTTGACTTGACACAGCAGGACACACTGTCTCCATCATTTCTCCATCACCATCTCCGTATCTACCACCTCCGCATCCTCCATCCGCGTCCCCCTTGGCATTGTGCCCCCTTCTTTCTCATCCCTAAGTCTCATATACCTACCCCCTCCTCCCCCCCCCCACCGCACCTCCATCCCTCCTCCCCCTTCTCCTCCTTCTGAAATGCTCCCGGATTTTGGCCTCCTCTCGACCTACTTGGCTGCCGTTTTCTTCTTCTTTCCTTTTGTGTGTGTGGGATGGTGTGTGTGTGTGTGTGTGTTGTGTGTGTGTGTGTGTGTGTGTGTGTGTGTGTGGGGTGCGTGGGGGTGTGTTGTGGTGGTGGTGTGTGTGGTGGGTGATTGGAGGTGTGGGTGGGAGGGGGATTTGGTTTGTCGGTATCAATTGGTATATGTGCGCCAGCCCAAAGTTTTATTTATTCAAATTAACAAATTGTATTCTGGGTGTTTTTTTTTTTTACGAAATGACTGAGACATAATAATGTCTTTCAGAGAGACAGAGAAGTAAGGTGGTGATGGTTAGTGTTGTGTGTGTGTGTGTGTGTGTGTGTGTGTGTGTGTGTGTCGTGCGTGGTGTTGTGTGTGTGTGTGTGTGTGTGTGTGTGTGTGTGTGTGTGTGTGTGTGTGTGTGTGTGTGATGAGAGGCCGGGAAACGACAGAGCGAGAGAGAGAGAGAGAGAGAGAGAGAGAGAGAGAGCGAGAGAGGAGACAGAGAGAGGAGAGAGACAGACAGACAGACAGACAGACAGACAGAGGACAGAGACAGCAGACGACGGATAGACAGAGACAGCAGATAGAGAGACAGAGAGAAGAGAACAGAGAGAAAAGAGAGGAGAGAGAGGAGAGAGAGAAGAGAGAGAGAGAGAGGAGAGAGAGAGAGAGAAGGGAAACTGACATAATAGAAGAATTAAAAAGGTAAGAAATGGACTGTTCTCAAGACAGTAACCGCCCAATGCAACAAATCCTCAGGTCTAGTCTGTCAATCACTACAGCGGCAGAGTTAGCATTCAAGAGCCAACTGTTGTGTGTTTATGCCATGGAGGTCTGCTCTTCACAGTCTTAAGCTTTGTCGACAAAGTCCAGCCGCTTCACCACTGACAAAAGCCTGGACTGAAGGGAGGTCAAACCATGGTCAATGACGATCTTGTCATTTGAATTGTCTTTCAGCTTTTTTTTTTCTGCATAATTTCTTAAGTTTCAGTTTCAGTTTCGTTTTCATCATGATTTGGTAATTTTCAGTTACAGTTTCATCAAGGAGGTGTCACTGCGTGCGGAATAGTTCATATACGTAAACCAGATCTGCTAAATTTTGGGACCACACTGCACACGATTTAAGCTTTAAGCTGATGGATAAATGAACCAGAGATTGAGATGAGCGAATTGAAGAAGAGAGTCACGCAGCTACGACTTAGCAGATGTCTGGCCTACGCATTAGCCCAACGCGCTCGTCAGACCTTGGGTACCTACCTAACGTTGTCCGGGAAATTATCATTGTATGTGTTTGTGGTGAGGGTGACATGATTTCTTAACGTCTCTTGTACGAAACGAAGCACAGCAGAACAGGGCAAGATTCCTACTTCTGTGGGTCACCTCATCTGTGGATCTTCAAAATGTCCACAGACCTCAAACATCTTGTGTGCCTTCTTCTCCAGTGCTTCAGTAGTCTCTCCATCCTCGCACTACATACCAAAGAAGCTGAACTGTATTGTTCCAGCCGATCGTTCTCATTCGTCAGAATAGTGAGCAAACGTAGAGGACCCGCCCTATCACCAGAAGGGTGAGATTGAACAGATGAAGAAGTGGGGAGGACGCCCAAACGACGGATAGGATCCTGGATGGATTTTTGAATTGTATCTTCCTGACAACACCACTGACCTAGTGAGCAGAAGCCCCACGTATCCACTGGATCCACCCTGTCAGCACACACTGACCTCCCACCGTGCCATTTCGATCACAAGAATTCATGCAGTTATGGCAGCATCCTTCCCGGATCTGGCAACTCGACCCTCCAGAGGGAGATCGAAACTGGCCAGCCACTGACAATGACACTTACTAGTGACAAAGGTTCAAATAAACCGGAATATTGCCATTATCTTAATGGGTGTTATGTGGCTTCTATTTTTCATCTTCCGGATCTTTTTTGTATTGTCTCCTCTGCTGTCACTGACTGATACGCCGGTAGGCATAACTCGTGATGTTGTCTCCCCTGTTGTCACTGATATGTCGCTGGGCATCACAGGAATCAGCTTCTCCAGAAAAAAAAGAGATTTACTTGAGAGTAAAATTCTCGTACTACTGTTCAGCGCTTTACGTATCCTGTAATGGACCGGAGAAGTGGCTTGGTTAGATTGTAGCCTGCCCTGTGCTGAAAGAGACAAACATCTAAGTGGGGGTGGGGGTGGGGGTGTATCGTTAACAAGAACACCAGAAATGCTGTATTGGTAAGTTGCACTGTTTCCAGGAGAATCATGACCATGTGCCTGAGAGGGAAACCATAAGACACCAAACACACACAACGCTGCACAAATATATGCTCCAACATCAGATTTTGACAATGACCAGATTGAAGACTTCTACACTCAGCATCAAATGTTCCTCAACAACGTTGATAAGACAGACACCCTACTCATCCAGAGTATCTGAAACGTCAAGGTTAGTGAAGATGCCCAAGAAGACAGGTGGAATCTTCTGTGGTCCTGACTGTCATCAGACCACCAATGTTAGGGACTGCACTCGCTAGAATTTGACAAGGCAGATGACTTGGTTCTGGCTGACAGTCTTTGAGAACATGAAGCATTCCGACGATGGATATGGCACTCGCCAAATGGTCAGTGTCCCAGCCAGTTCTTGTGAAGAGCGGAAACAGGTCTGGTATCCATGGGGCTATAGCCAGAGAATTTCTAGGAGCTGGTCTTGGAAGTGACCACGATCTTGTCGTGGTGAACTGTAATGTACGGTTGAAGAACAAAATGAGTGTGAAGAACACTCGTCTCAAATTCAGTCTGGATAGATTGGAAGATACTGACGTCGCTGAATAATTCCAAGTACCACAGGCGGAAAATGTTCCCCATTAGTATTGCTTGAAGAAAACGAAGCTCACACACACAGTGTCAATCAAGTGACGGCTAAACGGCTACAGAGGTTTTGGCAATGAGCCGATAGAAACCTAAACTATGAATCCCAGGCAAACATCTTGAAGATGTATGGCATTAGAGGGTCGACTGAGGAAGGGAAGGATAGCGCTATATACAAGAGTATCGGTCAAGAAGTAAAGAATCCTACGGAAAGAAAACTGGATCGAACAGCAGTTTAAAGAATCATGACATACAGAAAGCTTTTGTGACTGTACAAGGCTTAAACTAAAAAAACAAAGAAAGTCGCACATTAAATAAAAGAAATATATAGCCCTATTCGGCAGAGACCATCTAAGCGCTTTAATCACCTCGTTACAAACGGGGTGCTACCTGGTAGTGCGATGAAGACGCCAGCTGCGCTCATTCAGTCGTTTCCGTTCATCATAGATTGATCAACACGTCATCATCTTACGAAAAAGACATCATAACAGATGGATTGAGTACTGTTCTGAACCCTACAATATAAATCCAAAGGAGCTCCAAGTGTGCGAACAGTACAAGATTCAGCAAATGAGGATGACTGTCCACTATTCCGTAGAGACGTTGTAGCAGCAGGAGTGTTACTGAAACCTGGTAAGGCTTCAGGCATTGACAACACCCATGCAGAACTCTTGAAAATGTAGCGGAGAGGCAGTAACTGATATTCTGCCATCTGCAGCAAAATAAGGCAGACAGGCCAGCATCGTAATGCCCCAAATCATTCTGATAATTGACACTCACAAAGAGATACCATTACGTCTGAAGAACACGCTGGATTCTGGAAGGGCAGAACTGCCTTCGAGGAGATCTTTGACCTATGTAGCATTTGCGAAAAAGGCATCCAAATCCACAGGAAGTTCTACATCTTCGTAGACTTCAAGAAGGAGTTTTGACTGAGTCTGGCATGAGGCGTTATGGACCACAGTGAAGGGATTTGACATCCGGCAGAAGCTGATCAACAATATCCGGTAGCCATACCCCAAAACCACCAGTGTGATACTCACACACGGTACTATCAGAGAGAGGTTTTTATCATATGTTGGAGTTCGGCAGGGCTGCCTTCTACTCCCATACTTTTCATCAAATTCCTGGAACACATCATGACTGATGCATGTGCAGATGTTATCAGCACAGTCAGCATTTCAGGAAGAATCATGACGAAACTTTGTAACTGCAGATGACATCCATGACCTGACAGTCAATAAACAGGATCTGGGTAAATCTGTTAAAAGCCTGGATCAAACATCGACCTGACATTCCCCTGCTCGATACTCCCCCTGCCCGATGCTTCTCCCGCTTGCCTACAGCATGTGTGTCTTAATGCGTACTCTCAGGCGTGATCATAGAAGAGATTCCTTTTCGTACCCGACTTCTCCAGAACAAGAACTTCTTTCTATTTTTCTATTGTGGGAGGGGAAGTTTCGATCCGGAGGAATCGAGCGGGGTGGGGGGGGGGGGGGGGGATAGGGGGGATTGTCAAAAAGTGTTACCCTAAACAATTAAACAACTTGACTACCCGTAGACCAAGCGCTGTGCACTTTGTTCATACAAACGAATTACTCAACGGTAGATCTATGCTTCACCTTAACCTCAGTGTTCATTACACTGTGTCCCTTTATGAATCATAGATGTTCATGACAGATCTGGTCATAGCTCTTAAATGGCCACACCATATAAATACCAACAACAGTGCTATTACAGTTCCTAGTAGTTCACCATTCACACAACAGATCTAAGAAAACTGGTGAAAACGATGTTCTCGTTTGTACCAACAGTCTCTCTTTCATTCGCATCAACACTAAAATTAGAATCTCAACTAGAAATTATACCCCTAAAATACGCACACCTGTATCCTTAAAGTACACAAAACTGAATTGTTAAACCGCCGCTAAAAGACTGAAAATTCTGTCAGATGTGAATTTCAAAGAATGAATTTTACTGATTTACTTTGATTTGAATAAATACCGGTATTTTTTTTTAGGGTGGGGCTGACGGAGTTGGGAGAGTCTCATATTCTGCGCCACTCCAGTCACACCAGGGCCGGATCCGGGGGGGGGGGGGTGCTTTGGTACTACAGCACCCCCCCACCCCCCCCCTCGGCTCAAAAAAAAAAAAAAAAAAAAAAAAAGAAAGAAAGCAAGCACCCCCAGTCCCTCTTTCCCTCTTTCCACTGTACCGTCATCAGCTGTATATAAACACAGTGCCAATATTGATAAAACGCTATTAATAATGTCTCCCCAGCTCACAGGAGATGCCACGAAACTGCTTTTAAAATGTCAAAAACCAATTTTCGGCCGGGGGGGGGGGGCTTCCCCCCCCCGGTCCCCCACCGGGGCTTTGCCCTTAGACCCCACCGGGCCTAGGCGGCCCCTGGACCCCGGCCTAAAACATTTACCAGCACCCCACCTTAAAAAACTCTGTGATCCAGCCCTGGACACCGTCCTTATGCCGTTCATTCCAGCCGCCCGTCCACAGTCCTACCCCAGCTTGTGCTGTCAGCCATAGGGAGATTATTGATGTGAAGTCGTCCTGAGGCAACCCACCAGAGGAGACACTGCACTGCTGCCGAGTCACTGCAATGGCGTTCAGTGGCGTCTGTATTGATTCAACATGCGCAAGACACTGCCGACTACGCCCCCCCCCCCCCCCTCACCTTGTGACGACACTATTTGCTTAATCCCACGGCCTGCGTGATGTAAGAGGCCCCCCTCCCCCCTCCAAAGGGTGGAGTCACATCCATCCAACCACCATCCCCCATGAACGTGCCGATACCGGCGATCTCGACACGAAGTCACCGAGGGTGTAGAGGTGGAGAGGAAATCGAAGCTGATTCTGTATTTTTCTGCTGACCGATGAAGATGAGGATGTTCAAACTGATGCCGTGGAGTTCCATTTTGGTACGAGACTGTAGGACGGGGATGCACTCTATATCCTTCTTCTTCTCGATCGCCTATCACACCTGTAGACAGGATTCTGTAATGAATCTGGTGGTCCTCTGTAGGGCCTCCACCGACCCGTACAGCTTGTCGTTGATGGGCACCGGCTGCGGCCATGTCCTATCCCTCAGACACTGCAGGTCCCCACAGTCCTGTAGAATGTGTTTTGTGGTTTGTTCTGCCGGCCCACATGTGCACACTGGGGATGGTTTCAGGTGCAGCTTGCGGTGTAGATGGGATGCTAGCCTGTTGTGCCCGGTTGTGAGTCGGAAGATGACCACCTGTTCTGCTCTGGTTAGCTGATGATAGCCATCTTGCTGCTGTGGTGGCCTGTAGAGCGCTTTTATGATGGTCTTCACCTCTGTCAGGCTGACTGCAGTTTCTTCCTGATGGCCCTATGTTTATTTTCATTACATGTTCTGGCGTCAACCAGACCTGAAAGAAGCAGACACCTACAGTGTTGATCAGAGCTACGTAGAATGTGAATTCGTGATACTGCATGTAAAACATGTTTTCGTCCCATCTACAAATGTAGACCACCGAAGAACATAATGTTTTTACCAAAAAAAATCTAACAATGTTGATTTAAAAGTATTTATGGAGCATTTGCATCTTTTGTGTGGGTTGTAGGGTATGTTTAAACAGCAACAGTGCTAGTGGATTATGATCGATGTAAAATACTATTGTCTTTCTTTCAGGTGCATTTAACTGTTTGTAAAAGCTTTTTTTTTTCAAACTTCTGAATCGAAGGCTTTGACCGTAGAGTTGGAAGCCATTCTCAATTTCTATAAATATGTCATCACATTGAAGACAACATTTTTGTGTACGTTGAAACATACTGCACGTCTCAGCAATCATTATCAAGGTCTATTGTGGCATAAAGCGTATTGTATATGGATAAAGTATACACGCGCGTGCGCGCGCACTCACACAGACATAGACACACACACACACACACACACACACGCGCGCGCGCGCATACACACACACACGCGCGCGCGCGCGCGCACGACACACACACACACACACACACACACACACACACACGCACAACACACACACACACACACACACCAGGCACAACGAACAAGTTACAACAGACCGATCTACCAGTGAACCCAAATCTGAAAGTAATACAGAACCTGTCTGAGGATGAAAAATACCAAAGCGCGCGGCAAGATAACGATGAGGATGTCTACTGACTGAATGTCAGGCGTACCGCTTCACACCACTGTGTTGGTAATATCTCTCTATGATTGAACTGTTCAGCTGATTGATGGGGCAACGTTGCTGAAGGCGTGCCCACCAGCGGCATCTGTCCCATGAAAACAGCGGGATCACTCTCGTTGAACGCGAGCTCTAGCAGAGATTACCTCCCTTGCAGATTTGCAAAAAGCGTCTTTCACCTAGCATACCAATCTTCGCGGTATGTGCGATGAAGGCCTACAGGTCATAAGAAACGAGGTCGGTTTCTTCCCCAAGGCGATTCATCACTCTCCCTTCCGCCGGTATACTTCTCCTCTTCCGCCCGCTTAGAATCCTCAGGCCCTCTCATACTGACCAGTGCCCTTGTGGCGCAGGCTCCCAAACACCCTCCCTCATCTTACGGTCCTGCCCCTCCTTTGAAGCCTTGAGAAACCAGACGTGGCCCAGTCTGGCTGAGGTCCAACAGGAGAAGCTGTGGGGGACCGGGGGGTTTCTGCAGCGGACTGTGGACGTCACCTTGCTAACCGGATTGAGGATCTAGCATGGCCGGGAACGTGAAGGAAAGAAAGAAAGAAAGTAATCCAGGGACGCAGCTTCAGCCTTTCTTGCTGAGTTGTTCCTTCTCCAGATCTTGACCACATGTTCTCGGTGATTTTCAGTGTATCTGCACTCAGCTCGACCGAGTCTGCTGCTTTTCGTTTGTCCGCATGTTTTGTCCCATGTGACGTTTGATTCTACCGTCTCCAGGAAATTTTGTAAGGTGCGCGGTGATTGGATGGTTTTC
>CM065740.1:5356513-5376513 GCA_033310375.1 Conus canariensis | reverse complement strand
ACTTTTTGACCGTGCAGCTAAGTCATCTTACATGCGCTTAAACTTCACAAAACCAAACTTTCTACTATCGGGTGATTTTATGTGGTCTGAAGAGCTTCTGCGTTGCTTATGCGAATCACTGTTTTCATTTCTTTGCGTTTACTGTACAGATAAAGCTGCTGTATGCTTGAATTTTTAATTGTATTGGCGTCAGCAAAATACTCCTGCCATTTTGGACGGGAAACAGGCCACACATGGGTTATTTACTCCTGATCTCAGTTCACGTTTGTTCGTTCTCCGGTCAAGGGGGCATCCCAGGCGTCTCTGGGTGTGCAGAGCATACCACTATGGTTTGGGAAGCAATCCACAGAGCTAAGACAGAGAAACGGGACCTCGACGTGGTGTGGCTCGATCTGTCAAACGCATATGGATCAGTTCCACATAAGATGATTCAGCTGGCCCTCCAGATGTAATATGTGCTAAAGAACATCAGAGAAATGTTGAGGAAGTATTTCCATGGCTTCTCAATGAGGTTCTCCACTAAAGAATACACAACAGATTGGAGCAATCTGGAAACTGGCATAGCAATGGACTATCATTTCTCTAAGACTGTGTTGGCAATGGAGGTCATCTTGAAAGCTGCCGTGAGCTGTACAGGTCCGACATTTCTCGGAAATGAATACCAAAATGTCCCCTCTAAAGGCGTTTAAGGATGATACAACAGTGATTTTCACCATGGAAGATGAGACGCAAAATACATGAGACGCAAAATACTGAAGCAGTTAGACAAATTAGGTGATTCTTCCAGGATGAATTTCAAGCCAAAGAAATCACGAAGCCTCTCTCCGCGGAAAGGAAAAACAGCAAAAAACAGTCAAATTCACTGAAGCCACTCAAGTCATTCCAACTGTAACAGAAGAACCAGTCATGAGCCTTGGGAGGTGGTATGATGATTCCTTGAAAGACTCAAAGAGGACAGATGAAACCAAACATGGCAGAAGAAAGCCTGCAGATGATAGACCAGTGTGGGCTTCGTGGCAGGTACAAAGTCTGGTGTTTGCAGTTCATGCTGATCACGAAGCTTCTGTGGTCTGTACTGATATACGACATCAGCACTAGTACTGTGGAATCAATGGAGGCCAAAATCAACAAATACACAAGGAAATGGCTAGCTGTCCCACCTGGTCTCCTTGACGTTGCACTTTACCGCCACCAAGCACAAGTTAGGGCTTCCTCTAAAATTCATTCACGAGGAATACAGTGTAAAGCAAAGTTACTAACCATGTTTGAAGACTCCAACGACAATGTTGTAAGATCAGTGCAGCCAAAGCTAAAGACTGGTAGAAAATGGAAAGTTCGGGAGGCAGTGGACGTGGCAAAGGAAAACCTCAAGATCGGGGAAATAACAGGCCACACACAGACCAATAGACAGGGGCTGGGATCAACAGAAATGGAATGGTGGTCAAAATGCTTAAGGGAAAGCAAAGAAAGACATGGTAATAAAAGAGCTGAAGAAAGAAAAGGACGCCAAAAGAATCCAGAAGGCAGTCCAGCAAGGCCAACAAGAACAGCTTCATCCTCAGATCTGTATATGACCTCCTGCCCTCGAATTCAACCCTGGTCAAATGAGTAAAGCAGATGATCCTCAAATGGGCAAAGCAGATGGTCTTACGTGTCCATTCTGTCATGACAAACAAACAGTGCAACATGTCCTGCGTTCGTGCAAAAACCACGCTAACCCAGGGAAGGTACACATGGAGGCACAACCAAGTGCTCAAGAAGATCGCACATGCGGTTAGCACTGCCACAAGCTCCACCGACGAAGTTCTACACGGCAGGAAGCCACGAATCAATGTCTGGAACAACTGTGGTATCAAAAGCACGGAAGCAGGCTTAACTGGATGGATCAGATGACTAGGAATAAACAGCAGACCTTCCAGAATAAGAGAACCATTCACAAATCATCAGGAAGAGTGGCATGAGACCGGATATTGTTTTCCCACCCCGGTTCATCAAGTCAAATGATTCTGATCGAACTCCCTGGGCCATACCAAAGCAGAATGGAGCAAGCGCACATGGACAAGACTGAAAAATATGCCAGTCTAGCCAGCAGCTTGAGGGAATCCATCTTCAAGGCCCAGATGCTTGCCACAGAAGTTGGAGCAAAGGATTTGTAACTCATCAACATATGATGTCATAAAATATCTTGGGATATCAGGAAAGAAGAGGACCAGAACCCTGAAGGCAATGGCAGAGAGGACCAGAACCCTGAAGGCAATGGCAGAGAGGACCAGACCCCTGAAGGCAATGAAGGCAATGACGGCAATGGCAAAGGCGGCTGACAAACGCTCCAGCTGGATCTGGTGGAGGGGGAACAAAAGTGAACTTCGTAATGCTTTGATTTCCCAACTTAGAACAGGTGTCTGTTTGCAGCGGGGTAAGACACCCATCTAATACGGCACGCCTTGAGACGTCCACCCATCCAAAAGTTGTGGGGTCGAATCCTGGCAACGCCAGAAAAAAAATGTTGGCAGCAGAACGGCATCTGGGAGTCATGACCTGGATGCAGCCCGGCCCCCTTAGAGTGTAAGGAGTTCAGGGCCGAAACCCTTGTCTGGGGGAAGTTTCTTCTCTGAAGACCTTCTACTGTCAAGCTATGCCTAGAGTTTCTTCCTACTGATTGAATATGGTACGCAACATTGATAGGGGAAGATAACCCGAATACAACACAGTTCTAAGCTGCCACCTCGTTGCTGTCTAGTTTGTGAGCAGATCGGTCAATGCTTGAAATCAAGTGTCTGAACCCGTCAAGTCCAGTAACTTAATACATCTGCAGGCTTCAGAACTTATGTCATCCTTCTCATCGCGCGGCTGTCACCGTTAGCTATGATCGGTGTGGGGTGCGGCCACCCACCTTTCACAGCACAAAGCTCGTCCACCACAAGCCCACAGCGCGGCCAGGTGCGCAGCTCGTAGTGTAGGCGAAGCCTGAATACTGCAAAGATTTACCGTCGGTCGACTCTTCCTCTACAGTAACTGATACCAACATTACCATCATACAACAGCGAAGCTCACAGCGCAACTCAGAGCTTGTAGTATAATTTTAGCCTCAAACCTCTTCAGTTTGTGGTCTTTTTACCCATAGGGTCTCGATCTCACTCCAAACTCATTTGTTTTCAGTTCTCTTCAATGTTTGTTGAGCACATCTAAAAACTCATGAATCAGCAGAACTATTTGGGGATCCTCCTGAGCGTGACATTCATGGAGAGCGCGATGGCATTGAGTCCTGGCGGGGAAGTTTCGAACGATAGCGTCCTTGTTTCTGACCTCAACGACTCCCAGAAAAGCAACCCAACGCAAAGTCTGGTGCTCAAATTTTCATGGGCAGGTTCATGCGCTGAAGTTATAATTAAAGAAACAGCTGACTCACCCAGGAACAGTTCCCTGGACGCCGTAAGTTTAGACATACAGATATACGCCCAGAAGTTCCAGTTGACCCTCTTACTGATCTTGTTTCTGATTGGTGTACCGGCCAACGTCATCAACATGGCGGTGTTCTGCAAACAAAGTCTGAAAGATCGAGTCAACCTTTGTCTGTTCACCTTGTCAATGACGGATGGTCTGTTTCTAATCTCCTGCATGTGTCTCAATAGTGAGAACATTTATTTACACTTGACTACAGGGAAACCGAAAGCGCACTGGAACGCAGCCATGGTAAATCACAATCTGGTCTGTTTCTTTGGTACAGGGTTTGTCTCTCTAGTCCTCTCTGCTATCGTGGCCTGTGAGAGATGCTACTGTGTCATCAACCCACTGAAATTCCAGACCGTCATGCGGACGAGGACAATGGCTGCGATCATTGTGTCTGCGTATATCTTGGTGTTTGGTTTACATTTCATCGTCGCGTACAAGTACAGGATCGGTTGCATCTATGACCCCATGACAGGAAGAGTGACGACAGCTTTAATCGAGGGCGAATTTTACCGAGCTCACAGAGACTTAGTGGACCGTCTGGAGGGTATTTTGTTCGGTTTAGGGGTCTCTGGAGGAACGATGTTAGTGGTGATCATAGCAACGGCGATAACTACGGTGAAACTTCGTCAGTTGATGACGTGGCGAACAGAAACCTCGTCATCGCTCTCTTCACGGGACGTGGCGCTGACCAAAATGTTGATAGGAAGTTCCGTGCTCTTCATCATCTGTGCTTTCCCTTCCTGTCTGTTCCGTGTCGTCTGGTTCTTTCTGCCTGAAATGGCGTCTGGACTTCGCTATCACAATATGTTCGTCATCACCCTGTGCATTGTAGAGGGCTCCTCCTACGTTAATTACACCTGCAACTTCTTCATTTATTACATCATGGGGTCGAGGTACAGAGAAACGTTCCGGTCATTATTGGGCAGGAACCTGCATCAGAAGAAAAATAAGACCTGAATTTTACAGTGACGACCCTCAGCCCCATCTAACCCTCTTTCCCCACCCCCTCCTTCTTCCCTCCTCTGGGACCTAGTGCGCTTGCCTCATGATCGACCTTTTGATATTGTTGACTTCCCGAAAGACCGGGATGTGGCTGTAATTGTGATAGTCAGAAGAACAGGTATGAAAGTTATGTCACGGACATGGTGCGGAAGTTGGGACAGCAAACAACAGCAACAACAACAACAAAAGGAACGACGACAACAACAACAAGAGAAACGACAACAGCAACAAAAAAGAAACACTTGCTTTTTAGACGCGAGACCCCTTGCTCTTGTCAGAGCATAGGCCATCAACAGCTGCCCGCCAACGACCACGGTCCTGGGCCATCTTCTCTATTTCTCCCCGGCTGTAACCCATCTACCTGGTGTCCGCCTCCAGGCCCCGCCTTCAGGTGTTTCTTTCTAAAACAAGAACAGCAGCAGCAGCAGCAGCAGCAGCAGCAGCAGCAGCAGCAGCAGCAGCAACAACAACAACCAAATAATAACGTGCCAAACAAGGGAAAAAAAGTCATCCATCACACAACATTCAAGACAAAAACTTTGTGATGGTTTCTTACTGTATACCAAGAACTGATTCTTGCAAGCTGTGCTGCCAGTTCTGCAGAATGGTCACTCGCACTCCACATTGACTGTAACGTGCTGGTTTGGGCTGTGCATGCTGATTGGATAGTATTAAAACTGAAGGACTGTCAACACATAGTTCAGTGTTTACACACGATGAAGAACTTGTCATCTGCGTCAGTGTTTAGTGGGATGGTGGATCCGGCAGGATCCCCAAACACACTGTCCCAGACCAAGTGTCTTAGTGTTCATTACAGTCGGTCAGGGTCATTGATGGTCACTCATCCTGGGCAGTGTGCTTAGAAACTGCAGCCTACAAGAAAACCAAACCAAAGCAAAGCAAAGCAAAGCAAAAGAAAGCAAACCAAAGCAAAGCAAACCAAAGCAATGCAAATCGAACCAAATCAAATCAAAGCAAACCAAAGCAATACAAAGCAAAGCAAAACAAAGCAAGGCAAAGCGAACCAAAGCATTGCAAATCAAACCAAAGCAAAACAAAGCAAAGCCAAGCAAACCAAAGCAATACAAAGCAAAGCAAACCAAAACAAAGCAAAACAAACCAAAGCAATACAAAGCAAATCAAAGCAAAGCAAAGCAAAGAGCAAAGCAAAGCAATGCAAAGCAAAACAAATCAAATCAAATCAAAGCAAACCAAAGCAATGCAAAGCAAAGCAACACAAACCAAAGCAATACAAAGCAAATCAAATCAAACCAAAGCAATACAAAGCACAGCAAAACAAAGCAAAGCAAAACAAAGCAAAGTAACGCAAAACAAAGCAAAGCAAAGCAAAGCAACACAAAGCAAAGCAAAACAAAGCAAAGCAAATCAACCCAAATCCCCCCCCCCCCCCCCCCCCCCCCAGCAGAAGAAAGAAAAATAAAGACGAAGGAGTGCATGAAAAGAAAAAGAAGATGAACACAAGAATAATGAAGAAGACCAGAAAGTGATGGTGATGATGATGATGGCGATGGTGGTGATGATGATGATGGTGATGATGATGATGATGATGTTGATGATAATGATGATGATGATGATGATGATGATGATGATGATGATGATGATGATGAAAATAATAACGGAGGAGGAGGAGGAGAAGAAGAAGAAGAAGAAGGAGGAGGAGGAGGAGGAGGAGGAGGAGGAGGAGGAGGAGGAGAAGGACAAGAAGAACAGGAAGAAGAGGAAGAGTTTAAATTAACTGACTGAATCTTCAATGGGAGAAGAATTAGGATCACTAAAGGCCTTTGACATGTTTGCCGAAATCGGAAATGAAATGAGTGCTTTTTTGCACTCTTGGTGGTGGAACACCACAGTATTATGGACTGTGGTGTGTCTCTATTTGACGCCAGGAGCGCAGACACAACCAGCCGTGTCTCCCTGATGAGTCCGACCCAGCGGACGAAAGGCCTCGGAGCAGGCAATACAAATGTATCTGCGTTCAAAAGGGATTGCGATGGTTCCCTTATGCAGCTAGTGAAGAGTTTTCATATCTGTAACATATTTTCTTAATTTCATGTTCCCAGTTTCTCCATCTTCAAATTCCGCCCCCCACCCCCCCCTCTTAAGTCCAAATCTTTGCCAAGTCATTACTATGAAGATAGTTCAGTTGTTGGCCTGCGCTTGTTTTTTCCCCCACTATTAGATTGTTCGTCTATGTATTTGTCTGACTTTATTCAAGTTTAAAAGGCTGTGCCAGTCTTGAATAAAAGTTACTCTGTGTTAGGTTTTCTTACGGGAGCAAAAAATACCCAACTTGTTTACTGTTTATCGTTTACTGTTCCCTGCCTCATTTCATTTCCGATTTTGTTTTGATTAAATTGAGGTTATTTGTATTTGTTTCTGTCCGTCTGTGTGTTTGTCTTTTGATCTCCCTTGCATCTTTGGGTGGATCCTCAAGCGTAGGCTCAAAGATTGTCCCCTTTATTTTATACTGTTTGCATAATGTCTTTAGTTTTTCAGCAACTTTTTTCCTCCCCACACTTTCGTTTGGTTTCATTTACTACTCTTCACTGGCTGCTTTGGGGGTGCTATTGGATTCTTTTTTGCACTCTTGGTGGTGAGAACACCACAGTATTATGGACTGTGGTGTTTCTCTATTTGACGCCAGGAGCGCAGACACAACCAGCCGTGTCTCCCTGATGAGTCCGACCCAGCGGACGAAAGGCCTCGGAGCAGGCAATACAAATGTATCTGCGTTCAAAAGGGATTGCGATGGTTCCCTTATGCAGCTAGTGAAGAGTTTTCATATCTGTAACATATTTTCTTAATTTCATGTTCCCAGTTTCTCCATCTTCAAATTCCGCCCCCCACCCCCCCTCCTTAAGTCCAAATCTTTGCCAAGTCATTACTATGAAGATAGTTCAGTTGTTGGCCTGCGCTTGTTTTTTCCCCCACTATTAGATTGTTCGTCTATGTATTTGTCTGACTTTATTCAAGTTTAAAAGGCTGTGCCAGTCTTGAATAAAAGTTACTCTGTGTTAGGTTTTCTTACGGGAGCAAAAAATACCCAACTTGTTTACTGTTTATCGTTTACTGTTCCCTGCCTCATTTCATTTCCGATTTTGTTTTGATTAAATTGAGGTTATTTGTATTTGTTTCTGTCCGTCTGTGTGTTTGTCTTTTGATCTCCCTTGCATCTTTGGGTGGATCCTCAAGCGTAGGCTCAAAGATTGTCCCCTTTATTTTATACTGTTTGCATAATGTCTTTAGTTTTTCAGCAACTTTTTTCCTCCCCACACTTTCGTTTGGTTTCATTTACTACTCTTCACTGGCTGCTTTGGGGGTGCTATTGGATTCTTTTTTGCACTCTTGGTGGTGAGAACACCACAGTATTATGGACTGTGGTGTTTCTCTATTTGACGCCAGGAGCGCAGACACAACCAGCCGTGTCTCCCTGATGAGTCCGACCCAGCGGACGAAAGGCCTCGGAGCAGGCAATACAAATGTATCTGCGTTCAAAAGGGATTGCGATGGTTCCCTTATGCAGCTAGTGAAGAGTTTTCATATCTGTAACATATTTTCTTAATTTCATGTTCCCAGTTTCTCCATCTTCAAATTCCGCCCCCCACCCCCCCTCCTTAAGTCCAAATCTTTGCCAAGTCATTACTATGAAGATAGTTCAGTTGTTGGCCTGCGCTTGTTTTTTCCCCCACTATTAGATTGTTCGTCTATGTATTTGTCTGACTTTATTCAAGTTTAAAAGGCTGTGCCAGTCTTGAATAAAAGTTACTCTGTGTTAGGTTTTCTTACGGGAGCAAAAAATACCCAACTTGTTTACTGTTTATCGTTTACTGTTCCCTGCCTCATTTCATTTCCGATTTTGTTTTGATTAAATTGAGGTTATTTGTATTTGTTTCTGTCCGTCTGTGTGTTTGTCTTTTGATCTCCCTTGCATCTTTGGGTGGATCCTCAAGCGTAGGCTCAAAGATTGTCCCCTTTATTTTATACTGTTTGCATAATGTCTTTAGTTTTTCAGCAACTTTTTTCCTCCCCACACTTTCGTTTGGTTTCATTTACTACTCTTCACTGGCTGCTTTGGGGTGCTATTGGATTCTTTTTTGCACTCTTGGTGGTGAGAACACCACAGTATTATGGACTGTGGTGTTTCTCTATTTGACGCCAGGAGCGCAGACACAACCAGCCGTGTCTCCCTGATGAGTCCGACCCAGCGGACGAAAGGCCTCGGAGCAGGCAATACAAATGTATCTGCGTTCAAAAGGGATTGCGATGGTTCCCTTATGCAGCTAGTGAAGAGTTTTCATATCTGTAACATATTTTCTTAATTTCATGTTCCCAGTTTCTCCATCTTCAAATTCCGCCCCCACCCCCCCTCCTTAAGTCCAAATCTTTGCCAAGTCATTACTATGAAGATAGTTCAGTTGTTGGCCTGCGCTTGTTTTTTCCCCCACTATTAGATTGTTCGTCTATGTATTTGTCTGACTTTATTCAAGTTTAAAAGGCTGTGCCAGTCTTGAATAAAAGTTACTCTGTGTTAGGTTTTCTTACGGGAGCAAAAAATACCCAACTTGTTTAATGTTTGCCAAGTTATTAAACAAAACAATACAAAACAAAAACAAAACAAAACCAAGCAAAACAAAAAAGTCAACACCTGGACGAATGAGCAAATGTGATAACAATTTTGTAAACACAACAACAATTAATTCTATGTAGAGGAGGAGGTGGAGGAGGAGGAGGAGGAGAAAGAAGAGTGCAACAACGCAGGCAAAAACAAGACACAAGGAAACGATGATGACGACGAAGAAAAAGACGTTCGCACTTCGACATCTTTCAAACACCTTCTGAAGCGACAATTAATTCTGTGCTTTTGTTACAGCGCCCTGAGCCGTCATCATCACTATAGTCCAGGACTATAAACGACTAGACCATTGATTGGCTACACGCCTGTATAGACTGTAAGACCGACGACTACCATCGTCAGGCCCAAGATTTTCTCTTGACATAAAAAGGACTCTCTGAATACAAGTAACGTGTACATACTTGTGATGTAGCGTGTATGTCCATGTAGATTGTAATCTGTGCACCCAGGTGTATCGACTTCTCGCAGCCTTGGTGGAAAAAAAAGGTTCCCAGTTGTGGTCCAAGACATGTTCCCGGCCATGGTAGAGGCAGTGTCATCAGTTCTCTTGCAGATGGACTCTTCCATGTCATGGCAGAGAAAATGTTTCCAGCTGTGGTGTAAAAAATGTTCCCTGCCATGGCTTAGGGAATATTCGTCCACATAGTAGAGAGAAGATTTAAAATGGAGATTTACTGAGCAACAGAGACAAACAAATCATCATCGCCACTACAACATGCTGTTCGACTATCCTCTAACCGCTCTCTTTTCTCCCCTTCTGTCCGTATAGCCACTATTAAGACTACAACTACTATCACCATATTATAACTGAAAGTGGTAATAATCCTCTCTACAATATTTTATATTGTGTAAATCTGGTAGTCGTTAAATATTTTATATACTTTTTCTATTCTTAATCATCATCTTCGCCGTTATGATTATGATTATGATTATAATTGTGATGATGATGATTATGATGATTATCATTATTATCATTATGACTGTTACTATCATTATTACCTTAACTCGCATTGTCTCCGCCCCAGCAGCCTCGTTTTAATTCCACGTCCATTTTGCGCCCAATTTCAGGAGATAAATGACTGCTTGTTCTTCGTTTTCATTGTCATGAATGTTGTTTGTCTAACCTGTGAAGACCAGAGAGGTCGAAACGCGTCGTGGTTTGTCTTGTAATTTGTTTGTCTCTTCCGTTCGGCGGAACAGTAATTTTCCTTTAAACGTTTGTGTGGAGTCTGTTGTTTTCACATTTGGATTGCTACATCGTATCATCATACACAAAAAGGAATTTCAACATCGCAAAGAAACAATTGAAATCAAAGAACAGTGGGGAAAACACACAATGAAAATATAGACAATGAAAAAAAAAGGGAACTACATCAGAGCTCAGCTTTGAATGTTATGTGATATTAGCTTCTCTGCACTTCGTTCTGAATTTTCAATCCCGTACTGGGAAGAGCTTCAACGACATACAAACATCTTCATCAACGGTCTATTATACTTTTTGTTTGTCTGCCACGTCTGTGCATCAAGATATCACCCCGTCTTTTAAAGAATCCGAGGACTGAACACTTCGACACCTTTTAAACGCCCTCCACGTCGACATTTAATTCTGTTAGACCACCCTGCTTCGTCATCTCAGTCCACGTCCTGGACAATAAACGACTATGACATTGAATTGTGACACGTGTGTATGTACTGTAAGATCTGACTATCGTCAGACCTGAATTTTTTTTTCTCACACAAAAACAAGACTCCTTATACAGAAAAGTAACGTGCACGTACTTGCGCCGAGGCGTGTATGTCCATGTGGATTTGACTCTGTGCTTCCCCGATCATGCAGATACACTGCTTCCAGTCAATGTAGAGAAACTATTCCCAGTTGGGGTGTAGGGAACGTTCCCTGCCATAGTAGAGGAAGTGTTCTCAGCTGTCTTGCAGATGTCTCTTCCCAGTCATGGCATAGAAATGTTCCCAGCTGTGGTGTAGAAAATGGCCCCCTGCCATGGTAGGAGTATTCGTAGACATTGTAGCGGGTGTGTTTAGTACAACAGGTATCATCCACAATAGTAGAACAGTCAACACTCGTACAGAAGTCATCTGCACAGTGAAATTTGTAATGGCAAGGGAACATTTCTGACGGATCTCCAAAGCCCTTCTTGATGTGGTTGGAAACAGCCGCTCGTGGTCATAGGGCTGATAATGATGCCAGGGAGGTTGTTGGTTGCCATTGTTAGGATTGTATTCACTGAAAGCATCATAACGTATGAGTGAGTTTGCCTCAGTCTGGTTTTCGTAGTTTGAAAGGAAGGCATCTGAAAGTATCAGAAATCGATAAACAGACGACATATTTTACTGATATATCAAAGACCCTAACGTCTTAATTTAATATTTCTTTACGCATTTGCACTGCACGCATGCGCGCTCGCTCGCTCAAACACACACAGCCACTCTCTCTCTCTCTCTCTCACACACACACACACACACACACACACACACACACACACACACACACACACACACACACACACACACATACACCTATATGACTGCATTATTAATCTTACGCTGTTGCCAAGGTGATCAGAAGTGACAGTCTTCATGAGTTAGCTATGTCCAGGTAAAGTTTGGGTGATCCAGATTGAGTCATGGCGGCCCTGAGCCTTTCAAGTGTGAGCCCCAGAACACTGGGTCACACTGACCCATGCAGAACAAAGATTTAAATGAGGCAGAATGAATGAGCTAGAATAGACTATTGTGACTTGGAGTGTAGTTAAAGTTGAGTGACACACACAGTGTCTTGAAGACCCATGCCGAGGCTAATTTTAGGTTATCCAGAATGGATTACCCACACTGAGACACTATGACACATCTTGAATCTGCTGGAGCAGAAGAAGAAGAAGAAGAAGAAGAAGAGAAGGGAGCTGGATGCAGATGACGAATGTCAGATCTTGCTTGAATTGTCCAAAATGTGCCACAGGCTGGATAATCGGAACATCAAACGAGACTTACGTAGAAGGGAAGTCTGATTGAACTTATTTTCAGTGCAGGGATGGGAAAGCGTGGTCACTTGAGACGTGCACGCGCGTGAATTGCCTGTTCTAAGTGGCGAGTGCCTCTTTTAGACACAACTCTGGATGGAAAGAGCTGGAGTATCTAGAGCAAGGATGGGAGGGCATGCGACCACTCTTTCCCATCACTTAACTGTAAGTCATCTTAATTAAACTTTTCGGGTAAATCTCATTTAATTTTCTGATTATTCGTCTTTCAGTGAATTGGTCAATTCTAGTCACATGAGAATTTAGCGAATTGGTCAATTCTAGTCACATGAGAATTTAGCGAATTGGTCAATTCTAGTCACATGAGAATTTAGCGAATTGGTCAATTCTAGTCACATGAGAATTTAGCCGCGGTGAGCACGAGTACTGTGGTACACGTTGAGAAAATGTCCTGTTTTATTTACTGACAAATGTGTCCTGTAATGTCAGAGTGAAACTAGTTAGAGTTTGTACTGGTGTGCAGCAAGGCTTAGTGAATGTCTGTTCTCTTAACCAGCCTGCAGACTGTTGAATGACATCCAGAGGCTCATGCCTTTCAGATGCAGCTGAACTGCTGGTAGCCCTAGTAATATGAGCCAAAACCTTTGAAATATCCATTCCCACTTCTTGCAGCACGAACTGAATCCACCGTGATCATGTGTCTCTACCAATATAGGGATAGGTTTCGCACAAGAAATCAACAGAATTTTCCATTTTCTCAAAGGTTAAGTCCTAAGTAACTGTTCTTTCGAATGTGCTACAATGCACAGACTTGCATCTGTAAACTCCGGAAGTTAAACAGGTGTTTGAATTAAGTTCAGGTCTGGTTTGTTGTAACACACTACAAGATACAGTCCTGTAACAATGTTCGCACACTGTAATGTCACGAACGATCAAAGGGTAAAATTGTTTGGCCCCGTAGTCCTGTCAACGCCCCGAATAGCATCACCATGCACACTGAAAGTTGTCTTATCTTCTGTACATTTTGGCCACTGGCTAAGTGTTCAGTAAACTCAGTAATCTCCACATTGCAGGTGACGTGGCAGCTGTGATTTTTTTTTTTAAAGAATACACCTTTCATAACTCTACACAGGACTGTGTGGTTACCTTTGGTCAATGATTCAATGGGAGTGAGGTATACTGATACAAAACATCCAGTAACATCTAATTGCGCTGTAACTGGCTCCTGAATCATATAACGCTGTAAGGAAGTTCGCTAAGCCCAGGATGAAGACATCTTAGGTTTTCTACAAAATGCTCCCTCTGTTTCACATGAGAGTTGCAAGCTGTAGACGTTGATGTTCTCCAGAAAGCTCATCATCACATCAGTAGCCTTCTCTGGCAGCCGTATTGTGTGTACTCTTCCCAGATATCTCGCAGACCAGTAGTTGCAGACGTTTCCCTTTGATGAGCTTGTGGACTGCATCTGCTAGTGACGGCGTCATCAGCGCACTGGTTTTGCAGGGCATGTGCCCTGATGGTGCTGTCCTGAGCCGCTGCAGCACGAGCTATCAGGCCTGGGTTGGCAGTCTGGTACAAAAATCACTCATGCAGTCTGGTGCTTCCTTATCTCCTGAAGAGTTTGCACTATCATGCTGAAAGGAAATATGTACATTTTGAGATTCTTGCAAGAAATAACAAAAAGTATCAATAGTTACAGCACTGGGATCCGGTCTGTAAGAGATATTGAGATAACTGTATATCTAATTTCTCAAAGCAAATAAATCCATTTCTGTCTTAACGTTTAGCTTCTTCGCGGCCGTCTCAAACGTCAACTCATGAAGTGTTCACTCTGCATCCAAACCGACTCTTCGGGACTCCCTGTCTGCTGCAGTATTCTCTTTGCCAGGTACATGAGCATCACTGATCCAAATCTTGCTGGAGACGCACTGTGTCAATATCATTTCTGTAATTTCATTGCAAGAAATGGAATGGTTGGAGCCCGTGTTGTTCAGGTAGCAGGCAGCTGTGATGGTGTCAATCAGCAAGCGTACGTGTTTCTCTTGTTACTGTTTCTGGAAGCCAAAATGCAGCTTTCACTCAAGACGATGATGTGAAACTGTTTTTGGGGGGTAGTCACTGGCCTCCAGATTTCTGGTTTTTATGTGCTCCCTTCACCTGTCATACTGGCATCAGATGTAATTACATGATCAGGTTTAGTGCTGCAAACGTCGCTGTGAGCATCACGCACTTTGTCAGTCCACCATCTGAGTTCAGTAGACTACCATTTTGCGATTACAGGTCCTGTGACTTGCTTTAAAAAACTTCTTTTTATCATTTTCTGTTCTGCGATAATACAATGGGCCATAAGTGACCACACAAAGGCTTGCCACCATTTTTCCATGACCTCTGTCACTTCTCTGGTTGTTGAGTTATTAACTTGTGGAAATTTGTAGCAGCTCTGACCAAGACGTTGGCTCTGTCTGAAGTGTGTTACTGTCGGAGATACTGAAATTATATTGACTCCTAGATCTTGAATAGCCTGTGTCGGCTCCTAGGCAGATTCATTTGGATGAGCAAGAAAGACTGCGTTTCGCAGGAGGATTGGAGTGTATTTGACGTTTCAGTCTTTCCATCCTTGATGTAGGCCTTATCATGCATGTTCAGTCTCACTAGCTTCAAAAGCCAAAACATCATTTTCAAAGAATCCATAATGCTAGGTAGGAACGCCAGATATTCATTGATCCGAGTTTTTTAAATGCTGATTCCATTGATTGTGTGGACCTTCATTCCGTCTGGAGAACTGGTCCTGCAGATGTGGCTGTGGCCATCTGACTAGCCTTGACCTTTTGGAGCCTGTTTTCCTAAAAGAAATGCCCCCCCCCCCCCCCCCCGAGTCATTTTGCTGTCACCAGGACTAATGCTCGCACCTGATCTATCCAGCTCTTCAAATTCTTTCATGGAAACAATGAGGCCATTGCCAAATCATTTGTCTGTAACAGGCTCAGTTTCCATATATCACAGTGTCGGTGGAATGCTTTGTTGGCTGGTAGTGTAATAGTCGTACGTTTGCGGACTGACATTTCTTGAGAGGCATGTCCAAGCCTTGCTACTGCGTATGTGCACTCTCTCGTCCTTTCCTCACCACATGCACTGGGTTTTTCCACAAGCTCGTGCATGATTCTGGTAATGTCTACCGCTGATTCGATGATGCAGCACGGAACCTGTGCAAGTTTCAAGCTGGCTTTCCTTGCCTGAGTTGGAAGCTAGGGTCACAATTCTTGATTAACTGACGAGACAATCAACGCATCAAAATTTTCAGACTGATCATGTACACCGGAACTGCCTCTTCCATATTTTGTTTCCAAGGTTGGTGAGAAACGAGCCATTCACGAGCTTAGCTAGATCATCTCGCTCTTTGCTCCCCGAACCCTCATTCTGGAAGGAAATTCTTGTCTGAATTTTCAGACTGATATTTCATGGAGCAGGGGCGACCACCCCCAACCAGCTGGGTCCCCAGGTGGCGGATAGGGGGAATGTGAGGGTTAGCTGCGATATATGTCGGGCTTGCCTGGTCGAATACGCAGTCCTGGACCAAATGGCGATGTTCCTAGCAGGATGGGGCGGGATAATGGGTGGCAATGTCAACTCCACTGAAAACCCCATATGTCCAATGACAGGAGCATCATGCGATCAAGAGCCGCGCTATAAACTCTTAGCTCTGGGGAAGGACACCCCAGTGAACAAACCATCTCCAACTACGGACAAACAGCCGGGTTGACTGGACTCGTCAGCCCAGTAAAGCAACCAGTCTAGGAGAGCGTTCACTCTGATATAAAAACAAGCCGAAGTCGGATGTGCTGGTCCTGACTCGTCAGGAGCATAACGGCAGCACAACGCATCCACACTCATATGACAGACAACCGTAGAGACTCTCGATGTAGTGCTCGTCGTTTGGAGACTCGCCAGACTGATATTTTTGACCAATCAACATTTCTCATCCTGCAAGGAAATTCCTGTTTGAGTTTTCAGACTGATTTTTTTTTTACCAATCAACATTTCTCAATCTGGAAGGAAATTCGTGTCTGAATTTTGAGACTGATATATTTGACCAATCAACATTTCTTCTTAATCAGTCAACTCACTTTCTTCGTAGATATTAATTTTGTCTTCTGACACTCGGACCTATTTTCTCAGACAATTTTGTTCTTCAAATGGTTATACTATGGGCCATCTTTTTAGGCTGGTTCAGCGATCTTGCACTTTTCTCTGTTTATAAACACTCGCTGGCGCTGCCTTTGTGACAGCCAGTCTGCTACGAGGCAGCGCGGGGAGAATCAGGATAATTGTATGCCTAAAATGCCACTAAACGCTGCCTGTTAGGATATCTATTGACAACTGATTACACAAAAGTAAAAGACAGAGAGAGTGGCACAATTAATCGTTTTCAGATGTTACTTTCTGGATCGTAGTAGGGTAAAACGCACGCACAATCCTCAAGAAATTCTGGCACATGTCCGACTTCGGTACTGCAAGTACTGAAACAGACCATTTGCCGTCTAGGATTGACCAATAGATAAATGAGGAGTAATCAGTCGCCACACCTCTAAAGTATCATCAAAGTGGAATTGCTCCCTTTGGAGCCATTGTGAATACTGCGGGGTCAGTCAACGTGAGCGAGAGAATGGTTGCAGAGTTGTGGGCATACTTTCCCATCAAATTCAATGCAATCATCTCTAGTCCACCAGCGGCTATGGTGACCATGAAGAAAGGTCTGAAACAGGGAGTGGGGAAATCATCCTTGACCTGGATACCATCTTCTCAGGTTGCCAGCCACTAGACATCAGGGACAGTAGGAACTAGCACCTCTCTCCCACACTGAGACATCACCATCAACACACCACTGCCCAATCGAGACGCCATCAAGAGCAACAAGAAACAAGTTTCAACTGTCGAAGATGCTGATACCTACGACTTTGATGAAGACTTCACCATTGAAATCAAGAACACCAGTGCTTCAATCATGATGCCCTGGACATAGCAATGATCTCGCACCTCCTTAGGGGTGTTGACTTTGGTACATTACAGTCCGCATCCTCACAGATGACACCAGTGCTGTCGCGCCTCTCCTGCACTGGGTGTACCAGCGCAAGATCCAGGCCACCGTGCAAGTACAGAGTGGTCAGTTTGAGCAGTCCCGTTCGTCACCGCCAGCACTTTTCCACTTGGTCTGAGCACCTACAGATCCTTGGAATTCACTCTCTGTTGGGTCGGATACCACTTCATACCTGTACGGCAAAGGCAAATTGTCAACCCTCAAGACTCTTAGACCTGGTTATTTCCATTAAGGATGTGCCAGTCTTACATTGCTACCACTTCTTCGCCGACATTCTGCGCATGTGACTGCAATTTCGGTTGTCAGCCGCCAGCAGGGCCTGACAGTGAGTCATTGCTATTGAGTCATACATGAAGGAAGAGAAATGAAGACAGCGTGACGTTATGGAAAGAGGTTTCTGCAAGCTGCGTGTGGTGCACAGAAGTAGGAAGTTCGTTCTAAAATGCGCCTTCACTTCGGCAGCAGGAAATTGAAAAAAAAATTCAGGGCTGATTCATATCTTGTTAGTGTAAAATGCTCTATATTTTTCACGTTTGCGAGTGTCTACACTGTTTTATGAATCACGACGTTCGATCACATCTTAATCTCACTCGGAAAGTTGGGAGCGATGTGACGGCGGGTCAGGGTGGGTGGGATAGCCATGGTAACTTGATCTGTTTGTCACCTTTTGTCTGTTGACGTAACTTCTCACGAACTTAGATGTTTTTTTGAAGGTCACGTGACCCTGGTGTATACTCAGTGTTTTGCAGTCACAGACATCAAGTGCATTTCAACGTTAAAAAAGGCAAAATTTTATCACTAAAAAAAATCATAATTTTCTTTTTAGATGTCAGATTGAGATACTCTTTATATCATGTAATTGCATTAAAATTTTTTTTTTGCTCTTTCTTATGATGGTGCTCACTTTTAGATCAAGTGATATATTTTTTTTTCATTTATCACGCCCCTAAAAGGAATAAATAAGCACTGCTGATGGAGGCCACCACAAGGACACGGCAACGGGGAGATAAGAAAAAAACAACGACCTACCACTAGGTCAGGAAGGCAGACAGAACACCACGGAGGTCACAGCGAATCCAGCCATTATACGTCATCACATTCCTGTGACCTAAGTGGTCGTAGGGGGGACATGAGGGACGCCTCTGTCGATCTTCTTTTCCATCGCAGCCTGTCCTTTGTTTCTTGCAGGAGTTCTGGCAGGCTGAAGTTTGCCCATTCCATCACGTTCTCCGACCAGCTCTTTCTCTGCCTGCCTCTTTCTATCATACACCATTGGCAAAATTTCTTCATTTGCTGCCTGCGATCAATCAGCAGTTAAAGCTAAATGCAAAATGAGTTGAAAATACTCTCACAGTAAATCCGATCTGAAAAAGAGGACAACAAAAGCAGTAGACAGGTCTCTGCGCAAATGATGGAGTGGATTGTGAAGCACGTAGAGCTTGGTCATGAACAGATAGTGCTACCATAAGTACTCATTGATTCCTAAAATGATTTCTTATTCACCATTCTCCTGGCCTAGTTTCAGATTCCCTCAAACCTATGTCATTTCTTTCACCATTCTCCTGGCCTAGTTTCAGATTCCCTCAAACCTATGTCATTTTTCACCATTCTCCTGGCCTAGTTTCAGATTCCCTCAAACCTATGTCATTTCTTATTCCCATTCTCCTGGCCTAGTTTCAGATTCCCTCAAACCCATGTCATTTTCATGCCATTCTCCTGGCCTAGTTTCAGATTCCCTCAAACCTATGTCATTTCTTGTTCACCATTCTCCTGGCCTAGTTTCAGATTCCCTCAAACCTACGTCATTTTTTATGCCATTCTCTTGCTCGAGTGCGCTCCCTTTCTGACATTTGACAAACGTGACTTCACAGATAAAAGAGTGCCCAAGAACAAAGACCCACCCAGCCTGCATTCCGCCTTCCCTCGGATTCGTTCACTGTGGCGACAAAGTGGCAAGGCCAGGGAAAGAGGGAATGCAAGAACAAACTAGTTTTCTTGAACTTCATCGACAGATTCGCCCTGTGCGAGAAGGGCTTTAAGAGTATATGATTTTTTTTTTCTCTTAATTTGCGTTTTATTACACAAACCTGAAAACATGCAGAAAAAAGCCAACATTAAGTCTTTACAGTTATCATGTGAACGAGTATATAAACGTCTACCAATGAATTACGTACATTGAAAGAGCAGGACATAACAAAAGGAAACCATATCAACAACCAACAACAGATGAACAAATGAACAACAACAAAAAATGAAGTGTACATAATTTCTTTCATAACAATATCATCGACGGATTGTTTGAAAATGTGTAAGTAAGGAAAGCCTCATTTATTTTTAGAAAGTAATAAAGAGCATGAACTTCTCTTTTGGCGAGCGACAGGGTTATAAGTTTTCCTTGCGTACCAGCCATTTTTGTGATGACTTCAATTTCGGTTACCTCTTCACCTCCATGCTCATGATGAGTTCGTTCGTCTCCGTCTTTGCCGTTGGCAAGTTAAAGAGCACTGTCGCTGTTTAGTCGATGGAGCACTCTGGTGAGAATCCTCACTCGCTCACGCTGGTTCCACCACTAAACAATGATGATCATCAGTAGGGGGCTTAATACGTAGTGCCCAGGTGATGTTAAGTCAGACAAGGTTGCTCTGAACATGGCGGAAGTGACTCAACAGCATGTGCAGTCACTCCTCTGGTGAGTTTCCTCTTGACGCCCTGTTGCTAACTGTGTGCTGAATACTATCGGTGTGAAGCCTAAGCATGGCTTTACATGGAAAACTGGAATAAATAGCGTGAAAGTGAAAACAAT
>CM065740.1:5329013-5346513 GCA_033310375.1 Conus canariensis | reverse complement strand
ACAGCCACGCCAAAAGTGAGTATAGCTGGGAGTGTTGACAGCGTGATGAAAACGATGGCATTATCAAAAATGATTTTTGACTGCTGATCTTCTGTTTCACCAATGCAAGGTATCGTTGGGGATGTTCGGAAGTTTTATAATTTTACATTACAGTGTGTGCCCCCCCCCCCCCCCCCCCTCTCACTCCCCCTATCAATATTCAGTCTCAGCTGAAACTCTTTATTTGTTTTCAGTTCTTTTCGATGTGTGCTGAACCCTCCAAAGACGCATGAAGCAATAGAACTGTTTGGGTATTTCTTCAAACTTTAACATTCGAAAGTTACACAATGGAACTGAGCCCTGGTGGGGTCGTTTTCAATGATAGCCTTTTTGTTACTGACTCTACCAATATCAGTCCAGCGCAACTTTTTATACACAGTTACTCACGGACAGGACTCTGTGCTCAAGCCATAATTAAAGAGACACCTGACACGCCAAAAAATGGTTCAGAGGATGCTGCGAGTTCAGACATACAGATATACGCCCAGAAGTTCCAGTTGACCCTACTACTGATCTTGTTTTTGATTGGCGTTCCGGCCAACGTCATCAACATGGCGGTGTTCTGTAAACAGGGTCTGAAAGATCGTGTCAACCTCTGTCTGTTCACTCTGTCACTGACGGATGGTCTGTTCCTAATCTTCTGCATGTGTCTCAACAGTGAGAACATTTATTTACACCTGACCACAGGGAAAACCAAATCTCACTGGAACGCAGTCATGGTAAATCACAATATGATCTGCTTCTTTGGCACAGGGTTCATTTCTCTAGTCCTCTCCGCTATCGTGGCCTGTGAGAGATGCTACTGTGTCATCAACCCACTGAAATTCCAGACCGTGATGAAGACAAGAACCATGGCTCTCATTCTTGTTTCTATGTATTCCGTGTTGTTTGGTGTGCATTTCATTGTGGCGTATAAATACAGGGTCGGTTGTATCTACGACCCTTTTACGGGAACAGTGATGACAGCTCTCATTGAAGGCGAATTCTACAAAGCCCACAAAACCTTAGTTGATCGCCTGGAGGGTTTTGTGTTCGGTCTGGGTGTATCCGGCGGAACGATCATTGTTGTCATGGTAGCTACGACGATTACTACGGTGAAACTTCGTCAGTTGATGACGTGGCGAACAGAAACCTCGTCATCCCTCTCTTCACGGGACGTGGCGCTGACCAAAATGTTGATAGGCAATTCTGTGTTCTTCATCATCTGTGCTTCCCCTGCCTGTCTGTTCCGTGTCGTCTGGTTCTTTCTGCCAGAGATGGGGGCCGGGGGTCGCCAGCACAATCTGTTCATGAGCACTCTGTGGATTTTAGAGGGCTGCTTGTACTTTAATTTCACTCTCAACTTTTTCATTTATTACGTCATGGGGACTAAGTACAGAGAGACTTTCTGGTTGTTATTTGGCAGGAAGTGGAAGCAGAAGAAAAGTAAGAACTGAGAGAAACAACAGTGATCTGCCCCCCCCCCCCTCCCTCTGGCCCTCCCTCACCTCAACCGTTTCCTCTACCCCTCCACATTGTTCGTATACCTCATGATCAACTGTCATTGTCGATTTCTCTATAGGACTGGGTGTTGTTGACATTGTCGATTTCTCTATAGGACTGGGTGTTGTTGACATTGTCGATTTCTCTATAGGACTGGGTGTTGTTGTGTCTGGATGACTGGAATTGTCGATGTCTCTATAGGACTGGGTGTTGTTGTGTCTTGATGACTGGAATTGTCGATTTCTCAATAGGACAGGGTGTTGTTGTGTCTGGATGACTGGAATGAACAGCATGGGACTTTTGTTGTTTCAGACATGGAGCGGAAATCTCAAAACGTCAAAAAAAAAGATCCAAACAAACAATGAACAACAACGATAACAACAGCAACAACAACAACAACAACAACAGCAAAACACTATAAAAGCAATGAAGGAAACATGGCGGACGAGAGAAGAAAGCTGATAAAAAGAAAAGAGTCCGCCAGAACACGAAATTCTCATCGAAAGGTGTGTTGGCTGCTCGCTGATACGTTATGGCAAGTCTTTGAAACTTTCCTATAAGCTACACACAATGACTATGTAGCTCACACAGGTTAAAGATCTTGTCACCATTGTCAGCTAATGGTTGGTTGTATACACACAAACACTTCCACTGCACAGTCTCTAAACAGAAAGCGGATGATTAACCGAGCTGTAATACGGAGTATCAAACGTCAGACAGACCTAGACATTTATAATCTTTGTGGTATGGATGAAAACTGCACACGTTGAAATATAGCTGTGTCTGTCGTGCTCTCTTCATATGTAAGTCATCGTCATCTGTTTTAGGTATATTTTGTGCTTGTATCAATCCCATAGTTCACACAATACATCCCACGATCGATAGCTATCGCTGTCAAACAAGTTTCTGGTCAGCTGGCTTGATGAAAAAAACCCGCAACAACTAATTATGGACACTCTCATAGACATTCGAAACAGCGAAATAAAAAAAAAAAAATCCGTAATTTACAGCTAACTAACTGCCATTTCTTCTGCACTCCTCTTCTTTTATCATTTCATTCCTTTAATGTTCCCTTTTAATGGATGCATTTGTTTTCCTCCTCTCAACACCCCCCCCCCCCCCCAGGCTTATCTTGTATCTGTGAATGTTTTACACGACCGTTTGTCAAATATCACGATAAAATGAATAAACACTCAACTAAGAAGAGAGACACTGACACTGACACTGACATTTTTTATTGTCCGTTTAGCAGTTAAGCCTTTTAGACAAGGGGGTTGGCAAATGCATTCACCGATACAAAAAGCGGAAATTTCATGCGTACACGTCCTCACACACACACACACACACACACCACACACACACACACACACACACACACACACACACACACACACGTCCTCACCTTTCCCTCCGCCCCACCCCGCTACCTTTCTACTATTGCCCCCAACATCCATACCGCCATAATCACACACACTTGACCACTAACCCTTCCCTCTCCCTCCCCCTATTCCGCCAGCTCACACACCCTCCCCTGTCCCCCCTCCCCCCTCGCACCCCCGCCCTCCCCAGAACATCCGCACATTGGATCATCCTTATGTTAACCGGTATTTTGCTCAATTATCTTTTTTCTCACATACATGGCTTCAGCTATGTATTTAGCCACTTCTTTAACAACACGTTCATTGTTATTAGATAACACTGAAGCAACGCTAGCATCATTTTGGTGGAATGAACGAGTATTCAACACACTGCAGCTTTTACGTTTGTCAGCATAAGTAGTACAATGAAACAAAAAATGTTCTTCGTTTTCTAATTCATTTCCCAAGATGGGCAAATAGTGTCATTCGAATATTCAGAACTTAAGAACCATTGCTTACAGTTTTTCAGACCACTAACCCTTAACCTAAATCTGGCCAAACTGATTCTGTGCCATTCATTTGTAATTAACGTTAGGTACTTTTCTGCCTGAAAAATGCTTTTGAAAGAACAGAAATATCTATATTTATCGTTATTATCTATTTCTGCATACCAGTTTTGTTTGAAACAGGAAATGAGTCTGTCTTTGAATTCTGTTATAAAACAATATTCGGAACAAACTCCCTGGTTCAGCCAAACAATACCAAAGCCATTTTCAGTCAGAGTCTTTTGTACTTCTGACACCCAATTAAAGTGACCAGATTCGTGCTGTAACAGAAGCATTTCGTAGGCTTGTCAAATATCACGATAAAATGAATAAACACTCAACTAAGAAGAGAGAGAGAGAGAGAGAGAGAGAGAGAGAGAGAGAGAGAGAGAGAGAGAGAGAGAGAGAGAGAAAGAAAGAAAGAAAGAAAAGCACAAATGGGAGGATCGTAGCTTTGCTTCATCCAAACTGTTTCATGAAACATACGGGTGGTGTAACATCCCGGAACGGCCCACTCGCTACAATTTAACTGCCGGAAGTCAATCTCGTCCTGTCCTAGATTAACTCCCTGGAGTCAGTCTGGTCTCGCCCCAGATTGTCTCCCTTTTTCCTCCTCCTCTCTCTCTCTCTCTCTCTCTCTCTCTCTCTCTCTCTCTCTCTCTCTCCTCTCTCTCTGTCCTGGCTTCACTCTCCCGGAGTTAATCAGGGGCAGACTGAGAATAAATCTCCATCCCCCTATCCTCTTTCCCGTCTTTGAACCTAGGGGATGAAGCACTAGTTAGGAGTTATTCTGAGTCTGTCCCTAACTGGCGCCTGTCTTGTTCCCGGGAGAAGAGAAAAAAAAGCTCTTGGGTGTTATTCTAGGACTGCGCCATATTTATTTTCTCTCCCCTGTCTGTCTGTCTCTCTCTCAGACTATCTCTCTCTCCGAGCTTCTCTCTCTCCCTGACCGTCTCTCTCTCTCTCTCTCCCTCCCTCCTCCTCTCTCTCTCTCTTCTCTTCTCTCTCTCTCTCTCTCTCTCTCTGATTGTTCGGGAACACGGGTTGACCTCACTTATATTGAAGTCTTCATAAGAGTTTGTTTCTGCGTGGCTGAAAGACTATTGACCACAACATAAACACGACGCGTTTCGACCTCTTAGGTCTTCTTCAGGCAAGACACAAACAAATAGGACAATGAAAATTCAACGGGATTCATAGGGATTCAACGCCTGCCTACCTTGCGCTGAAGAGATCTAAGCTAAGTGACAAATTCGTTCATTTTCATTGTCCTATAACATTTATTTCAGATTTGTTTAGATTTCCGTCTCACTTTTTTTTAGTCGTCTCACTTTGCAACTAGAAGCTTTCGGAATTTGAATAGAATCATTTTGTACATCAGCAATGCCTTGCAGGAGAACGTGATTAATATATTATGTTTGTCAGGTGTTTTCTTTTCCTGACGTTGCGTGCAATACAGTTTGTTTTGGAATTTAGTAGAATGATTTTGTACATCAGTACTGCTTTTCAGTTTCGACACAATGAAATTAACTGTAGCCATAGAGCGTGGGGCGGGTCACGACGGTGCAACTCGCAGTGTACTGCAAACTGCTCTTACTCTGTCGTGAGCTGCTCCGTGACTTCTCACGAACATTCAGGAAATATATATATATATATATATATATATATGTAAACAAGGCATGTGAGGCTGTTTTTCATTTGACAGTACTTGGGCCTTCCTGAGATACTAGAGAAACAGGGCCGTCAAGGTCAAGCGGATTTATCTGCCCTTCTTTAAGAGGAATCTTGCAGTTTTACAGTTGTAAGTTACATGAAGAAACGTTTTAAGATCCATTGATATTTAGATCAGAACAAGACCGTTAAGTAATACGTTACAATGAGAAACAGGAGTTATGCCTATACACACACGCACCAAGCTAGAACACACACAAGAACTCTCCTCACACACTCACACGCACGCACGCACACACGCACGCATGCACGCACGCACGCACGCACCACCATCCACAAAGAAACTGAGAAGAAATGTGGGATAGAGCATCGCTTGTAATTTGATACTCGTACCAAAGCAAGTACAATCAGCAATGAAATGTGACTGCTGGCATAACGTCATAATTAAGCCTATATTCGAACTCATGTGTCGATTCTGTGACATCAACAATTAGCTCTGTTCCAGGATCTAAAAAAAAAAGACTAACCATCAATGACTGTCGAATATTGCTTGAATTTTGGACGGGGTAGGTGACGGGTCAGATCTGTGTTTTCCTTTTCCACTCCATTTTCCCCCTTTTTAATTTTTTCTTCTTTGTATAAGTCTCTGCCTCCGTGTGTCCACGCAGTGTCATAATTTCCAGGCCGCTCATTCCGACCATCTCTCTCACAGCCACACCCAGTTTTGTCCTCTATCATCCCCAGCACCGGTAGTCCTCAGTGCTGAATTAGTACCAGATCGTCATAAGGCTACACACCAGAGTAGACCCAGCACTGCCACCCAGTCGCTTTGGTGGTATTCTGTGGTGCCTGTCCTGATTCAACACACACTGAACAGCACCTACGGAGCCCTCTACTGCCGACAATCACTGCTCAGTCGCAGAGCCAGCGTGTGTGAACGCCCCCCCCCCCCCCTCCTCCCGCCCCGCATTAGAGGGCACCACTAAATCCATCCAACGACAGTTCATATGAACTTGAAAGTCAGCCGTGTGTGCCAGTCTCTCCACTGGTATCCATAGCACGCTCCCATTGTTGAATATGTCTAAAGAGACTCGAACCCACGACTTCACGACCTGCAACAAACCACTGTGATAATTGCTGCATCACGTGGACAAGTCTTGTCTTCCTTTTTATCGTCCTCGTCGTCGTCGTCATCGTCATCATCATCATCATCATCATCATCATCATCATCATCAACATCGTCCTTGTCGTCGTCGTCGTCCTCCTCGTCCTCCACCATCATCATCATCAACCACCACCACCAACACCACCATCATCGCCATCCTCTCCTCTTCTCATGACCGTCATCATCATCAGCGTCGTCATCGTCATCATCATCGTCATCATCATCATCATCATCATCATCATCATCATCATCATCGTCATCATCATCATCATCATCACCATCATCATCATCATCATCATCATATCGTCTCATCATCATCATCATCATCATCATCATCATCATCGTCATCATCATCATCATCATCATCATCATCATCATCATCGTTGTTGTCATTGTCTCATGACAGGTAGTTCCAGGAGAACAGGTTTCCTGAGAGGCGTGTGGACAATCAAGGCTCTGCACATCTCACTGTTCTCAGTGCTGATGAACAGGGTGGAGACGTTGCTACCTGTCCACTTCGATCGTGGTCCGCCTTGGACTTCTTCAGTCTGCCTGTGGAACGTCCATTCCGCACTGTACCATGTAGTCTGGTGTTGACCAGGGAGTCCTGTCCACCCCGCACTGTACCATGCAGTCTGGTGTTGACCAGGGAGTCCTGTCCATTCCACACTGTACCATGCAGCCTGGTGTTGACCAGGGAGTCCTGTCCACCCCCACTGTACCATGCAGCCTGGTGTTGACCAGGAAGTCCTGTCCACCCGCACTGTACCATGCAGCCTGGTGTTGACCAGGATGTCCTGTCCACCCCGCACTGTACCATGCAGTCTGGTGTTGACCAGGGTGTCCTGTCCACCCCGCACTGTACCTGTAGCCTGGTGTTGACCAGGGTGTCCTGTCCACCCCGCACTGTACCCTGCAGCCTGGTGTTGACCAGGGTGTCCTGCCCACCCCGCACTGTACCATGTAGCCTGGTGTTGACCAGGGTGTCCTGTCCACCCCCTGCCTACCCCAGTGCAGCTGACGGCGAGTGGTCACTGCCAGGACAGGGTGCTGTCTGTCCCTGTGTGTGTGGCCATGCTGCCAGACACAGTCCGCTGTCTGCTGCTCCCTGTAGGAGAGGGAGGGCTGAGCACAGGGGCAGGAACAGATCCATCACTGGTCTGACGTTTGTCAGGGCAGACCTACATCCTTCTGTCATAACACAGTATCAACATTCACAAATTGCATTTCTTCACACAGTCAAAAGACTATAGTGTCGTGTTCTCTGAATCTACAGATGCACTCTTTGGTTACTAGCAAAGAGGAAAACAAACATAATCGAAAAATCAGATTACCTTTACGCTGATTGGAACCGTGATCTTCGTGGCCATCCATAGAAAGAAGATTGAGGGAACGGCCAACCTGAATAGGCAACAGACCATTCAACGTGACCTCCTAAACATACACACGTGTTGGAGCGATGTCCGAACATTAACTACTGAGACAGAGACAGACAGAGGAACCATTGACATGGTATGTGCTGCTAGACAGCTCCAAGAAAAATGTCAGGAACAAAATGCGACTTGCTCTCCACCTATGTCGACCTGACCAAGGCCTTCAATACTGTCAACAGAGAGGGCCTGCGGAAGATCATGGGCAAATATGGATGCCCACCAAAATTCACCTCTAGTGCGGCAATTCCATGATGGCATGCGGGCTCGTATTCAGGACAATGGAGAGACAGCTAGCCATTCCCTGTCACGAATGGCGTGAAGCAAGGCTGTGCTTTGGCACCCACTCTATTCAGCATCATGTGTCCCTCTTGGCCAATGGCCTAGGCCTGAACGCTCTTCAGGAAGGAGACATAGCCATCTACATCAGATTCAGAACAGATGGAAAGCTGTTTAACTTCAAAAGGCTCCGGCAAAATCTAAGATTATGACAGACATCATCCGGGACTTTCTGTTTGGTGGTAACTGCGCTCTCAATACTGCCGCAGAAACTGACATGCAATCCAGCATCAGCAAGTTTTCAGTAGCCTGCGGTAACTGCGGTATCACATGAATACAAAGACGACGGAAGTTCTGCATCAACCCGCGCCAGACAGACCCTGCGATGAGCCTACCATCACAGTCAGTGGTGTGAGACTGGCTGTGGTGAGTGAATTGCCTATCTTGACAGCACACTGTCCCAGAACGTCACCATCGACGATGAAGTGTACATCAGATTTGTGAAAGCAAGTGCAACCTTTGGCAGACACACTCCAATGTTTGGAATACAAGAGGCATCAGTCTCGAGACCAAGATGAAGGTGTACAGAGCAGTTGTTCTCCCCACACTTCTGTACGCGTGTAAAACGTGGACAGATACCAACGGCATGCCAAGAAGCTGAATCACTTCCACACAGCCTAGCCTCAAATGATAGTTAAACATAAAATTAGCAGGACAAAATCCTAGACACAGAGGTACTCGACCAAGCAGACATGCGTAACATCCACATCATCCTGATGCTGTCTCACCTTCGATGGGTAGATCATATAGCTCGCATGCCAGACCACCAGCTACCCAAGAGACTCTACTACGGTGATCTGCAACAAGGAAAGCGTTCCCACGGAGGTCAGAAGAAACGCTTCAAAGACACTGTCAAAACATCCTTGAAAGTGAATAACAAAAACCTCGACAACTGGGAACAAACTGTTATTGATCGCGGTAGATGGCGCTACTCTATCCACAATGGCGCCAGTTTATGTGAAGAAAGGAGGACAGCTGCAGCGCAACAAAAGAGACAGGCAAGGAAAGCCCGCCTCAGCAATCAAGAGCAGGTCCCACATTCCCTGTCCAAGCTGTCACCGCACATTCCGTGCAGACATCGGCTTGGTCAGCCACCTGCATATTCACAAATGATCTCTTCATCGTGTCGTGGTCGTCATAGTCGTGGTCGAGGTCGTCGTCGTCAAGGTCGTCGTTGTCGTCTTCGTCGTCGTCGTCGTAGTAATATTTTCTTTCATTTATTATCATAATTATTATTATTTTAGCCCTTGTCTCCATTCCCTAGCCTTTGGCACTCAGCTCGAAGATAGAAGTGACAGGTAGACATGTATTGCGTTTGTTTTGTCATTTGTTGACTCCTTCGTCTGGCGACGCAGCAATGCTTTCTTTACCCCTAACCAACAGGACTGTCACCTAACACACAGGAAACAATCTATATCCACAGCTTCCGTAAGGACATGGACTTACTTTGTTCTTCGTTTTCTTAAATCGTCTTTGATAATTACATCAGCTCCAAAGCAACACAAGGCAGCACTTTACGCTCTAAAAATGAAAGTAGATCGTTAGAAAGAGTTCGTCGTAATTGCCCCTAGTGGTTCGTTCTTCGTATACATTGTCCTGAATGCCGTTTGCTTGTTTTGCCTGAAGAAGATCTAAGAGGTAAAAAAAGTGTCGTGTTTTGTCTCGTAATCTATTTGTCCACATTGTCCCGCAATGACTAACAATTCTTATCTATTTGTCCACATTGTCTTCCGGAATGACTCACAATTCTTTTTAAAATTTGTCTCGATTTCAGCCTTCAGTCACACCTCTTTTTGAAACTAACTGCCGCTAGTGGGCTCTTTGTCCAGGCACTCTCTAACTGTCTTTATTTCCCTTTCTGATACTAAACCTGGAACCTGCATTCCTGGAAGGCTCGCCACACTGTTCAGGCTAGAGGAAACCGTGATGGTGTTGCTTGAGTGAGTCTGCCAAAGTCAGATCAGCGGCATCTTTTCACTCATACACACTATGCACGCTCAAGTATCCGTCACGCATTCTCCACGTCCTTGCTGACTTAATAAGTCTCCAGACCTCAATGCGCCCTCACCTGGAAACAGCCCTAGAAGCAGCACATAATGTTGCTCTCATGCCCATCTCTGTCGTCAACTTTGGCTCCTTCGACATATTGTAACAAAACTTAATGGGAAAAAAACAACAACATTGGAATGTAGCTCAAACAAAACCCGTCACGTTTAACTGTGGATGGCGCAGCACAATTGCACACAATCATGGTACAACTGCAGAAATGTTGTTTACAATTGCTCTGCACAGCCACATATCTGATAGTTATATTTCTTAGGACTTAGTTATATTTCTTAAGAGTCCTGAAAATTCATAACATAGTCGTTAATGGCTCGTGGGATTACATGATACTCGGTAAGAATTTGTTGCAAGGGGACACTTCGTTGTAGAAACATTACAGTGAACACGCATGCGTAACCAATGACACATGTAGTAGTAACTCCTGAAATGCACAATCAAAAACCTACGATGACTAAGGCAAAACAGTGTGCTAAAGGTATGATTCCAAGTTGAGGGAGGAGCTATGTACTGTATCTTCAGTGCCAATCTCAGTCCTGGTTGAAATTTGTGGCCAAGACAAATAACGCTCTCTCTCAGGGAGACATCTATCCCGTGTTTCTCTTTTGCTCACTGCAGATTATAGAATTTTTTACGGTAGTTTTTTTTTCTGGTGTTCTTCCGTTCGATGTCTGTATTCAGTTTATTGGGACGTACTTGTTGTCTATGAGACTTTTTTCATTCTTCGCTAATAAAGATAGTGTTTAAAAATACTAACAATGAAATAACAGGTTCAATATGTATATCCTCATTCAATCCAGTCATGTAGCCACTTTCAAGCGAGACATGACACCCTAAAACTGCTATCTGTCAAGAATCGGACTTGGCTCGGGAAATCATACTTATCCAGAGCGTAGTTCAATTCCGTGATAGATAATGTTGCTTGATATTTCAGTTTCAGCTTGCAATGCAACGCTGTTAGTTGTTTTGGAGGACACACACACACACACACACACACACACACACACACCACACACACACATGCACGCACGCACGCACGCACGCGACGCCGCGCGGCGCGCGCGCCACACACACACACCCACACCACACACACGCACGCATACACACTCCAAACAGAATTAATCAGCATTGTAACAAATTACGTAACTAAGAATGTCTGTCAGCGTAAAACTTACCAGATAATTTAACGTTTCTTCTCTCTTTTTTTGTGTTAACGGCCAACTAATAAATTCAAAGCTGTAAAAATATCCCTGTAGTCGTTTGGACTGCTGAAAAGGAACACTGCTCATAGCTACTGGTATCATTGCCATAATAAAAGAATTACAGAGCTACCGTGATGGACGTCTGTGGATGCCTTACACTTACAGCTGGCTGCAAACTAACAGCAATGCACATTCCTTGGCGGGTGTAGCCTACCTCTCTCCCACCTCCGCGCGCATGGCACGTGTTTGTCCATCACAGGGCTAGTTCCAGGCCCCCACCTTGCGATAATGGACTTGACCAGTGGTAGTGCGGACCATCAACTTTATGTGACTGTGATGTGGACTGAGGCGTGCCTCTCACAACGCCGAGCACGTGTCCATCACAGGGCAGTTCCAGGCCCCCACCTTGCGATAATGGACTTGACCAGTGGTAGTGCGGACCATCACTTTATGTGACTGTGATGTGGACTGAGGCGCTGACCCTGCTCAAACGAACGCCGAAAAGCCAGACGTATGTCCATCACAGGGCTATGTTCCAGGCCCCCACCTTGCGATAATGGACTTGACCAGTGGTAGTGCGGACCATCAACTTTATGTGACTTTGATGTGGACTGAGGCGCTGACCCTGCTCAAACGAACGCGCGAAAAGCCAGACGATATCTAGTATGCATTCATTCATTGGTAAAGGGAGGATGCATTACTGTTTAATTACCAAAATCTTGTTTCCTTTTTTTTTATTTATGGTGGGTTCTGTACTCAGTGCATCAATTATAATACACGTTTGTGATTATTGCCAAAGTGCTAAATAAGCAAGTGCTCTGTTTGGGACTTCTGTGAGGATACGGCTGTGTTGTGAGCGTAAGGCGCCCACAGACGTCAGACCAGTGATGGATGTGTTCCTGCCCCTGTGCTCAGCCCTCCCTCTCCTACAGGGAGCAGCAGACAGCGGACTGTGTCTGGCAGCAAGGCCACGCAGACAGTGACAGACAGCACCCTGTCCTGGCAGTGACCACACGCCGTCAGCTGGACTGGGGCAGCGGCGGGGGGGGGGGGGGGGGGGGGAGGGGGGGACAGGACTGCCTGGTCAACACCAGGCTACAGGGTACAGAGAAGGGTGGAGGATTTCTTGGCGCAGTAAGACATGCATAGTTTGCTTCTCGTGCTGTGTGTGGTGTGTGTGTGTGTGTGTGTGTGTGTGTGTGTGTGTGTGTGTGTGTGTGTGTGTATGTATGTGTGTGTGTGTGTGTGTGTGTGTGTGTTGTGTGTGTGTGTGTGTGTGTGCAGTGTTGTGTGTGTGTGTGCAGTGTGTGTTGTGTGTGTGTGTGTGTGTGTGTAGTGTAGTGTAGTAGTAGTAGAAGTAGTGTAGTAGTAGAAGTAGTAGTAGTACTTTATTTTACATCTTCACGATTATGTGATAGCTAAACGATGTGTGGTATGACATAATTGTGTGTGTGTGTGTGTGTGTGTGTGTGTGTGTGTGTGTGTGTGTGTGTGTGTGTGTGTAGTGTGTGTGTGTGAGTGGTGTTTGTGTAGTGTAGTGTAGTGTGTGTGTGTGTGTGTGTGTGTGTGTGTGTGTGTGTGTGTGTGTGTGCAGTATGTGTGTGGTGTTTTGCAGTATGTGTGTGTGTGTGTGTGTGTGTGTGTGTGTGTGTGTGTGTGTGTGTGTGTGTGCGTATCACCCTATGGGCAAAATTTGCTCAGCTACTGCATATAGCTTTGATATCACTAGAGATCCGGTATAGGCAAAATACACCATCTTCGTAAATACAGATTTTGTAAGAAATATAGAATATCTTATATTTGTCTTTGAATGCATACGCTGTGGTGAAATCCAATTTGGTTAATGCATACATGTTAGACGCCCCCCCCCCCCCAAAAAAAAAAAAAATAAATAATAAAATAAAATAAAATAAATAAAATAAAAAATACAAGACTCGCAAGTTTTTCTTTGATTTAGGTATATTCTTTTTCCCGAGGGGTTCTCAGTGATAAAAAGTCTCCGCGATCAAGCAATTAGTGTTGTCAGCAAGTCCTGCGTATGTGGGATCAACACATGCATCTGTGACCATCGCCATAGTGACACAGAGCACACCGTGCAGCATCTCTTCTGGTGGCTTGCCTGATGATGACCCGATGTTGGATGCTCTTCGTACACTGAAAGCGCTGAAATGGCGACAGAAGAAGCCTCGATGTGGCTTTGCACGGGGGAGCTGGGATGAACGCCGTGGGAGTGGTGTTACTGGGAGGGGACAGAAGAGGAGATAGCAAAAACAAACAAAGAAGCAAACAAACAACCAACCAACCAAAGGAGCAAACAAACAAACAAGCAAACAAACAAACAAAGCAAACAAACAAACAAGCAAGCAAGCAAACAACCAACCTACCAACCAACCAACCAACAAACCAACCAACCAACCATCCAAACGATGACAAACCCAAAGAATCCAACGACTCTTTCACGAGGAGAGTTGCTATCACTTTATTGCTCTTCTGTCTTCCCATACTATCTTTTCCCTGTCGATGACTCAGAGATATTGATCTCATTACGTGACTGCTCCGGTTTTCTTGCTAGTTTTATCATCAACTGATCGGTCTGGTGAATCAAGTCCTTGTAAACACATGCTTACATTAATTAATGCCAAACCGCACGTGCCATTTTTTTTGAACGAACATTATCAATAAATTTTTAAGCTCGGTAGAAGCAAATTCAAATCAAGATTTCAAGATAGATGTCGTCAAAGCTAAATTCATACACACGCACACGGGGAACAACCCTTGTTGCGCATATACTTCTCTGCTGAAACGTAATTCGGATTTCGGTTTATTGTTGTCCGGGGTTGTTACTTTGAGGGGGTGGGTGTGGTGTTTCTTTCGTTTTGTACTGAACGCAACAAACACGAAAGTGTCAAGAATAGGCCAACTCGTCTAAATCAAGCAGGACATGGAAAGAACGACCAATCAATGAAAGTAAGGAAATAATGGGGAAGAGGGGAGTAGGGGTGCGGGGGGGGGGGGGGGGGGGGGGGGGGGGGGTGGACACGCGCAGGCAAATAAGCCCTTAGTCACCATAGAAATGTTAGTTTCAATGTAAGGTGACTGCAGGAAATAAATTGAAAAAAATTTTAACAAAGAAATTATAGTCAATTCGCCAGACACATGGGACAAACAAACTACAAGACAAAACACTTCAACGATTCTACGCCCATCTTGCGCCGAATTCGAGAAAGATATGTGACTGCTCGTTCTTCGTTTTCACTGTCCTGAATAATTGTGCATCTTACCTGAACAAGACCTAAGAGGTCGAAACGCATTCTGTTTTGTCTTATAATTCGTTTGTCGCTTTTGTCTGGCGGATTTACTGTAAGTTCTTATCGAAATCATAAAAAAATGACTTAATAAGTATTTCAAAGGAGGGGTGGAGAGGGGAGGGGACGGGAAGGGGGATGGAGGGAAAGGATGAAAAAAAAGTATGTTGGAATGTAAAAATCAAATCCTTTACCGACAGCAATGCAAACAGTAGTAGACGTCTGTGTTATGAACAGAACAATTTTTTCATTCCAGTCAAGAATTGACTTTTGTGGTCTGGGTGAGAACTCTTCAGAACTCTTCACTTTTCTGGCATTCTCAACTCCACAGGGACAGCATCACGACATTTAATATTGATTACCACCTACACTTTTCTGGTATTCTCAACTCCACAGGGACAGCATCACGACATTTAATATTGATTACCACCTACACTTTTCTGGTATTCTCAACTCCACAGGGACAGCATCACGACATTTAATATTGATTACCACCTACACTTTTCTGGTATTCTCAACTCCACAGGGACAGCATCACGACATTTAATATTGATTACCACCTACACTTTTCTGGTATTCTCAAACTCCACAGGAGAGCATTATAATTCAACAGACCTCAAAAGGCTAGAAAAACACAGAAAAGGAACAGGAGAAATGTGATATAAAGAAAAAGATTACCCGGAGTAAGGCATGATAATTAAAGAACTTTATGTTCTGTTTCCATGTCTGGCCTGAAAAAAGGCCAATAGCTCGAGGTTTGGTGGTTTAAGTGTTTGTTCATTCTAGACTAATCCCGGAAGTCAATCGTTTAGCTACGTGTCAATAGGAGGACGCAATATGTAGAAAACAATTTGAAAAAACTCTTTCATACAAATGTGATATGGATCTCTTGAAAGAAACGCCATATCTCCTTGTTTACAAACACTTGAAATCTGCTTTTTTTCTTACATAGAAACGTTTGTTAGGCAGCTGCCTGATCAATACATCATTGAGTTAATAACATTCGATGTTGTAACCATAAGCTTTAAATAGGAAAGGGTGTTGAGGGAAAAAGGGAAATGCAGAGAATGAAACGTGAATGAAATCGGGCATGAATCTTTTTATGTGTTTGATTGCCCGATATGTAGCCTAATGTCATCCAGTTTTTTTTTCCGAAACGATATCTGAAAGGACATTCAGCTTGCTGTTATTTTTCATTCGTAGTTTGTCCAGGAAATGGTTGCAGCATTTATCTGATTTCGTACAATTTGCAACGTAATTCAATCACTTGTGGATAAATAACTAGGTTGCTTGTTAAACATCAGCATTGGCATTACAAATGTTTCAATGGTGCAGGTTGTGTGATCAATGTTCTCTTTCTGGATTGTTCATGGTGATGACCGTTAGCCACAAAATGGGGTGAAAAGAAATATAAAAACAGTTTTTAAAGTATTATAACATACAGAGCTACACTAAACTGGTTTAGGAGTCCATGATCATGTGCCTACAGGGAGTCTGCAGTACAGATGGTCAAAAAGCATATTTTGGCATGTCTTGAAGATTTTAAGAAGGCGTTCGACACAATTATTCAGGAAGCACTTAGAGCTCAAATGAAGAAATTTCACAGTGGTCAAAAGCTAAATATCACCATCTAGTAACTGTTTAAAATCAGCCGATACAGTACCCACACTGGGCACAAAACTGGAAAACGGTTCCTAAATAAGTTGGAATTCGTCAGAGCTGTCTTCTATCTCCCACACTTTTCAATATATTCCTCGAAGCCTCATGGCTGACGCACTAGAAAATCATGTCAGCACAATGATTAGCAATATTTAGACCGAAACCTTTGTGGACAGACACTGACGTTTCTGTGAAACAGAAGATAAGGTCCTGCATGCACCGGTACATTCAATCTTTCTTTACGCTTGTGAGACATGGAACCCTAACCGTGGGTCTGGAAAGAGGAATCCAAGCCAGGAAAATAACGTATTACCACAAGATTCAAAACATTCGATATCCTAATGACATAGGTAATGAACAAATGCCCCAAACCATTAAACAGCACATCCGATCATATGAAGATCAACTGACATCAGCCAAGAAAAGAAATCTAGGTTGGTGTTGCCGCGCAACAAGATCCAAAGGCACTGATAAAACTAATCTTTCAGAAACTGTTTAAAGGAGGAAGAGCTGTAGACGAACAGGAAGCCAGACAAAAAGCATTGACCAACAGCATGGCAGAGTATACAGGGAAACCATCTGCAGAGACCCAGGACTTAAAACACAATGAACAGAGCTGGAGAAATGCCATGAACAGTTCTTCAGTGCAGTGCCCCAGTGACTTCAGGGACCTTAGGGAGAAGAAGGCGAAAATCACAAAGCATACTGTGTGAAGAAAGAAAGAGAAGGAAGGGGCGTCGTCGTTTATCTCAGCTTTTACTTTTCTTCAGATTCAAATTCCTGCCCAATAATGTCCAGAACGTTTCTCTGTACCTAGACCCCATGACGTAATAAATGAAGAAGTTGAAGGTGAAATTAAAGTACAAGCAGCCCTCTAATATCCACAAGGTACTGACGAACAGATTGTGACGGCTACCACCAGCCCCCATCTCTGGCAGAAAGAACCAGACGACACGGAACAGACAGGCAGGGGAAGCACAGATGATGAAGAACACGGAATTGCCTATCAACATTTTGGTCAGCGCCACGTCCCGAGAAGAGAGCGATGACGAGGTTTCTGTTCGCCACGTCATCAACTGACGAAGTTTCACCGTAGTGATCGTCGTTGCTATCATCACCACTAACATCGTTCCCCCAGACACACCCACTCCAAACACAATACTCTCAAGGCGATCCACTAGCTCTTTGTGAGCTCGGTAAAATTCGCCTTCAATTAGAGCTGTCGTTACTGTTCCTGTGAAAGG
>CM065740.1:5306513-5324013 GCA_033310375.1 Conus canariensis | reverse complement strand
CGTTTAGAGCTCTTAGGCATTATGTGGGTGTTAAAATTCCTTGACACCATCCATTCAAGAGACCGTATTCTGCTTTATATCAGTGTGAACTCTGATCTTCTCAAAACCAGAAGGACTCTCTGGAGAGCGCAAACCTCTGCTGTGGTGAACGAATCTGGATCCGTCCTTTGATCAGAATCAACATTAATAATGTATGGGTTGATACCTGGGCCACATTTCATCTTTTTACCGATTAAAAAAAAAGGTTCAGAAGTAGTTGTGCCATCTTGCTGAACGGACACTGAAGGATTCGGGCCATGGATCCATAATGATATTTAATGGCTTCGGTATTGTGCCACATTCTATCTATTCTCCGGTCTTGTACGTTTGGCTTAATCTAGCTTGATGTATGATGTAGCCAACCCTAGACCCAGATTCGCACAAAAAATCCAGATCAACATGCATTGAGCTTTTTACCGTGCCACACATCATCTTTTCACGAAGTTTCGTTAAAACTCATTGCGTAGTGTTGGCTTCATCGTAGTAACAGACAGACTTGCAGCAGGGACACACATGTGAAACGTTAGCCTCAGCAGAAGGAATGCTGAAGCCAAAACCCATTACAGAGGAGGGTTCGGTTAAATCATCCATGTGCAGGTTAGGGCATCATCATTCTTTTAACCTCTCCAGGGGGCAGGCAGACAAAGTTCGTACCTGCCTTCAAGCAAAACCACCTGCCGAACAATTGGTGATAATCCTTAATTTGACAAAACACCAAGTAATGAAGAAACTGAAAAAAAAGTTTATTATCATCTGCCATTTGGTCCGCAAGTCTCCAACAGCGGACAACTGATGTGCTCTATTTTTTAACGGGCAGATAATGTTGATGTCATGATGGGTAACTCATTGGCTGTTTTGATGTATGAAATCTCAAACTGTCATGATGATTATCCAACATTGGCAGAAATAGCAGCGATCTTAATTTTTCCACAGCAGATGTGTGAAAAGTTGCTCTTGTCCAAAGGATAGGTCGCAGAGTTTGCCGCTTACCTGACATAAGTGATCGCCTACCCCGGGTAGTCAGCCACCTGTGACAATTCTACCCCAATTTGACTCCTGTGAAATAAAACCCCGTATGAAACTCTGTGGCTGAATTTTCCAAAACTTTTCCTCATGAACTGATTCTTTCAAAGATGATAACACAGACGAATCACCAGCCTGGTAAGGCAAAGATATTTATGACACGTGCAGTGCGTTTGAGTGTTTATAAACAAATCTGAACAGACAGAAGCTCAGACAAGAAATTACAGCCGCAGTTCTCTATCAACCAATCATTCATTCAACAAGGACGCAGACATTTCAGCACGTACATAATCATTTTTTTTTTTCAAACTCATGCAATTGATTTAACTCCATGTCACGAACGTTCCCTGTCATACGCCACAAACTCATACACACTTACCTAAAACAAAGTCTAGGGGCACACAATTACGTGCATTTTCAGTGTCATTGCAAACAAGACTCATCGGTTCCAGCAGGATCATACGCAATTTTTGTTAATGAATGTATGCTGGTCTTCTCATGAAGATTCTTTCTCATACACACACACACACACACACACACACACACACACACACACACACACACACACACATACGCGGGCGCATGCACGCACACACATCTCCCCCCCCCCCCCCCCACAGAGAGAGAGAGAGAGAGAGACAGAGAGAGAGAGAGAGAGAGAGAGAGAGAGAGAGAGAGAGAGAGTTCATGCCAAATAACACCAGTCAATGATCACTCCCGAGATACAGACGATGCAGGGACGGTGCACAAAGGAAAACCTGTACAAGTCCACAAATAATCCGGCAGACTGAGTGCAAGAGTCAAAAACTTAAAAAAAAAAAAAAAAAAAAACATCACCCCACATTGATTGTGTAATGCTCGTTTGTTTAAAACAGAACATTTTCATTAAACAAGCTCCATCAGTGAATCAGTCTTATTGATCATTTTGAAGGGGAACATCCCCTTTGACCCACATTCAGCCACCTCGACAGTGCATGCAACATACCTTAAACTTTGAAATGCACAATACCGCAGCCAGCACCAAAAGCTGCATTCATTCAGTAGTCTTTGTCTACTCTACAGCCAATAGCAAAGGATGTATTCATGTGGAAATCGTTACATCCTACGCAGCAAACGTACAGATAACTAAACTAGACAGCACAAATTCCACAGCCAGCGCACAATCTGTATTTATTCAGTAATATTTGTCTACTCGACAACCAGTACCAGCAGCTGTATGCGGAAGGAAAACTGAAAAGACTTTGCTATTTCCACGCACACATCACAAAGAACCAGCATTACAATTCTTAATTTCAAAATTACACACACAAATTCCACCACAAACTTCTTCGCAGTCAAACAGTCTTTGTTTTAAAACTAAACAGCCAAAAACCTTCCCTGCCATCCATACGATGCCCAGCTGTTGATTACGACGGTTCTCTTCCAAAGCTGATCAATGTTTACGCAAAAAAATTATACCAGTACCTGGCTACTTCCTATAAACTGTAAATGAGGTCCAAGTCAGCGCCACCTGGCTGAAGTTGGAAGGCTCACTGGGCACTGCAGGCTGCAGCTTCCGTCACGTAATGTTATGGGATCCTCTCCCCCCCCCCCCCCCCCCCCCTTGGCTGATCCACGGGTATGTTGACCAGCACCTGGATTGACATTGCAATGGAACCCTAGAAAATGAAAGTCTGCAAGCGGACCTCAATCTAATCAGATTCTCCATTTTACTTTGTTTTCTTTCAGTTTGTTTAATTTCATTTGTTTCGTTTATTTGATTTTGTTTCATTTTGGTTCATTTTATTTCTCCCCCACCTCCCTCCAACTTCCCACTTTGAATAATCACACCAGGTTGGTAAGTCAGCACTGGAAACACAAGAGTTTGTACAAGACGCCTCCTCAGCTTGTGTATGACTTCGGGAAATAATTTTCAAAATTTGTATGCAAACTTGAAAAGCGACACAGAGAATTAAAAAGTCAACCTATCTCGGTCTATCAAGGCTCAGATATTTACTGGTATCTCATCTGACTTTTGACAGATTAGGCAGTGACGGCCCGGGAGGGCTAGATTGTCTGAATCTTCTGCTCAACGTGTTTTCACCAAAATTGGTGATATAACACGGTAAAAAGGTAAAACACACACACACACACACACACACACACACACACACACACACACACACACACACACACACACACGCCTACCTATACGTATACGAGTATATTACATTACTTTACAATATCAAATAATCACAAAATTGAAAATCACATTATAGTAAAAGGCCAACAGGACTATTCAATATACTTCATCCGATGCCATACACTGTAAGTGATTGATTGTATAAAACAGAATCAGCACGTTAAGTCTACCCACAAAGTCATCAGGTAGACATAAAAGTTCTTTTGCAAGTTGTACATGCTGTTATCTGAGGACAGTAGTTTAGTTTTTGCTTACAAATTTGGTAACCTCGCATTTAACAGAATTCACAATCTGTCTTTCAGTGTTTAAATCAGATGACCACCGACGACGCTCTCAACGTCTAATCTATAGGTTGAGAGCGCATAACTAAGTGGCAACTCAGTTGCACCATACAGAGAACGTGTGCTAAATCGCCTTACACTGAATCTCTGGAGAGTGGATACCAAGGACATCTCTCAACCAGGTGAACTCATTAACTGAGGTGGGGAAGTTTTGCTTCAGCATGGCAGGAACATTCAGTCGAAACTGAGCTTTGTGGATGTTCTGTATGTTCGTGATCCTCAGGAACACAAAGCGCTTGAAAGCCTGTGCAAACTCCAGGTGGCATTCAGCTGGCACAGTGAAGCAGAGAGAGGCGGAACGGAGAATAAAGCCATCCTCTAAACATGACAGGATCTAGAGGATGCGTGCGTGTACGTTGGTGTGTCAGAAGTAAACTGCTTGGGGAAGATTACAGTCACACAGGAGATCAAGCACTTTAGCCGTCATGTTGTTGGTCAGGGCATCAAACGGAACACCAACATGGCCTGAGGATAAAATTTTGCTAGAAAGTAGTTTGAAGTCGATGACACTTCAAACATTTGCATTTAGAAACGAACCTGAAAAAACACGCTGGAGTGAAGTCCATCAATATTTTTTTTCAAGGGAGCCTTGTTAACGAGATGCTTAGGTCTGCCTGACTAAAAACAGCTGTAAAGAAAATCAAATGGTTCCAGCATATCTCTATGGCAATGAACAAATAGAACAAAAAAGTTCTGGAAGATTCACGATTCAGGCGATCGGCGTGTCCAAAGAAAATTGGGGAGATCTTCCACAGGAAGTGGACGAACTGGCTATCAAAGGTCAAATAATAGATCTCAGATAAGAGGAACCCCTATTCCTCTAAAAAAAAAACCCTGTCGTTCCAAACAAATCAAAGATGAAATGTTGTTTTTGAAAACAGTTGGTACAAAGGAAAAAAGAACTATAGACATTAATGGAAATTGTTGCAAAAACAGGAACAGCTGAAACAAATAAATGAAAAGAAAAAGATTTAAACGTCTAAGGCTCAGAGGACTCTGACAATCCTTCGAGGCTCGTACTGTCAAAGGTAAAACCATCATGCCATGAGGGGGTGTCTAAGGAATGTTGTCGAAGGCGGTCACAGGAGACAGTCAGTACTGATAGCTCATGATCCTTGTCCTCAAAAACAAAACACCCAGTTAAGGCAGCCACAGTCTCCATACAACTTCCTTCTGAAGGAAACACATATTTGGCCTTTCTAACGCTGAACTGTTGTAAATATCCAGCTCAAAAAGTTCCACATTCAGCATCTCATCCAAATGCCAGCAGACTGGGGTTTCTGGTGCTAACTTGTCAATGGATGGCAAAGTGCAACCTGCAGTCTATCACAGGGATACATTTTACATCATGTGGTGTGAAAATTTCAGTTGGCCTGCTGCCTGTTCAAGCAACAACACAAAAAGCTCAAGGGCTGGACTCACAACCCTAGCTACGTCATCAAACAGCAAGATTCACAGTTGGTATGAGAAGGTAAAGGAGATGCTTTTTCAGATGGGTGACATGAGTCGACACTGTCTGGTTTCATCACCACACCTGTCCACCTGAGAACTGGTCTATCTACTTCTAAGGACAGGGTTAAACGTTGATCTTATTAATCAAATGCTATTTGGTCTTGATCTCCTGTTTCACTTGGGCATGGTTCATAATATGAAGACTGAGCCTTTTTCAATGAGGGAAGAAAGAGTTCCACTGACCATGAAGTTCAGGAATGAACCATCAAGAATTGCATAGGCTTTTTCTGCCCCGACCGGCTCCTACTCAGAGTTGAGTTTGCTGCGGACTCAGTTGGGGAGACTGGGACCACACAGTCGAATTTCATCCACTTAATGGATACGTTTCTGAGAGTGTTGCTCAAATTTCCTGACCAACAATGCAGGTGCCTGTATCTCTCGGGCCTGGTTGACGCCGGGATATATTATGAAAGGAAGCATAGTGTACAACCCCGTCATGTAGTCTCAGACCGTAATGGAAATCCGTAGCATTATCTTCATCATCCTCATTCTCATCGATCAGCATAAAAAAAGTCTCAAATTCTGTGGCCCTTCATGCCCTACTCTCATGGTGACCTCAATTTCGATGTCCTCTCCAAGTCTATGGCCTTGGTTTGGTTCCGTCGGGGTCACCGCTATCGGCGAGTCCATGGGGGCTGTCGTTGGACGGACGTGGTGGCGCCCTCCGGAGGGAGAGCTCACTCACGCCGGCTCCGCGACTAAGCAATTATTGTCGTCAGTAGGGGGCTTAGTAGGTGGTGTCCTGTGTATGTTAGATCAGAACAGGCGCCACTGAACACCACCGAAGTGACTCAGCAGCAGTGCAGTGTCTCCTCCGGTGGGTTGCCTCTTGACGACTTGACATTGACTGCTCCCTATGGATTGTCGGTGCCGGGGCTGTGGCGGGGCCGACCAGACGGGGTGTCGGAATGAGCGGTGTGGGTGCACTGCCTCTGAGGTGGTACTGAGGTTGGGACAGCAAAAAAAAAAAAAAAAAAAATAGCATAGGCAACGAGCTCGACCTCAGTGACTTCACGGAAATCAAGTCCATCAAACTACTCAGGTGCAGCGCTCCAGCAGCTTTTGAAAAAGGAAGAGGAGGCACACGAAAAGAACACGCTGGACGCCGGCATCCAGGAATTAGTATCAAAGTGGGTGATGGCCCAGTGATCATCCAAAGAAACATGGGTCATTGAGTACAAAGCCTTTAATCAAGTCTCACTGAAAGACGCTTTCATGCTGCTCTTGATGGATGATTGTCTAGGTACACCAGGTTTTCTCATCTGTATGCTAATAACGCATGTATGATAGCGTTAAACAGAAAGAAAACGGAATTCCTGACCAAGTAGGGCTCGTTGGACCATGTCAGAATGGGTTTAGGCCTTACCAATGTGCAAGGAATTTTCTGGCCAATTTGTGATGAATTTCATCTTGTTAGTGAGCGAGTGATTTTATAGAACAGCTTTTCTGTCACTCCAGAACAGAAAAGATATCGCATTACCTGGAACGAAAAGTTAGATATCATGAGATTTACAAGATAGTTTAAGTATTCTCTCCATGGAAAACAACTTATTGTCAGGATAGATCACATCTGTCTTACATGGCTCTTGCAGTTCCAGAACCCTCAAGGGCAATTGGTTCAACAGATGCAGAAGCTTTGACTGAACCACATGATCGCAGACCATCAACCAAGAGCAAAGAATGAACATGCAGATGCACTGTCAAGTATTCTAGATGCTGTTGTTTTTTTTTTAACCCCTTCTGTTGCATGTTGCAGGCTTCCAGCCTGACAGTTTGCCTGGTAAGGGATGCTGGTACAGCAAGAGAGTGGATTGGATGTATTCATTCAGGCTGTGGCCGAAGTTGCAGCCCCGACAGACAGAAGCCTGACAGATCAGATGCTCAAGAAAAGTTTCCAGGTGGGTGAACCATAGTAGCAGCTGTGGAGACGTCCCCACTAGGACAGGCTTGTATGAATACACCAAGTATGCTGGGAAATCTAGTCTAGATTCATCATCTGATCCTGTGCAGAATGCCGTGGATATGCTTGACAATGAGAGCTGTGTCCTGGTTCAGAAACCCAAACAAGTCTTTTATGTGTGTGATTGAGAGAGAGAGAGAGAGAGAGAGAGAGAGAGAGAGAGAGAGAGAGAGAGAGAGAGAGAGAGAGAGAGAGGGAGAGAGAGTTGTCAGGATCGGTTTTCAAAACCAATATTTTCACACCACCAGTACCTGCCACAACTGTGAACTAGTACTAATATGCATTCGTTCATTTGGTGGCTGTTCTGGCTCTTCCCTCAACCCCCTCCCCCCTCCCTCACATACACACGCACGCACACTCTTACATGAAAATCATGTCAACGAAAGAAAGACTCTCTCTCTCTCTCTCTCTCTCTCTCTCTCTCTGTCTCTCTCTCTCTCGCCCCCCTCTTCTCGCCCTCTCTCTCTCTCTCTTGCCCTCTCCTCTCTCTCTCTCTCTCTCTCTCTCTCTCTCGCCCTCTCTCTCTTGGTTTCATACGTAATTATGCATCCTTTTGCGCGTAAAAATCAGATGGGTAAAAGAACTTGTTCTGCTCATCTGTTAATCGTGTTAATCTAGATATTCAAATATTTTGAACAAATGAAAAGAAGATATTTTCCCCACAAACAACTGGATTTAGTTTGCAGTTAAAAACTATCCACGGAACTATCACACATGTAAACTGTTTTTGTTGGTTCGTTCGTTTGTTTGTTTTATGGATATATTAGTTTTACCGCGCACGCCTAATGACAATGAACAGAATTCCTTGGAGATTGCAGGTTTTAACGTTTTAACCATCACCATCTATTTTCCCCTTATCCCCCCCCCCTCTCTCTCTCTCTCTCTCTCTTTCCTTTTGCCGGTCTTTATTGTAAACCGGCGTTTTACATTATTAGCACACGCTGACACCCCTCACCCCTCTCTATCCCAAATGACAACTTGTAACAAGGACACTGCATCGGAGGCAAGTTCGCTTTGCCTTAGCTGGCTGCAGCCTGGCGAGACTTTCCATCAAAGCCTATTGGCGATGAACACTTCCCACCCCTTCCCTGACGCTAGTCACGTGATTACCATCGACTGGTCGTGCGTCCCCCCCCCCCCCCTCTCCCCCTCCTCCCTCCGAATACGTCCACTCATAAATCAAAAGAGTCTTGCTGTCCCACGTGTACATTTTCGTACCCACAAGTGTCCGTTGATCCAGAAATCAGTCTCTACATGTGAGACTTTCATGCTTGTTTGCCAGTGCCAGCCAAGACTCACGACGATAGGCACGTGAGTATGCTGGTGTTGACCCACGACACATGAAATCATTGCACGTGATCACTGTGAATAACGTGCGACACCTGTCACTCAGCAAGCCACCAGTAACACCATGGCTTCAACATGCAATATAAAGAAGGAAAGAAAGGAAATGAGACACAGGCTGGGCAGACTAGAAACAGGCCATTGCCAGTGAAAAAAACGATCCAGGGGCTTTCCAGAGGGGTAAATGGGTGTATTCCCACTGCGGAGACCCTGAATCAACGTCTCACTGATTTGACCCAGATGGAAAGTTAACGGTATCTAGTTCCTTAGTCTTGTCACTACCCATTATTTGTATTTATATCTCTTGCCTTAACAAGCTGTCCTTATACCAAAGGTTCGTAAAATCTGTTAGGATGATAATAATTGTCTAATGCTATGTTGATCTGTTGATTGTCTAAATGCTTTGTAACTGGTGACTCTAAGCAACATTTGTGCTTGTTTTAATTGTGTTCACACAGTCAATTCAACCCTGAGTATTTGAATACCATGAAGAGCTTTTTCCCGTTAACAAATTATCTATGTTTCACAGTGTCTAGTGCCACTAGTTAAAAACCATTAAATCTGTTTGAAGGAAATCAAAGTGGAGACAGTAGAATGAAACGTGATGCACTAATGTACACATATTTCCCTTCAGCTGATTGACTTTGTTTCACAGTGTCTAGTGCCAAGTGGAGACAGTAGAGTCAAACGTAATGCACTAATGTACACATAATTATTTCCCTTCAACTGATTGACTTTGTTTCACAGTGTCTAGTGCCACTAGTTAAAATCCATTCAATCTGCTTGAAGGGAATTAAAGGTGACTTACTTAGACATAGATGCTCCCGCGCCTTGCGACGCATGAGGCAGTCAAAGCGCTCCACTGTGCACGGTCCTCAGTTTGCTAGTGTCACTCCATCCTCTGTCAACGAGTCTGAGGTCTCTCTCCACTGTCTGTCGCCAGCTCATCCTGGGTCGTCCTCTTTGTCTCTGGCTTACTGGGGTCCATTTAATGACCTGGTTTGCAGGTCTTGAAGAGGGTAATCAGATCAAACACTCTAGCTGTCTGCCGGTGGAGGCGCCATCTGCAGATGATGGTTGACACGGGGAGCTGTTTGGACCTCCCCCTGACGTGTTCATTTGGTATAAAAGTCTAACCATTTGATGCCCAAGATCTTACGTAGGCACTTAGTATCAAAAGCGTCGAGTTTCTTCTCCTGGGTGGTCTTCAGTTGCCAGGTTTCACAGCCATATAGATTAAGATGGGGACAGAGGAATTGCATGTAATGCATAAATGTTAAGTCTCATTATGCTAGCCGAGACCACCCACTTTCCAGAAAGTTCAGAGGGCGAGTGTGAGCACTCTTCCAACCAGAGCACTAGCCGCAAACCCAGAGTCCCGCACTCGGTCGTCAATTGCTACCAACATGGGACGAAAGGGGACAGTCAACCAGCTAACAGGGCTATGTGAAGAGTGACGTCATCCAGCAGGAGAGAGACCCGTCAGCCTCTCCACCCATGCAACTCAACTGATGAAAGTTAAGCCCCACGCAAACTTCAGACTGCAACAATTTTCAATTGGACATTTCACAGCTACTCTTGGTGATGAGGATTAATGCTGTGTGGAGCCCAGCTGGAGAGGGGACAATCTGATGCTTGGTTTTGTTGCTTAAATCTTCTAGATTTAAAGTTTGTGTCCACAGTAAAGGTTTGTATGTAAACATTCATTTGTGTCTGTCTGTTGACTCATCCTGTGTAATCGTACGCCTATCCTTGTTTAACAAACTATGTCAGCAAATTCGGAGCATAATCATTCCTAAGTGTATAAGCCTACGAAATTTACATCTGAGCCATTGTTGACCTGTTTTACAATGCTGAGAAGAAAAAAAACACACTATTTTCAATAAACCTAGTACTGGAACGTAGCTCCTTCCACCACTAGTAACAGACAGGGTGGATGTGAACTTCAATCAAGAGTTGCTCTGTCATGTTTGATAGCGAACTGTCGCACAGTCCATCCTTTAAAGGACCAAATCTTCCATCTCTACTTTTCACGCAGTTTCTTTGCTTGTGCAGGTACTTCAGGAAGCACACGGACACTTTATGTCCAGCTTTCACTTGACCCTCCTGCCAGTAAAACGGTGATGTTGAGTGATTCGATCTCTGTCTTCTTTGGGTTGGATTACATGCCAATAGTCCGGCGCAAGTGGGGGATACTCCGGACAGTGCAAAGGGGCATATAGTAAGTGCGCCTGACAGTATTTTGAAGTTTTTGGATTTACTCCGGACAGTGCAAAGGGGCATATAGTAAGTGCGCCTGACAGTATTTTGAAGTTTTTGGATTTACTCCGGACAGTGCAAAAGGGCATATAGTAAGTGCGCCTGACAGTATTTTGAAGTTTTTGGATTTCATTCCCGACAGTTTTCTGGTGCACTCTGTGAATGTACCTGACAGTTTCCTCACCCAGAGAGCGCACCTGGCAATCTGGCACATCGGAAAATATGCCTGACAGCATGGTGATGCACACAGAAAATATATCTATTGGTCGTCATGTGTGCCTAGGGGATACACATGATGGCTTACATCCAAACTGTTCAGTGTAGGGTCCCACTACCGGCGTGCAGTGAAGGTTCTTCAAGGGAGCCTCATGCATGGGTTCATATCACAGATCCACGGAAGCACCGTCCTGGGTCTCCATCTCAAAGATCAAGTGTGTCTTTGACAACCAAAGGAGGGCTGATCAGGGTGTTCAGGAGCTGTGTCCTTCTGAGAGAGGCTAGTCTGTAGATGGCCAGGCCACTCCTTTGAAGGAACAGCTAGCCAGAGTCTGGCTGGCTGATCTGCATGATTGTGGTCTTCAATCTACATAGACGGTTTAAACTTTGAAATTGAGACCCCGGACGACGCACCCGAGGATCTGTGATATGAACCCGTGCATGAGGCTACTTTGGAAGTTCCACCGACTAGGGATAAACAGTTCATAAGCTTCATGAGGCACAAGGAAGGGACAAAGATTTCTACCTGATTATTCTGTTTCCGAAGAGTTGAGCCGTGCATGAAAGAGTACTCTTCTCAACTTTGACAAATGCCAAGGTTTTAGTGTTTGCACAGAGTAGAAACTACGTAGCTATGGCAGCTTTACAGAAGCCCCAAATCTAACACTGGGAACTTGGGAGTTTAACAGATTTTCAAGAACAAAGCCAAACTCGAAGAGAAATTCTTCTGGGTTAACCTGTCCAGAGATGTAGAGATCTATATGCAGACTTGTGACAGAAGTGGACAGACAAAAGAAACAAGCACTGCACCGAAAGTTCCATTGAGGGAGTACCGCACGGGAGCTCTGATGGAGAGGGTTCACACCAATCTCAGTGGACCACACCCAAGACAGCGTGCAGAAATGAACAGTGCCTCGTGGTGATGAGCGATTTCACTAAACGGGTTGAGTGTGTGTCACGTCGATCCCAAAAGGACAGAAGTGATTTGACTAAACGGGTTGAGTGTGTGTCACGTCGATCCCAGAAGCAGAAGTGATTTGACAAACGGGTTGAGTGTGTGTCACGTCGATCCCAAAAGACAGAAGTGATTTGACTAAACGGGTGAGTGTGTGTCACGTCGATCCCAAAGGCAGAAGTGATTTGACTAAACGGGTTGAGTGTGTGTCACGTCGATCCCAGAAGGCAGAAGTGATTTGACTAAACGGGTTGAGTGTGTGTCACGTCGATCCCAAAGGCAGAAGTGATTTGACTAAACGGGTTGAGTGTGTGTCACGTCGAAACCCAAAGGCAGAAGTGATTTGACTAAACGGGTTGAGTGTGTGTCACGCGATCCCAAAAGGCAGAAGTGATTTGACTAAACGGGTTGAGTGTGTGTCACGTCGATCCCAAAAGGCAGAGGTGATTTGACTAAACGGGTTGAGTGTGTGTCACGTCGATCCCAAAAGGCAGAGTTGATTTGACTAAACGGGTTGAGTGTGTGTCACGTCATCCCAAAAGACAGAGATTTGACAAACGGGTTGAGTGTGTGTCACGTCGATCCCAAAAGGCATGACGTAATTTGACTAAACGGGTTGAGTGTGTGTCACGCCGATCCCAAAAGGCATAAGCGATTTGACTAAACGGGTTGAGTGTGTGTCACGTCGATCCCAAAAGGCAAAGCGATTTGACTAAACGGGTTGAGTGTGTGTCACGTCCAAACCCAACAGGCAGAAGCGATTTGACTAAACGGGTTGAGTGTGTGTCACGCCGATCCCAACAGGGAGAAGTGATTTGACTAAACGGGTTGAGTGTGTGTCACGTCGATCCCTACAGGCAGAAGTGATTTGACTAAACGGGTTGAGTGTGTGTCACGTCGATCCCAACAGGCAGAAGTGATTTGACTAAACGGGTTGAGTGTGTGTCACGCCGATCCCAACAGGCAGAGTGATTGCACTAGCGGGTAATGAGTTTTGTCACCGACCGTCGATTCCCACATCAGGCAGAGTGAAGTGCACAGGGAGTAGTGCATGCGTGTGTGCACGCGTGTGTGCGTCTGTGTCTGTGTGTGCATCATATATATATATATATATATATATATATATATATATATATATATATATATATTTATATTTCGTGTGTGTTTACACATAAATGTGCATATATCTATCTATCTATATCTATCTATCTATCTATCTATCTATTATTATGTGTTTTACACATAAATGTGTGTGTGTGTGTGTGTGTGTGTGTGTGTGCGTGCGTGCGTGCATGGTGCGTGCGTGGTGCGTGCGTGCGTGCGTGCGTGCGTGCGTGTCTGTGTGTGTGTGTGTGTGTGTGTGTGTGTGTGTGTGTGAAAACGAACGTTAAGAAGATGACATAGTAATCATGTATCCGAAACAGAAGAAGAAGAAGAAGAAGAAGAGGAGGAGGAGGAAGAAGAAGAAGAAGAAGAAGAAGAAGAAGAAGAAGAAGAAAAGAACAACAACAACAACAACAACAACACACACACACACACACACACACACACACACACACACACACACACACACACACACACAATCACACACACGCCAGAGCATACACAGCCACAACTATGGATGTCCACTTTACACATTTGCATCGCTTCATTGGTGCACACTGACCAGTTCACAGACGCTCATAATAAAAACAAGTGGTCCTGACAGAGTCAAAGTCTTACCACAGTTGCCATGTGTTGGATCATTTGTGTCTGCATTGCAATGGATCAGTATGAGTCTGCCCCAATCTCTGAGAGCCTTCGCGGTGTTGGCCTTCACATTAATACAGTACTTATTTGGCTAGTGATGTTTCTTGCTGCTGCTTCAAGTCTAGTTGGGAGGGGGGGGGGGCTTCCTGTCTTGATGTTTAGTACTGATACACTGTTTATGCTTTAGTCGCTTTGATCTTGTTTTTTGAGGCGATTCTTTAGGTTTCAATTAACATCAGATCGGCTGAGATGTAATCTATTACTTTTTGTTACCTTATCAGCCAGTGTGTCTGCTCTCTCATTTCCTTTGACACCTGCATGTCCGGGGCAGTGCGTCCCATATGAGTCTCTCCAATGGAAGGCTGCACATTACTTGATGCAAAGCAGGGCTTCTATTCCATTTTCCACTTTTTGGAGGTGGTTCGTGGAGTCAGTCACTGTCATGGCTTTCTGTGTTCTAAGCGGGTCTGCAGATGAGAGCCAGTGGAGTGCTTGTGTCACTGATTCTGCCTCCATTGTTAGACTTGAAGTTGTTAAAAATGACATGGGCATGTCTTGGTCTTACTGACGTTTGATTTAGGATATGACACACCTTGAGAAAGTTGAGGGATAGTGGTGGAGGGCGCTGAATCATCTACCATTCTAGTCCCCCTCCCCTTCCTTCTTCTCTAGAATTCCCCTTCCCACTGCCATTAGTATAGTGCCCACGCCGTCCATTCTAACATAACCAAACATAACCAGATACGTTTGCTCATACAACAAACCCTGCATGTTACGTAAAGCAATCATCATCAGGTCATTCATAATTCCGATGGAAATCAAACCCATGACACCCCTGTCCGCAAGTCTAATGAACTACCCACTGAGCCACAGCAACTGTTGAAAAGTATTTTTTGTACAGTGTTACCCTTCAAGCAGACGCATTAGCTGAGTTGGTCAGGAATGTGCAACTGTTATAAGCTTGACTGACTCCTTCGTGCGATAATTACACACACACACACACACGCACACATGCACACGCGCGCGCGACACACACACACACACACACACACACACACACACACACACACACACACACACACGACACACGCACGCACGCACGCACGCACGCACGCACACACACACACACACACACAACTTGTGACATGACCCACGCATTCTCTCTCTTTCTCACACACACACACATACGCACGCACGCACGCACGCACGCACGCACTCACGCACACACACACACACACACACGCGCGCGCGCGCGCGCGCGCGCGCGCGTTGAAAAAGGTCACTTGGGCAAACTTAAAATGAGTCACTCGAAAGAAGAAATACATTTTATCGTTACAACTCGTTTGAAATCTGTCCCTTTCCACAGAAACTTGTCATGGCTGCCTGTTCAATAATGTTTGCCTTAATGACATAACGCCGTCGTAATTATGAGCTCGAAATAGATAGAGGACAATGACTTGGATTGTACTTTGAAAAACAGTGTGTAGAGATCGTAGAATGACAGACGTTGAGGAGTAATTCCATTTTTTGTTTGATTGCCAAGTAGCTTTATATCATCAGCAGTTTTTTTTTTTTTGTTTTGTTTTGTGAAACGACTTCCGAAAGTACGTTCAATGTTCGAGTCTATGTAATTTGTGAAGTAACTCTTTGAGGAAATGTCTCAGGAATCTATCTGAGGTAGCAAACAACAAGAGCAAAGACAGAAAAACTGGGTCGCCAAACAAACAAACAAGTAACAACACAAATAAAAACAGCATTCAGAAAATGAAAACAAATGACAAATAATATTCAAAACAAGGAAAACATAGGACAAACAGACATGCACTCATTTCTTCGATCTGGATGGAAAATTTGGTCCTGTTTGAAAAACTAAAAACTAAAAGTACGGAATGAAACTGAGGTTTAATGGGAGAAGATAAATGTTCAGATAATAATGATTAAACAACAACAAAAAATCAAATCGTGAAAAGGTGTGCTTGTGTGGAGAGGTTTTAGTGACAGGTTTCACTGTAGTAGATTTCAAAACATTCCCATCACTTCTGCGTGGCTAGTGTCCCCAACAGAGCACGATCATGGACGTTGGTACAGGTCTGAACGATGCCAGTCCAAGAGTCCACGATCTGTGTGCCGTGAGGATCCCTCCTGCGCCAGTTCCAGGTATGACTTAAAGAGCAAAAGCGAAAGGGAGGTACGGTTCCTTTCCTGCTACTCTTCATCCCCTCCCATGTCCTCCCCGACCCATGCTTTCTTCTTCTTCTTCTTCTTCTTCTTCTTCTTCTCTTCTTCTTCTTCTTCTTTCTTCTCTCTCTTCTTCTTCTTCTTCTTCTCTCTTCTTCTTCTTCTTCTTCTTCCCTCTTCTTCTTCTTCCTCTTCTTCTTCTTCTTCTTCCTTTCTTCTTCTTCTTCTTTCTTCTTCTTCTTCTTCTTCTTCTTCTTCTTCTTCCTCTTCTTCTTCTTCTTCTTTCTTCTCTTCTTCTTCTTCTTCTTCTTCTTCTTCTTCTTCTTCTTCTTCTTCCTCCTCTTCTTCTTCTTCTTCTTCTTCTCTTCTTCTTCTTCTTCTTCTTTCTTCTTCTTCCTCCTCTTCTTCTTCTTCTCTCTCCTTCTTCTTCTTCTTCTTCTTCTGCTGCTGCTGCTCTGCTGCTGCTCTATTTTTTCGTTGTCGTCATCTGTGTCTTTTGCTTCTTCTTCGCCGTCGTCGTGGTGAGAACTTTATGTTCTCCTACTTCTTGTGTTACTCATGTTTTTCTTTGTCGTTGCTTCTTTTCGATCGTCTTCTTTGTCTTCGTCATTGTCTTCTTCTTCTTCTTCTTCTTCTGGTTCTCGTTCTCGTCGTCCTGTTTCCTCCTCTGTTTTTTCCTGTTAGTCCTCCTGGTCTTCACAATTTTCCTCTTCGCCTTTTTTTGTCTTCATTCTCGTCTTCATCTGATTCTCCTTAATCTCCTGTTCGTCACCTTCTTCTGTACTTTATCTTCTTCATCTTTATCTTTTTCGAGTATGTTTCATCTGGGTTAGTTGAGGCATCGAAGCACACTTGTTGAAAAGCGTGGACTTTGACGTACATGACTGTAACTCATTACAATAATTAAATACCCAATCTCTGTTCACGGACACAGTGTTTTGAGATCATTTGTGTTTCCTCAACCCACAAAACTCTGACATAGATGGCGTAATCTTTACTGTGTATGATCGCGAAACTACAGTGAATAGTGTCGTTGAATTCTGATACCAGAAACATTGCAAATAGAGCAAACGTTTACACTTGACAGTCAATATAGAGTGTAACTGACATCTGTGGAAAACTGATAGTTTTGATAATTCTTGTATACTGTGAGCGGCGACCAAAAGATTTCTATGTGAATTTTGTCCTCCGGTGCACTTGCTTCTGTCTTATCTTCCGTACAGTCTCAGTGACATCAATCCCACCCCGCTAGTTCGACCTTCCCATACATAACCACATCCAGTCATAGAGTCAACATTATCAGGAATTATGAGGTCAATTCTACCATGCCTTCATTGACTTCAGAAAGGCGTTTGACAAAGAATAGCAGGAGGCCAGAAGGTCTGCAAGGAAGAAATTCAACATTGTGCAGAAGCTGATCAACACAATAGAGCACGGTTCTCACATACAGTACTGTTACAGAGTGGTTCCATACTTCAGTTTGAGTTCGTCAAAGCAGCCCTCTATCTCCCACGCTTCTTAACATATTCCTGAAAGAGTCGTGTCTGGTGGGCTTGAAGGTTATGTCAGCACAGAAAGCATTGGAGAAAAACCATTACGAATCATTGCTCTGCAGATGACATCAACGGTATAGCAGGCAGTGAACAAGAACTGGCCAAACATGCTAAAAGATGGCCTAGCATGCAGTCAACAAGAACTCGCCAAACATGCTAAAAGACCGGATGACCATCGACAAGATATGG
>CM065740.1:5289013-5301513 GCA_033310375.1 Conus canariensis | reverse complement strand
CACAATTTTTGTCAGTTCTTTGCCGATCCTGAAATTCGTCAGGACAAATCCACTATTCCATAATTATGTGAAAGAAGCCAAATTCCTGGGTATTATTTTTGATCAAAAACTGAACTTTAAAAGTCACATCCAACACATAAAAACTGGATCACTGGATAAAACTGCTTGTCAGGAAGTACTGATATTCTGAGAGTTGTGGCACACTTGGATTGGGGCGCTGATCAGAAAACTCTTCTCCATCTCTACAGGGCTCTGATCCGCTCCAAACTGGACTCCGGGTGTACAGTCTACAGCTTGGCCAGACCTTCCTACCTGAAAAGTCTAGATCCCATCCACCATCAAGGGCTTCGACTGTAGGTGCATTCCGCATTACCCCTGTTTGTAGCCTTGTATGCTGAGGCAGGAAAACCACCCGTCTCGAACTGTAGACTGAAATTACCTTGAACTATGGTTTGAATTTATTTTATGAACCCAAAAACCATGGCTGTGGTTTTGAACCTAAGATTTAAGAGAAATTAAATGACCACCCTAGTTCCATTCCACTCTTGGGAATTCGTATTCTTCCCCATTTGAACAATGCAGATACAGACCTTGGACTGGTGTGTGATTTATCCAAGTTTCCTGATGACCCACCATGGACTTTCTTCACTCCACAGATCCGCTTTGATACAGCCTCGTATCGTAAAGATTCCTCTGGCTCCTTGGCGTGCAAGTCCATTTTCGCCGAACTGTGTTCAAAATTTCCATTCTTCAGAAGAATTTTCACCGATGGTTCCAAATCTGGGTAGGGGGATGCCTCTGCTGTGTATTGTGCAACAGGTCCTTCTCAGATATGTTCTAAAGGCTTTCCCACTGAAGGCTCCATCTACACTGCTGAGTTGACAGCCTTGGTCCTGGCTCTTGAAATGGTCTCTAAATCACAACATAAAGATTTCCTCGTTTTGTCGGACGCCCTTCCTGCTCTGGAGGCCATTGCCAGCCGTAATCTCAAGCACGCTCACTGCTGAAGTTATTCGAATTTACACCTCCTTAAATCAGGTGGATATAACATAGTTTTTGCTTGGGTTCCCAACTATGTGGGCATTCGAGGTAACAAAGTGGTTGTTGAACTTGCCAAGAGTGCCTCAAAGAAAGCGTTGAGTAGACTGTCTCTCCCTCACACTGATCTGAATCCCCAAACCCAGGCTTACGTCACAGACCTCTGGTAAGAGGAGTGGAACTCACAGACCGATAACAAACTGTTCAAAAACCGTCCAAACCTGAAAGAGGTTTGGCCATGTTCCCGAGTCAGCCGGTAAAGACGAAACAGTTTTGTGCCGTTTGCGTACAGGCCACTCCTTTCACACCCATTCTTATCTTTTAAAAGGTGAGGAAGCTCCGTGGTGCATTCCATATCATGTACCACTCACAGTGAAACATATTCTTTTACGGTGTTGAGACTTGCATGGTGTGAGACATTAAACACTTTACAGCAGACTCCATGAAACTCTTGTTTAGAGATGTCCCACCTGATTTGATCTTTGAATTTCTGAAAGAGATTAACATTTTTCATCTGATCTAAGATTTTACGGATGAAAGATTTTTTTTACAAAATTTCCGGTGTGTTTTAGGTGTGTGTGTGTAAATAACATTTTTTTAAGACATGTGAGTTGACTTCAATGCAGTGACAGCCCTGATACGGCCTTTTACGGTCGGCTGGGCTATAAGCAAGATTAACTTACCTAACAACAGCACCTACTGTCAAACCAACGCAATTGAGACCTTAACCTCAATCAAACAATTCTTCAGGAAATAATTTCTGCTTCAAAGCAGACCGCAGCTCAAACCCCAGTGCCATCCAGAGGCTTAAACAGACAGTCCTCGCTAAAGCTTGCCAATGTTTAAACCCAAACAGTATGCCATTTCTACAGTAATTCCTTTAATGCTTAAACCAACCAATACACCAATTCTTGGGTATTTCGTTAATGCTTAAACCAAACAATATACCGTTTCTTTTCCCATTAATTCCCATTAATTCTTAAACCAAGCAGTATGCCATTTCTGGCTTATTCTTTCAATACTTAAACCATACAATAACCAATTCTTGGATAATTCCTTTAAAGCCTAAACCAAACAATGTACCAATTTTGGGGTAATTCTTTTAATGCTTAAGCCAAGCAGTATAACGGTTTAGGGGTAATTCCTCTAAAGTGCAAGAAAAACAATGCACCAAATTCTTGGGTAATGCCTTTAATGTTTAAGCCAAACAATATACGAATTCTTGTGTCATTCCTTTAATGTTTAAGCCAAATAAAATACTAACTGGTGGGTGATTCGTCTAATGCTTAAGCCAAACAATGCTTAAGCCAAACAATGTACTAATTCTTGGTTAATCCCTTTAATTCTTAAACGAAACAATATACCAATTCTTGTGTGATTCTTCCAACGCTTAATCCAAAACAATATACTAATTCTTGGTTAATTCCTTTAATGCTTAAACCAACAATACATCAATTCTTGGGTAATTCCTTTAAAGCGCAAGCCAAACAATGTACCCACTTTTGGGTAATTCCTTTAATGCTTTAACCAAATAATACACCATTTCGTAGGCAGTTCATTCAATGTTTAGAACAAACATTATGATTATTCATGGGTAATTCCTTTAATGCTTAAAGTAAACAATATACCATTCTTGGTAATTCCTTTAATGTGTAAGCAAAAAATCCTCACAATTCTTGGGTAATTCCATTATTGTGTAAGCCAAATACTATACCAGTTCTTAGGTAATTTTTATGTTTAAAAGCCAAACAATATACCAATTCTGGAGTGATTCCTATAATATTTAAAAGCCAAACAATATACCAAATTCTTGGGTAACTCTTTTAATATTCAAGGCAAACAATATACCAGTTCTTTTGGTAATTTCTTTAATGCCTAAACCAAACAATATACCAGTTCCTGGGTAATATAATGTTTGAGCCAAACAATAGACTCACACTTTGGTAATTCCTTTAATGTTGAAAACAAACAATGTACCAATTCTTAGGTCATTCCTTTGATGTCTACGCCAAACAATATACCGATTCTTGGATCATTCCTTTGATGTCTAAGCCAAGCATTAGACCAGTTCTTGGGTCACTTCTTTGATGTCTAAGCAAAACAATATACCAGTTTTTGGGTCATTCTTTTGATGTCTAAGCCAAACAATATACCGATTCTTGGGTCATTCCTATCATGTTTGAAAAGCCAAACAATATACCAAATTCTTGGGTAACTCCATTATTATATAAGCCAAACAATGTACCAGTTCTTTGGTAATTTCTTTGATGCTTAAATCAAATAGTATATCGGTTCCTGGGTAATATAATGTGTGAGTCAAACAAGAGACACATACTTTAGTAATCCTTTAATGTTGAAGCCAGGCAATATACCAATTCGTGGGTGATTCCTTTAAGCTCCAAAGGGAGTCCCAGTCACCTCCACCCGGCTGAAGATGGAAGAATCGCTGGGTAGAGCAGACTGCGGCTTCCTTTGCCTCATGTTCCAGGATTTCCTCCTGGCTGATCCATGGGAATGTTGAACTGCACCTGGGTTGATATCTGCAAGCGATATCCCACAGTAAAATGCAAAGGAGCAGTGAGATTATCTGTGAGCAGGTTTAAATCTAGAACATGCAATTGTTTTCGTTTCGTTTTATTTCTTCTTCCTTCAGTTTGAACTCTTACACCAGGTCGGCATCAGAAGCAAGAGTTTGTATACTATTACTTCTCAGTTTGTTTATGAGTTTCGACACGAGTTTGGAAAAGAAAAATCTAAACATAAAAGATAAGACAGAGACGTTTGAATCAACTTAACACAATTTCACAAGGGTCCAAACATTAATTGGCCATATACCTAATTCTGCTGACTGTTAAGGCAGTGACAGCTAAGGAAGCTGGAGTGTATCCAACGGGAACGCTCGCCAGACAGCGCACAGGAAGTTAAACGCGCAATCGAGGTGTGTGCCCGGCAAATTTTTTTTCCAGCTTGGCTGCACGGACGCACAGCAAGATTGCTTAAACCGAGGATAAATTTTGAAACAGAAAAAGAAATTTCCAACCGGTAAATAATCAAAAAGCCACAAGAAGCAGAATTGCCGATTTCCCACGCCTGACGGTTTGGTTTAATCAACCTCTGGTCCATGGACTCCGACAAATGATGCGATTAGAATAATATGAGCTATCGTCATCAATAAGTAATTGTATGTGTAGAAAATATTGTCGCAATTTGTATGAAGAAGGTTGAAAATATTGTCGCAATTTGAAATGAAGGAGGTTGAAAATATATAGGAAATAACAGTGTATAACCAGCTGTTAGATCCATATCCACAACACGATTCTAGCCCAATATTTTGTGGATTAGTTCTCCAGCCACTTCACATCTTTTTTTGACAAATTTTGGTTTAAAAAGTTTTATTGATTTCGCTAAATCCTGTTAAGAAACAAGAAATCCATCAAGCCAGAAACTCGTAGACTACAAGCTCTACACCAGTGGAAGAAACCCTAGGGAGAGCTTGACAGCTGAAGGTCTTCAGAGAAGAACCCCCACCCCCCCCCTCCCTCCTCAGACAAGTGATTCGGCCCTGAACTCCTTACACTCTAAGGGGGCCGGGCCGCATCCAGGTCATGACTCCCAGGTGCCCTTCTGCTTCCAACATTTATTTTCCTGGCGCTGCCGGGATTCGAACCCGCAACTTTTGGATGGGTGGGCGTCTCAGGGCGTGCCTTACAAACCTTACGAAGTTCACTTTTGATCCTCCTCGACCAGATCCGGCTGGAATTCTTTTCAGCTGACTCTGCCATGCCTCAGGGTTCTGGTCCTCTTCTTACCTGAAATCCGAGCTGTTTCATGAGTCATAGGCTGATAAGCCTACAAATCCCCTACCACTTCTACTGCTGCGAGAACTTCGGCCTGGAAGCCGGATTCCCTCAAGCTGCTCGCAAGACTGACATGCAGATGAAGCAGGCTGAAAAAGAAATGTTCCATCGCCGCAGAACCCGAAGTCTTCTTACTCTTCAAGCTGGTGACCATGTGTGGGTGCATGACCTTTACAAACCAGGAACTATGTGACCCTGCAACTACATTGTCGTTCCTATATTGCAAGCACCTGCTGCAGCGGCAGCGATAGAACAACGTTGCTTTGGTCTTCCTTACCATAGAACAATGTCACCCAGCTCTCTACATCACAGTACCACTCAACGGCGCACAGATCCCTCTCAGCATTGCCTGGACCTTCGGCTTTAACACAGCAAGTTATTTTTATATTCATTTCTTTTTCTCTTTCTTTTTTTCAGTCCCATCTTTTGTGCCACCTCAGTGGCATTGCACCTACGCCGCTCTTTCCGACCCCCTGTCCACAGCCACAGCCCTGCCCGTCCCGCCGCAGCCCCGGCACCGGCAACTACAGGCAGCAGTCAATGTCAAGTCGTCAAGAGGCAACCCACTGGAGGAGATACTGCACTGCTGCGGAGTCACTTCGGTGGTGTTCAGTGGTGTATGTTTTGATCTAACATACGCAGGACACCACCTACTAAACCCCCTACTAACAACAATACCTGCTTAGTCGCGGAGCCGGTGTGAGTGAGCTCTCCTTCCGGAGGACGCCACCACATTCGTCCAACGACAGCCCTCATGAATTTGCCGATGCCGGTGACCCCGACGGAATCAAACCAAGGCCATAGACGTAGAGAGGACATCGAAATTGAGGTTACCACGAGAGAAGGGCATGAAGGGCCACATAATTTGAAATTTTTTTGTTAATGCTTATCGATGAGAATGGGGATGATGAAGACGATACTATAGATTTTCATTTCGGCCTGAGGCTGCATGACAGGGCTGTACTCTACGCATACTTTCATACTATATCCCGGCGTCAACCAGGCCCAAGAGATACAGACACCTGCAGTATTGGTCAGGAAATTTGATCATCAGTCTCAGAAACGCATTATTTTGTGGATGAAACTCGACCATGTGGTTCCAGTTTTCCTCTATTAAGCCCTTAACAAACTAAACTCTGGGTAGGAGCCGGTCGGGGCAGAAAATGTCCACAAGGTCAACACAGCAAGTTGCCATGGGCCTGTTTAATAGAGAGACGGGGGAACAACTGTTTGCCCCATGACTGCGACTGACACCAAACACGGCTGTTAGGCCGATGATCGTATGGTCAGTTTAACAGGCAAACAACCATAGTTCATGGGGCTTTGTGGTCATCGGACGTCCAGACTGTCCCGTCCACAGACTGTGACTGGTGACGTAGTGGGCGACCACTGTCACTTGACAGGATAGTTTGGGGACAGGTGTGCATGTGTGTGTGTGTGTGTGTGTGTGTGTGTGTGTGTGTGTGTGTGTGAGAGAGAGAGAGAGAGAGAGAGAGAGAGAGAGAGAGAGAGAGAGAGAGAGAGGAGACAGAGACAGAGACAGAGACAGAGAGAAAGCGAAAACGTTTTACTGTAAATGGTAGCCTACATCACATGGAGTGCACCAAAGAGCTTCTTCCCCATTTAGGACAAATGCGTGGGTGTAAAAGTACTGGTCTGTTTGTAATCTGCACAAAACTGTTTCTTCCTTATAATTCCCTGTGGCAGATGGTAAAGCTCCTTCCAAAACTAGACTGAGTTGAAAGAGTTTGCTATCCCACTGTGTTTCATTCCTGCAGCCAAAAGTTCTTTGACGTAACTCTGAACTTCGGTACAAGGGACAGAGACTCTGCTCAGCTCTTTCTTTGTAGCATAGTTGACAAATTGATCGACCACAAAACTATATTGTAATCATCCGATCTCAGAGAAGTGGACTTAAGAAAAAGAAATAAAAAAGAAATATCAGGAGTTGAGGGTGTTGAAGTTAGGGCTCCCAATAGCCTCCAAAGCAGAGAATGATTCACAGGGAATGAGAAAGTCTGTGTTTTGATTAACAGACTATTCAAAATGCTAGGACTAGCTCTGTGAGTTCAGCTGTGTAGAAGGAGCTGTCTGTGGGGTTGTGTTTGGAAAATGGCTGAGAGTATATGAATACGATTAGGAATGTGTTTCTTGAGGGTGAAATGGATAAACTAACACATTTGTTTTTAACACCATATCCTCAAGAACAACAAATGCAACAAATGCAATATCAAATGAGCATGTGTATGATACATGTGAAGAAAATGACAAACAAGCTGAGGCAGTGAGTGAACAGTAAGCAGCAGGCGCAACTTCAGATTTGAAGTGGTGTGTGTGTGTGTGTGTGTGTGTGTGTGTGTGTGTGTGTGTGTGTGTGTGTGTGTGTGTGTGTGTGCGTGCGTACGCGTGGGTGTGCGTCAATATACACCCTTGTTTGTAGGTGTATGGTACTTATTGCAATGTCATCTTCTTATTGGTTTCATGTATGTATTCTTTAACCTTTTCTCTGTTTGTAAACGCTTAGGGCTTATGATGTAAGATCAAGCGCCATAAACAATCATTATTATTATCATTATTATTATTTGGAACCACAAGCACACACGAAACTTTCGGTATTTCTGACAAAGCACTGTCATGGTTTCAGTCTTATCTGTCTGATCGAACTCAGCTTGTCTCTGTAAATGGTTTCTCCTCTCAACCAGCTATTCTCCAGTACGGAGTTCCCCAGGGATCCGTCTTGGGCCCCCTCCTTTTCGTACTCTACACCCATCCTATCTCTGACGTTGTTAGCTTGTCTCGCCTCTATTTTTCAGACGACAATCAAACTTACATATCCAGCGATATCTCTCAGCTGCCTTCTGCAATCCAACGCACACAGTCGTGTATCATGGACATAAAATCTTGGATGACAGTTAACAAACTTCAGCTCAACAATGAAAAAACTGAAATGATCTTCTTTGCACCCAAAAGACTTCTTTCATCTGACTGTGTCCCAAACTCTATCAAATTGGAAAATTGCCTTATTCAGACATCTTCATCTGCACGGAATTTAGGTGATACAATTGACTCAGCACTTTCCTTCCAGCAACATGTTTCCACAGTCTGCCGTCTTTGTTACTTTGAGCTTCGCCGCATTGATTCTGTGCGACATCTTCTCTCTGTTGATGCCACAAAAACCATTGTGTCTGCCTTCATTCTATCTAGACTTGATTACTGTAATTCTCTTCTAGCTGGCTGTCCCCAGAATCTTCTTAGTTGTCTCCAGGAAGCACAAAACAATGCTGCTTTTTTGATTCTCAAGACAACCCAGATCTTCTCATGTCACTCCCTTACTTCTTTCTCTTCACTGGCTGCCGGTCGAAAAACGAACAGACTACAAACTGTCCTTTCTCTGCTTTAAATTTTTTATTGGCTCGGCTCCTTCCTACCTTTCTGATCTCCTTCATCTTCATGTTCCCTCTAGGCAGTTGCGTTCTTCTACCGAAAATGCTCTGCTCAAAATCCCTCGATTTCGAACTAAAACCTATGGCGATCGTTCTTTTTCATTTCATGGTCCAGTTTCTTGGAATAAACTCCCAATATCTTTGCGTAGTTCAAACTCCGACTTCCTTCAAGGCATCTCTTAAAACAACCCTCTTCACCTATCAATAGCAGTTCTTTCTTCCCCTTCCCTTGCTCATCAAATTGATTCTGCGATTAATGTGTGTATGTGTGTGTGTGTGTGTGTGTGTGTGTGTGTGTGTGTGTGTGTGTGTGTGTGTGTGTGTGTGTGTGTGCGCGCGCGCATGCTGTTGTGTCCGTTGTTGTGCAACAGTGTGTATGGGATCATGTGATGTGTGTGTGTGTGTGTGTGTGTGTGTGTGTGTGTGTGTGTGTGTGTGTGTGTGTGTGTGTGTGCGCGCGCGCGCGCGCGCGCGCGCGCGCGTGGGTGTGTGTGTCAATATACAGCTTTTGTAGATGCATGGTACGTATTGCAATATTCATCGTCTTATTGGTTTCATCTGTTTTCTTTAACCTTTTGTGTATTTGTAAGCGCCTATGGGCGTATGATGCAAGATTAAGCGCCATAAATAATCATTATTATTATCATCATTATCATTATTATTATTATTATTGTTATTATTAGTGTAGTTGTTCCGTTTTCGTTAATTTTCTTCCCATTTGCATTCTCTGGTTCATTGAAGAACATGAATGAGGCGAAGTAATGTTCTCTATTTTTGAGATATTTCTTTCTTTATTTCAATGTCTATTTATTTCATAATGAAATCTGGACAAATGACCGCATATAACTATCACATGAAAGACAATTTAGTTTACGAAATTCCATTTTGTGTTTGACTGTCCTCTGTGCTCTTATGCCACTAATTTTTTTCCCCCGAAACTCTAATTGAAACTACGTTTGATGTTTTAGCATTTGTAATTTGTAAAGCAGTTCTTCGAGGAAATGTTGACAGAATTTATCGAAATTCATGAAGTTTACATAGGTTGATTATTTTACGTGCTGATGAAATAGTGTCTTGCTACACATCAGCAGTTTCTTCTTCTGTTTTTTTTTTTTTCTCCAAGAATGCGTTTTATGTAGCTGTTTATTTTCTAATCTTTAAATTTCATTGCGATGACCCTTTGCGTCTTGTAATGATCCCCAAAACGGGATGTAAGGAAATATACTTTTAAAGACTATACTTTGAAAGAGAAATGAAAAACTCCAGAAAAAAAATATCAGGTCTTCGAAGTGTTCATAGGCAGAGAATCTTCTGCGACAGTAAACAATAAATAAGTAGGGTTACTCTTGGTCCCATAATGAAATAAACACATACTTATAACTCTAAACGAATGCTGCTTACGACACCGAATCCCCTAACAGAAATGACAACACAGAGCACACAGAATAAAGAAGAAGACATCTGTGTGCTCTGTGTTGTCATTTCTGCTAGGCGTTTCGATGTTGTAGTCAGCAGTCGTTTGGAGTTAGGCAAGAACGGAGTTTAACATGGCGTATGCAGGAGCAACGTTCTGAGCCCTCTCTGGAGTTTCAAGGCCACTGAACAAACCGGAGTCTCCCTGTCAGCGCACGACCTCCTGGAATCTAGTACTCTCTAGTGGTGTCTGTCCATCCAGGAGCAAACAGCCGCGTGGTGTAGTAGTTCCAAGACTGACGCAGTGACTTGGGCGTTGAGAGTGAAAGTCCGGCCATCCGTCCAGTCCACTACAGCGGCGCTACCCACACCGGGACTTCACTCCAGCCTGGAACGGCAGGAGGATCCGTCCCTACTGGCAGAGAGGAGACATATCTCCGAAGAGAGCCCTCCAGAGAGCCGGCGACCATCCGTTCCAGGACCAGGCCAGACAGCGAGTGCCATTGTTTGACTCAAAACACCGTGACGCCTTTCTCGGATCGCTGTCAAAACTACGTCATCTAAACTTCAATCGATCAAAACTTCACGTCATCACAACTTCAAGCGATCAAATTTCAAGGGGTCATTCAAATCATCTACACTTCAATCGATCGAAACTTCAATCCATCAAAACCTCAAGTCTCAAACCGTCAAAGCATCAATCATGAAGAAACAAATCTATAGAAACGACGTCAGCGATCGTCGTAGGACGCTCATGGACTGCTTGACGGAGAAACATGCCCGGCACATTAGTAACTATGAAAAAAATATAGATACACGGACTAGAAGGATCTTAATATTTGTGAATAATATGCGGTGTTTTGTTTAAGTTTTGGTTAGATTGGATAATGTTTTGCTTGTGAATATGTGAAATTGAATGTATTTTGAAATTGTATTGATCTCTTAACGTGCCTGAATTGATTGAGAGAGTCACGGTGAAACCAATAACAATTTGTTAGGCAACCCCTAGACATTTGTAACAAGAACATAACTTAGTGCCTAACAGTCGTAGTCTATGTTTTCTTCTACGCCACTGTCGTCATGATAATCTTTTCTTTGTGTTCTTTTTCTTCATCTCCCCCTTGCCATCATCACTCTCCTGTGTGGTTCGTTGTCTCATTATTCTTGTCATCATCTTTGTCTTCTCTTCATTCTCTTCTTCATACTGTTATTTTCATTCTCATCACATTTTGTTGTTGTTATTGTATGCTTGTTTTTGCGTACTTGTTTCTTTTGTTTTCATCATTTATTTTTTGGCTTCATGAGCTGTAACTTCTAAGGACACAATTGTAATCATTACAATAATCCAACATGTATCCTCTGTTTATGGACTGTTTGCGGTCGGATCGTTTGTGTTGCTACAACCCATTGGACACTAATATGGATGACCTGCTAGTTAACCCGTGTAAATCCTCAACAACATAGTGTTAGCGTCGTTCAGTCTCAGTATCATGCACAGAGCATAGATGACACACACTAACACTTGTCAGTAAGTATGCACTGTAACAGACGATTTTGTACAACTGATAGAAGAGTTTCGAAATTTTAGTTCCTGAATACAACAGAGTCATCAAAATTTTGAGGTGTGTATTCTTTCTCCAGTATATCTTTTCTCTGTCTTGCCTTCCTTTTCATCTCGGTGACATAACCCCTATGTCGATCATTCAAGACATTCTATACACACAACCACAACCAGTCTTAGGTAGTCAATAACAAATGTTGTCACGAGCCAAGTTCTTCGTCATCATAGACTTCAAGAAGGCGTTTGATATAGTCCGGTGGAAGGCGCCAAGGCTGCAGTGAAGACATTTAGCATCAGATTAAAGCTAAAGAAACATCTAATAGTAATGTTCAAATTAGATGGTGCTGTTCTCATACAGGGTGCAGTTGGAGAGTGGTTCATTACTTCAGTTGGAGTGTCTCCGGGCTGTCTTGTACTTCCCTCATTTTTCAGCATATTCCTCGAAGGCATTATGACTGATGCACGTAATGATCATGTTAGCACTGATGTACCGATCCTACCAGAAATGAAAAAAGATTACGAAATCATCAAGCAACACATCGGACCATATCAACATGTGTTATAAAGGTAAACAAGATCAATGGGTTTGCTGAAACGGTTTCAGTGAAATGTTAAAGGAGAGAGACGGAGGGGAGGACAGACGAAAAGCATGGACTGCCAACATCACAAAATGGACGGAAACAATTTGCAGAGACTTAGACATCGGCACATAAACAATAGAACTGGAGGACCCTGGTAAGAAGTTTTCGGTGATCATTCACAGAGAAGAAGAAGAAGAAGAAGAAGAAGAAGAAGAAGAAGAAGAAGAGAAGAAAAGGACCACCAAACACACCAGGTGGAGAGAGGAAGGAAAGGGGAGGAAGAGGTTGTCGTTCATCATGCATCGTTTATCTCAGCTGTTACTTTTCTTCTGATTCAAATTCCTGCCCAACATTGCCCATAACGTTTCTCTGAACTTGGACCCCATGACGTAATAAATGAAGAAGTTGAAGGTATGATTGATGTATAAGCAGCCCCCTAGAATCCAGTGACTACTGATGAACAGATTGTGATGGCGACCCCCGGCCCCCATCTCTGGCAGAAAGAACCAGACGACACGAAACAGACAGGCAGGGGAAGCACAGATGATGAAGAACACGGAACTGCCAATCAACATTTTGGTCAGCGCCACGTCCCTAGAAGAGAGTG
>CM065740.1:5271513-5284013 GCA_033310375.1 Conus canariensis | reverse complement strand
CAATTTCGACATGTTAGCGCTGACAACAAAACATTCGTAACCTCAATAACAACATCTGTCGAAGCGCCATTCTAATAAAATATGACTTTTGAACCGCCCGTTCAAACATGGAAAGAAGCGAAAATTTATAAATTCAAATCGTAAATCGTAAACAAAGAAAAAGATAAAATAGTTACCATCACGGCTTGTGGACTGGAAAAAAACACTTGGTCGCCGTTCCGGCCCAACGATGGGTGAACGCCACCGACCACGACTCGGGCGTCTCACACTGAAATGATGACCAGGTCTGGAAGACATCAGGGAAAATACCAGCTGGCGGAGAAAAGGGTTCACCCCACTGGGCAGTCAAGGTTCGAGTGACTCTATCTCCTCTTTTCCCAGTCCCATGCCAGGTAACACAACTCACCCATCAGAAGGTGACACATGACACTAGCCGCTGCACCACGTGCAAAACGCATTTAGTGGATCTACACGAGACGGCCTTGCTCATGGAAGGTGAAGGGAAAAGAAAAAAGAAAAGAGAAAGAAAGAAAGAAAAAACGAAAGCTTAACGCGAACTGTTGGAAAATGGGAGAAGGAAAACGTCGCGGACGACACGCGCTTCTTGTGTCTTAGCCAGCTTGCAGAACTGACATGTAACCTAGGAAAGAGAAAAATTCCATTTGGCCTCCAAAACAAATGTTCGTCCGTGACAAGATGATACAAAGTAGCGCACTGTACTTCTTGCGGTGGAAGCAGTGACTGTATATTTCCAGCGATCGATTGAAGCCAGGGGGTAGTTATCGATCAGGTATGCCACAGCAATGTGGATTCCCAGTGAGAATCTATACTGTTGGGGGTTTCAGTGCAATAAATAGAAGAGAAACTGTTCGAATTGATTGTGTATAACTAGGTGGGTAGAGTGATGACTAGACGCAACGACACGAGCTCAATTCTGATTCTGTAAAGATCCATGAAAGTGAAGGAATAATAATGTACTTTTGTCAGGGATATAGAGAAATTCACACACACACACACACACACACACACACACACACACACACACACACACACACACACACACACACACACATACACACACACACACACACACACACACATACACACACACACACACATACATACACACACACATACATACACACACACACACATACATACATACACACACATACTCACACACACACACATACTCACACACACACACACACACACACACACACACACACACACACACACACACACACACACACACACACAAAAATCCTCGGGAGGGACGTCGACCTAAAGTGCACAACTGTTACAGCGAATATGTCTGTGGTAAACGGTGTGTATCTGTTAAATCATGTTTCACTGAATTCTCCACACTCATTCAGTTATTGCAGTTTGCGGAAGATGAAGATTTCTCCTGTGTTGGCGTTTTTCTTTCACGGTATGTGCGTCCTTATTCATGACGTCGAATGTAGATGCCAGAAAGGCTGTGACAAAATATGCAAAAAGGTGAGATAATGCTGCCATAGTCCAGCCGACTGCAAAGGGCTATATCAGGGCCGTCACCGCGTTGAAGTCAACTCACAAGTCATTCATGCACATAACCTTTTAAAACACACCTAAAAACACACCAGAAATGTTGTTAAAAATCTTTCTACTGTAAAGCTCAGATTAGATGAAAAATGTTAATCTCTTTCAGAAATCCAAAGATCACATGAGGTGGGACATCTCTGAAGAAGGTTTTCATGGTGTCTGCTGTAAAAGAATGTTTTCTTGGAAGTGGTACATGACGTTAGGAATGCACCATGGAGCTTCTTCACTCTTTAAAAGATACGAATGAGTTTAGAAACGAATGGCCAGTGTGCAGCCGGCATAAAACCGTTTCTTCTTTGCGACCACCAGAGGTAGATGAGAAGAAACCTTTGAGGTTTGGACGGATCTGACAAAACATGCGTAGTTATTCTGCCAGTTTCACTGTGAACTGTCATTTCCCAGGGACTAGTTATGGTTTTAATGTTCCTTTTAATAGAATATTCCGCATAACTATCACGTAATCGTAACATACAATTAATTAATTTTAAGAAAATTCTTAGTGAGTCCGCCAAAAACAAGGACAAACAAGTTACAAGACAGAACAATGACGCGTTTCGACCTCTTAGGTCTTCTTCTTGCCTGAAGAAGGGCTAAGTGGTCAAAACATGTGTTTTGTCTTGTACCTGTTTGCTCTTGTTTTGAGCCGACTCACAAAGAACTATTCTTAAAATGCCTTTCGATTTCCGCCGGCAGTCTCCTCACTTGAAAGTATGTCAAAGACCAGGTAAGGTTATTTGAATTTGTCGAAGCAGAAATCTTTCTCTTTTATTTCCTTTGGGTTGAACAGCTGGGTCTGGTCGTTGTCTAGGTGAGGAACACAAAGGCATCACTCTTGGTATCATGAAAAGAAAAGGTTTTGATTTTGGTATTCCCTGAAGCAGTAAAACAAAAGAAGTCAGGTGTTTAAACAGGAGCCCTTTGTTCACTTATAAACAACATGTACAAGACAATATGCATTTGAATCAATGAAGCAAAAATATGTTTTCTTAGACATTTTGTAGTTGTGTGTGTGTGTGTGTGTGTGTGTGTGTGTGTGTGTGTGTGTGTGTGTGTGGTGCGTGCGTGCGTGCGTGCGTGCGTGCGTGTGTGTGTGTGTGTGTGTGTGTGTGTGTGTGTGTGTGTGTGTGTGTACGCGCTAGCGCGCGCGCGTATGTGTGTGTGTGTGTGTGTGTGTGTGTGTGTGTGTGTGTGTGTGTGTGTGTGTGTGTGTGTGTGTGTGTGTTAAGGGCAAGTGGATGCTGTACCTTTCACGTTCATACACATGCTGGCCTGTTCTCCAAGTGGAAAAACTTATCCTGTCGTCTTTCTTTCGTGAGTCAGCTGCAATTCAAGGCCACAGGTCAAAGGTCAGGGTGCAGCGAGCCACGGTAGAGAAAAGTTGTGGGAAAGACAGACTGCGTCGAGTCCAATCCTCTGCTAAATATAACATAGTGATAGCCTACTGAGTACATGGTCCTTTTTTTCAGAACGTAGGATTTAAGGTTAAGGTTAAGGACAAAACGTGCCGTTAATCTTTGTAATCATGATAACCCTTGGATTTTGCATGCGGCATTCATTTCTTTAATAAACATATTTCGTTGTGTTTATCTTCAAATTTGTTTACTAACAATACCTTCATTAAACTGAATAAAGTTGCTACCGGTGGTGAGAGCTTCGAACTTAACGAATGTCAAAGTCAGATGTTAAGGGTCCAGATAGTAACATGACGTGTCTAGACACATATCTGTATTGAGTAATCAAGCAATCAGGCTTAATGGCTAATAGATAGATATGAATGTTGAATAAACATTAGACAGACAGCAGACAGACAGACAGGACAGACAGACAGACAGACAGACAGACAGACAGACAGATAGACAGGCAGACAGAGATATTGTTGATAAAATCGCACTTACTTACTTACTTAGGCCCATAGCTCAAGGCTGAGCATAGGCCATCGACAACACTCCGCCATCGCACTCGGTTCTGGGCTGCTCGCTGAATGCCTGTCCAGTTGGTCCTCTGCCTCTTCATCTCTGCCTCAGTGTCTCGCCTCCAGCTGCTTGCGAGGCCGGCCTCTCTTCCTTTTCCCCTGCGGGTTCCATGTCAGGGCTTGGCGTGTGGTGCTGGATGCTGGCTTCCTGAGAGTGTGTCCAATCCAGCCCCACTTCCACTGCAGAATGTGCTTGGCAACTGTTTCTGTCCTGCGTACCTCCATACATCTTCATTGTTGATCTTCTCTGGCCATCTGATTTTGAAGATGCGCCACAGACAGGTGTTGATGAAGGTCTGAATTTTTTGCTGTATTGCCTTGGTCATTCTCCAAGTCTCGCAACCGTAGAGCAGAACCGCCTTCACGTTTGAATTGAAGATACGCAATATTGTCGTCCTTCGGATCTCTCCTGAGGCCCAGATGTTCTTTAGCATGATGAATGCTGCTCACGCCTTGCCCATCCTGGCTATGATGTCTCGGTCGGTGCCCCCCTGCTTGTCAACTACGGTTCCCAAGTAGACGAAGGAATCTACTTCCCTGATAAGCTCGCCTCTGACTGTGACTGGGCTGCTGTCTGTGGTGTTGATCTTCATCAGCTCGGTCTTCTTCTTGTTTGTCTTGAGTCCTGTTCCTGCTGATGTTGTCTCAAGGCGGGTGGTCTTGTCCTGCATCTGTGTGTGACTGTGGGAGAGGAGTGCCAGGTCGTCAGCAAAGTCAAGTCATCTAGCTGCGTCCAGTGTCCATTGTATCCCACTGTTCCCGCCTGTTGGTGTGGCCTTCATGATCCAGTCAATGACCAGGAGGAACAGGAAAGGTGACAACAGACATCCCTGGCGCACTCCTGTCCTCACCTCAAAACCGTCTGACAACTGGCCTGCATGAGCCACCCTGCAGTTCATATCCTGATAGGTGCACCGGATGAGAGAGATGAGCTTCTCTGGTATTCCGTAGTGTCTCAGTAGCTTCCATAGTGTCTCTCTATCTACACTGTCGAAGGCCTTCTCATAGTCGATGAAGTTGATGTAAAGGGGCGAGTTCCACTCCAAAGACTGCTCGATGATGATCCTGAGGCTGGCGATCTGGTCGGCGCAGGATCTGTTTCGCTGGAAGCCCGCCTGCTGGTCTCCGAGCTTTGGTTCAACTGCCTCCTTCATCCTCTCCAATAAGACTATGTTTAGAACCTTGCCTGGCACTGACAGGAGCATGATCCCTCTATAGTCACTACAGTTGGTAAGGTGTCCTTTCTTTGGCAGTTTGATGAAAATGCCTTCCCTCCACTCAGCTGGGAAGTTCTCTTTTCCCCATATCTTGCCAAAGAGGCTGTGCAGCAAGTTGACAGCTATACCAACATCCGCTTTAATGGCTTCTGCTAGTATCTCATCAGGTCCTGCTGCCTTCCCATTCCTCAGTGTCAGGATGACCTTTCTGATCTCTGCTTTCGAGGTTTCTCACAGCTGATGGGCAGTTCTGTTTCTGATGGTGGGATGTCGGGTGGTGCTTCGAGGGCGGGACGGTTTAGTAATTCCTTGAAGTACTCTGCCCGTCGCTTCAATTGGTCTTCTGTTGTCAGGGTCTTTCCGTTCTTGTCTTTGGCTGGCTTGCCAGTCTGTTGGAACTTGCCCGCCAGCTTCTTTGTGGTGGTGTACAGCTCTCTCATGTTGCCCTGTCCCTCAGCATCCTCTGCTAGTCTGATAAGTCTGTCGATGAAGTCCTTATCTTTCTTCAAACTTTCCTTCACTTCTTTGTCCGCCTGGGTGTAGTCTTCTTGGGCTTGTGCTTTGCTTGATCTTGTCCGGCTCATGTTCAGTGTGGTTTTCTTCTCTTTCCTTTTGTTCAGTTTCTGAATAGTGTCATCAGAAATCCACTCCTTGTGTTCGGTCTTCTTCTTCCCAAGTACCTCCTCACAGGTCTCATGCCAAAGTTTCTGGGTATGTTGCCACTGGTTCTCGATGTCTGTGCTCTCCTCTTCAAGCATTTCTTCAAGTAGTTGGAACCTGCTGGAAGACTGATCTGAAATTTATCCTTTATTTCTTTACTGCTAAACAGCTCCACATTATATCTTCTCCTTGCTGCATTTGTTGATGTGTACTTCTTGAGTCGGAGTCTCACTGTTGTCACAAGCAGGTGGTGATCTGACGGCACGTCAGCACCCCTCATCACCCTCACATCCCGCCATGATCGCCTGAATTTCCAGCTGATGCAGATGTGGTCGATCTGGTTCTCCGTGACGTGGTCCGGGGATCTCCAGGTGGCCTTGTGGATGCGCTTGTGGGGGAAGATGCTGCCCCCTATCACCAGCTGGCTCAGTGCGCACATGTCTGCAAAGCGTTCTCCATTCTCACTCATCTGGTCCAAGTCCACGTGTCCCCATGATGTCTTCATAGCCCGTGTTGTCTGATCCTATCTTGGCGTTAAAGTCGCCCATCAGTATTGTGATGTCGTTTGCTCCTCTTCTGTCCAGCATGGCTTGTTCTCGCTGATAGAAATCATCTTTCTTTTCCTCCTCCGCATCATTTGTGGGTGTGTAGCATTGTATGATGTTCAGCTTGATGTTCTTCTTCTTGGTGCTAAACTTGGCTGTGATGATGCGGGGATTGACAGGTTCCAAACCGATGAGTGCCTGTTGCGCCTCTGGTGTCAGCATCAGGGCCACGCCTTCTGTAGGGGGAGGGGGGGGGAGGGGGGGCTCCTTCCTCTGTGTGTCCTGAGTACAGCAGCAGCTCTCTTGATGAAAGTCTCAGCTGTCCTGTCTGTAGCCCTTTTCTCACTCAATCCTAGGACTCCTATCTTGTAGGTCTTCATCTCTCTTGCTATCTGGATGGTTCTGCCCGCTTCGTGCACTGTCCTGATTTTCCAAGTGGCTATCCTTGTTGTTTTCCTGGCGGTCAGAAGGGGGGTCGGTCTTGCAGCTTCCTCTCGGCTTTCACTGCTAACGTCATGAGTCTCCGGGATGAAGACCTGTCCTCTTCCAGGTGAATGTCTTGGTTTGATGTTGCCGATGCTTCATTAACTTGATTTTTTTCTAGGAAGGGGTGTTAGCCCTAGGCAAACCCGTTTTAATCTTCGGGAGAGTTGGTCTACATTAGTCTGACCTCTACCCTTCGACCGGTTCAGCTTAGGTGGCCCTACCAGGAGCATACGCTCCCGCTGGCATAGCTCTCCGGGTCATAGAGGTACGCAAGCTCCCACACCACGACAAGGAGTAGACCGTGTGAGAGAAAAAAATCGCACTGATTCATGATAAACATCAGCCACATTTGTAAATTTGTACAGACGTATAAAGGGCGTTTGATTTCCTATTTTCATTTTTATTTAAAAAAAAAAAAAAGCTTTTATGTTTTGCTGACAAACATCTTCGAAAATTATTAAAAGGACAATAATAGTAAATGGACCATTTTGCGCAACATTTCAGGATAAACGGGGATGCAGACAGTGACATACTAGGTATCGTTATTTGTTTGACTCTATGCAGAACATTTACATACGATAGTGTAGAATGAGAAATTGAATAAAGCACGTGAACAAATTACGCCGCCATAGAATTGGTTGAAGTGTTTAGTACACTTATTTAGTAAACATTCGAAATAGATGCGATTTGAACCTTTCAATCATGACGTATCTGGCATATTTATTAACAGTGAGGAAACACGGAGTAAGAAACAAAACAAAACAAGATCTAGTTGCAAAGTGAGACGACTGCAGGCGGAAATCTAAACAAATCTTAAATAAATGTTAGCGAACCGCCAAGAGAAACGTGGACAAACGACTTGTCTTGTGACTCGTTTGTCAACGTTTCTCTTGGCGGTTCGGTAACACTTATTTAAAATTTGTTAAAACAAAACAAAACAAAACAAAGCAAAAAAAAAACAAACAAACAAACAAACAAAAACCCAAAAGACAGAAACTATAGTGTTGGTTTTTAAATATGAAGTGTACAGGATCATGTTTAAATGGATTTCTCTCTTTAATTAAAGCAACATGACATTCATTTTTTTGCGGTACACGAAAAAGTTGAACATTATGCACACGACAGTTCTGGAATCTACTCCACATTGCATGTAGGATGGTAACTGATAAACCTCCATTACATTATTAAAGGCATGGTAAAATATGCATCCAAAACCCGATCACAGGAAGTGTTTGGATGCTGAGGGATGGAAAGATTGAAATAAATCTGAATCCACAAGCACGCGGCTCCTCTCTCTCTCTCTCTCTCTCTCTCTCTCTCTCTCTCTCTCTCTCTCTCTCTCTCTCTGTGTGTGTGCGTGTGCGTGTACGTGTGAGTGAAATATCATCTCTAAAATTAAAAACAGCTCGATTTAAATCAATTAGTAACGAAGAAATGTGTGCTTCGATTTCTAGGGTCTTTTGATCTTTTCTGGTTCAATATGCTTTTCTCTTGTGTGTAATGTTGATCTCCTTCATGCTTCATGCTTCAGGTAGCAAACAAAGCTGAACAACTCTAGTGCTTACTCTTGCTGAAATAACTTAGTGAAAACTCAGTGAAAGTAGTAAACCAGCGTTCGTAGTCTTATCTGTTCTGTTATCCATCTCACATTCCATATTTACTTCACATCTGTTCCTCTTCTAGCACAACTTGCTGATCCTGGCATTGGTGCAAGAGGGACCATCCGGAAAAATCGCACTGAGAACTGCCCACTGAGGGATCCTGCTCAGCTGGCAAGAGATCCACGAGGTTCTACTGACTTTCGGTGTGACAGAAGAGACCACATCCTCATTGTGGAATGGAATGACAATAGTGTTGTGACAATAGCCACAAACTGCGATCATGTCCAACCATATATACTGGGTCAGGTTAGAAGATGGTACGAGCGGCAAAGAAACCACATCAACGTACAGCCCAGTTTGATCAAAACACTGTAGACATGTTCCTGAAAAACGCGTGGCTACTGTACAAAAACAGCATCCGCTACGTGCATGAGCCACTGGATCTCTTGGCCTTCGGGCGCCAGGTTGCACACGTTTACCTGCAGCGCAATGCAGCTCCAGCCCAGTGACAGAGAGCTCCTCCACTGCCTCCTGCTGCTGCAAACCGGGTGCCAGCTGCCATCCGCCTGGACAGGACAGGTGATTTTTCAGGGAACTGTGATACACAGAGGGGATGCGCGCTGTGGTATCCCAACACAAGAAAGATGTGCCAGAACCGTCAGGTCGGATTGCACCTGCAGTGCTTCAATCAGTTTCATGGAGTGGTATGAATGATTCGTGTTTCACCACTTCAAGCAGGAAACTTGGGAAACTCTAAAGTGCAGTTTGATGTTTGTCTCAACACTTTTTTGTTTGTTGTTTTATAATACTGAATTGTGGCACTTGTGTAGTATTTTGTGTTCCAGTACAAAGAAAAGAACCATGACATTTCAACATTTTGTTTTCTAACGTTTGCGTCACAAATTGACTCTATTTATGTTATGCAGGAATGGTGGTTTCCTTTATTCTGTTTTTTTTTGTTTGTTTGTTTGTTTAACTAACGTTTGGGTCACAAATTGACTTCATTTATGTTATGCAGGAATGGTGGTTTCCTTCATTCTGTTTTCTGTTTGTTTGTTTGTTTAACTAACGTTTGGGTCACAAATTGACTCCGTTTATCTTATGCAGGAATGGTGGTTTCCTTGGTAGAAAGAAACTCGTGGAGAGCGTGGTAGCAGAGAGTCCTCAGAAGAGAAGCCCCCTTCAAGCAAATGTTTCGGCCCTTATCTCCTGACACTCTAGGGGGGTTGGGACACACCCGGTTCATGACTCCGGATGTCCCTCTGCTGCCCCTTTTTTCCCATCTTGGGACGAGCCATGGCTGGGATTCGAACCCATGACCCTCTGGACATGCTCATTTTCCACTTAATGACTCGCACTCTAACCACTGAGCCACTGGGGCACCTGATATTTGTAGGGAAATTTAAGCCTTATGAAGTTCACTTTTGTTCCTCCTTGACCAGATCCAGCTTGAACACCTCTCTGCCGCTTCTGCCATTGCTTTCAGGGCTCTGGTTTTTTCCCTCCCTGCAACTGAGAGTTGTTTCATTTATCTTATGCAGGGATGGTGGTTTCCTTTATTCTATTTCTCTTTTTTGTTCACATACAGACGTTTATATTAAAAAAAATTTTTCCCCATGTTTATGTCATACGTTTTGCACTCTACAAAGATTGTCAGAGTATATATAAACTTGACTGCTCGTACTTAGGATTGGAGGCTATTTTATGTGAAATGCCATGGACACATTTCTGATATTCTAATTTTCTTTTTGTTTGTTTAATGATTTTTCTCACAGTTGTATTGGCCAAAACGTGCTCCCTCTAGTGCCCGACGCACCCTGACAGGGCGCAGTCAAGAAATAAGTTGATGTTACCGTTCATGCCCATGCTCTCTTGTAGGGTGCAGCTCAGTATTTGTATAATTATTTTGTTTTTAGACAAACAAACTGTTTCACGTCTGTCGGAGTTATTTTCATCTGGAACCTTGTGAGAAATCTAAAGAATGTAGCAAAAAAAAGGTACACCTTGGGCATGAATGAGTTAAGGAGGGTGATTTTGAATGTGTTTGGAAGTCACATAGTTTAATAAGCTTAACATGTTCGTGCAGTTACGTATTTACACTTTTAAAAGAGTCACACATGCACACTTGACGGGATTTAATCGAATGAAGAAACACATTGTGTATTTACACATATTTGACATCTGCTTCATTTACACAAAGAAGCTGGTGGCACAGCTGCTTGATCATTACATGAACGTGTTAATGAAACCGCTGTTGTCATTATAAGCTTGAAACAGAAACAGGACAAAAGAATTGTTCAGAGAAAAACAAAATGTGAATGTGAACATCGTAAAATGACAGATGTGGGGAAAGAATTCCATTTTGTGTTTGACCGTCCAAAATGTGTCGTCGTTTGTCGTTGACTTTGCAGAAATAACAATACTGAGTACACAGAACAAACAAGAATACATCTGTGTGCTCTGTGTTGTCATTTTTGATAGGCGATTCGGTGTTGTAGGCAGCGTTCGTTTGGAGTTATGGGCGTGTGTTTATTTTACCATGGGAGCAAGAGCTACCATACTTGTTTATTGTTTACAATTTGCCATTCCCTGCTTCATTTAAGATTCCCTTTTTAAGCGACAGATTTCACCGCAGTGGGATCACCACTTGTTCACTATTGGAACTGGCTGATGTTGCTCTTAGCTCACGATCTGGAACTCCCCCTGGCTGACACAGTTCCACACTTCGCCAGTGTAGGAGTCCACGATCATGAGTCACCAGGATTCCTTCTGCAGCCATCCCTGACTAGAAGAGAACAAGACACACCTGAAAGTGCCAACGGGACCTGGAGAAGTACTGTCTTCGACTGCCGAAACAATATGCCGGGAGCAATCCTGCACCACTCTTATGGTGCAGGGACGCACACAGCATTCTGTTGAGACATCAAGGGGTATAACTGCTCCCTGGTAGATGCCGTTGTGTGATGGCCACTAAACACAACAGAACTTCCACGGTAGCATCCAATGGGTGTACCAGCCCGTATTTCATGCTTGCAGAGGTCGGATTGTTTGCGTTTCTACAGTCCACAGAACACTATTATGGATGACATGATGTTTCATGCATGTGAAACCTGAACGATATAGTAAGGGTGTCGTTTAGTTTCAGTATCATGCCCAGAGCATAGATAGCACATGCTAATACTTGACAATGAATATGGACTGTAACAGAGTATTTTTGAAAAATGATTGATTACAAGTACTTAAATACTGAATACAACAAGCAGTCATCAGAAGTTTTGTGGTTAGTATTCTTCGTCTTTCTTGCCCTCCTTATCATCTCAGGTACATCACCAATACCCTAGCTGTAAGGAAAGTTAGACAGGGAAAAAAAGTCGATCATAGAAGACATCCCAAACACAACTACCCTAGCTGTAAGGAAAGTTAGACAGGAAAAAAAAGTCGATCATAGAAGACATCCCAAACACAACTACCCTAGCTGTAAGGAAAGTTAGACAGGAAAAAAAAGTCATCAATTTGTGGTAGAGACATCCAAACACAATACCCTAGCTGTAAGGAAAGTTAGACAGGAAAAAAAAGTCGATCATAGAAGACATCCCAAACACAACTACCCTAGCTGTAAGGAAAGTTAGACAGGAAAAAAAAGTCGATCATAGAAGACATCCCAAACACAACTACCCTAGCTGTAAGGAAAGTTAGACAGGAAAAAAAAGTCGATCATAGAGGACATTCCAAACACAACTACAGTCAGTCTGTAGGGAGTCAGGAATATCTGTTGGCACGAGCCAAAATCATCTTTATCTTCATAGACTTCAAGAGGGCATTTGACAGAGTCTGGTTGATGATGACTCGGCTACAGTGAAGAAATGTTATATTAAGCAAAAGCTAACACAACATCCAGCAGCAATTATTCAAATCGAATTGTGCTGTTCTCATATAAGGTGCAGTTGGAGGATGGTTCAGTATTTCAGTTGGAGTACGTCAGGGCTGACTTCTGTCTCCCACAATTTCCAACGTATACCTCGAACGCATTGACACTTGTGCACCTAGTGTAAGCACAGATATACTGATCATATCAGAAATGAAAAAAAGATCACCAAACCATCAAGCAGCGCATAGAACCACGTGAACATCTGTAGTAATTAGTAAAGGGAAGAAAACTCCGTTGGTATATCCACGTAAACAAAACCCAATGGCTTTGCTGAAAACAATCTCAGAGAAATGTTGACGGAAGAAGACGGAGAAGAAGACAGACAAAAAGCATGGACTGACGACATTGCAGAATGGACAGGGAAACAATTTGAAGAGACCCAAATATCAGCACATCAATGGTAGAACTGGAGGACCCTGGTGAACAGTTCTTCAGTGATATATTTACGGAGAGAAGAAGAAGAAGAAGAAGAAGGAGAAGGAGAAAAAGAAGAAGAAGAAACACACC
>CM065740.1:5246513-5266513 GCA_033310375.1 Conus canariensis | reverse complement strand
TACAAGACAAAATAACGTCGCGTTTCGACCTCTTAGATCTTCTTGCCTGAAGACCTAAGAGGTCCAAACGTGTCGTGTTTTGTCTTGTAACCTGTTTGTTCTTGTTTGATAAGCATGTCTTTCGTTCCGTTGTTTCATGAACTGAACATTTGGTGCGAGTGTGCGTGTGCGTGAAACATCATCTCGTCTATAATGGAAAATTAGCTCGATTTATCTTAGCAACCAAGGAAAGTGTGCTTCAATTCTTAGGGTATTTTAATTTTTTTAATTGGTTCAGTGTGCTCTTGTTTACGATGTGTAGTCTTTACAAACAAGTTCGTCACATAGTCTCCTTCATGTCTCAGGTAGCGTACAAAGCTGAATAAATCTTGTCCCTGCTCGTGCGTAAATAACTTATTTATAACATATTAAATAAACCGGTGTTCTTAGTCTTATCTGTCCAGTGATACTTCGAGCTGTTCGCAGGTGAAGCCCCCTACACTGGTATAAGACCACGACTGCACCTTTGTGGTGATAAGGTCAGACAGTGGGCCGAAAGAAATGGTTTTACTTCGTTATCCATGTAGATTCCGTGTGTCCACTTTTCATAGTTTCAACAAACTTTCTGACCCTGAAATTCGACCAGACAAAACACTATATGAATTATTCGGATACATGCCATTTATCATCTTATAATGTATACATAGTGAGTCTTTTTTTCCTTTTCTTAAATGTGGAAAATCCAGATTTCCTCACATAATGGGCATTCGAGGCAACGAGTTGGTTGATCAACTTGCCATTGAGCAGATTGTCTATCCCTCACACTGATCTGAAGTCCAAAGCCCAGATTTACGTCAAAGACCTCTGGCAAGAGGAATGGAACTCGCAGACGCTAAACCTGTAAGAGTTTGTACCATAATCCCGGGGCGGCCGTAAAGAAGAAACAGCTTGTGCCGTTTGCACACAGGCCACGTCGTTTACACCCATTCTCATCTTTTAAAAGGTGGAGAAGCTGCGTGGTGCATTCAGTTCTCAGTCAGTGACTGCTAGTCTGTCCCATTTGCACATTCACAAACACTCCGTCCACACACACACACACACACACACACACACACACACACAGAGACACACACACACATGCGCGCGCACACACACCACACACACACACACACACACACACACACACACACACACACACACCACACACACACAATCATACTGAGGTCCGAAAGATCATTTCTTTGTGTGAACTATATTTTAAGTAGATGCATCCGATACTGTCCTTGCAGGAGTCACGGGATAACAAAAACAATTGAAGCGAGGCCAATCAGCTGTTGTTTCACTACATGACAAGGGCGACAGGCCTTTGTACAGTGAGTAACCAGGCCACACGCCACAATTAGAATTTGGCTCTAAATCACTACAGAATCCATATCAGCATTCTGAGGCTTAACCATAAGTTTGAACCAGCATTTTGTATTAAACTGATCAATGATCAAAAGAATCCCCCTCTAATCATTTCTCTGTTTTAGAGGATTTCCACCCATGACATCATTCAAAAATCTTCAGATACATGACCTTCCCCTTGCTTGACGTCACGTCACATTTCAGGCCTTTTCAGTCATCCGTGACCCTATCTTTGCACCAGCTGGCTCCTCCCAAATAGTTCCGTTCTTTTTCATTTATTCTGTCAGCTTGAAACCACCTGGCATGTACCTGTATGGGCATTAAAAAGAAAAAAAAAGGGTAAATCAACTTTCTGACACAATAAACCAAATTCTCTCTCTGTGAACTTTTTTCAGCAACACAACAACAGAAATCTGAAGTGTTATGTTTGCCAGTGGGGCTTGAGAAAGGTTGAAATAAACCGAAATATTGCTATTATCTCATGGGTGTTATATAGCTTCTATTTGTCATCTTCCTGACAATAAAAAACCCAACTCAAAACAGTGTAATTGTGTCTGTCTATAAATATTCGACTCCTTAAGCAAAGACGTTGGCGCATTACTTTTTGGTGTGCAGCCAAATAAGAATATTCTGCCTTTACGCATCCGTACGCCATGTCCAGCCAGCAAAAAGATCATAAAGTGATTCATAACAACATTCTTGGTTCACGTGCGTGTGAGCAATTGTACGACCTGGGATTTACAAGTAAACCCTTTGGCGTGACTGGGAATAGGAGAGTGTCAACACTTCTCGTCCCTTTTACGACATAGGTGTATACAGCTGTCATGGAACACCACAGGATGTATGTATAAACTTTCTGAGAACAGTTACGTGTCTTGATGTCATGTTGTCCAAGTTCATGCTTTTCCTTGTCCTTTTCGTGTGTCAGTGTGAGAAGTGTTCTGAGAAAAAACCGGTAATATTCGTTTCAGTGTATGTGTGTGTGTGTGTGTGTGTGTGTGTGTGTGTGTGTGTGTGTGTGTGTGTGTGTGTGTGTGGTGTGTGCGTGCGTGCGTGCGTGCGTGCGTGCGTGCGTGCGCGGCGGCGGCGGCGTGTGTGTGTGCGTGTGCGTGTGCGTGTGTGTGTGGTGTGTGCGTGTGTGTGTGTGTGTGTGTGTGTGTGTGTGTGTGTGTGTGTGATGTTTTGCTACTATTGAATTCGTCGACATCATTGTCGTTGCTGCTGCTGCAGCTGCTGTTATCAATGTAAATGAATCTCAAAACCTAATCAAGGGCGTTAGGTTTGAGCGGAAGCTATAGTCATCCTTGAGGACCCCTTCCGCTCCCATTCATACCCCCATCCGTGTCCTCTCCGCACGCCGCTTTGGCTATGCAAATGTGGCGTAGCGCATATGAGCTAATCAGCATTCAGAGACAACCTGAACTGTTGTTGTCGCCATGATTACGTAGTTTCATGTTGACAAATCGTGATTTTTTTATTTTTTTTTATTTATTTTTTGTAATCCTGTGTTATTTTGTTAGATACAAAACAGACTCCCTCCCCGCTTGCAGATTTTTCCTTTAACGTGTGCCCTGCCCCCTTCCTCGCCCCCCCCTCCCCCCCCCCCTTCCCTGTTTGAATTTATCTCTTGGTTTTCTTGTTTGTTTTGTTTTGTGTTTTGTTTTCTAAGATTGTGTTTGTAATTGAGACTCTAAAGTTGCATGGTTTGAATCAAACCTCTGGGAAAGAATGCACACAGCAAAGTCGACTTATCCTTTACCGATAGAAAAGAAACTGAATTCAATAATAAGAGGCGTGAAGAAGAATGGAGAGAGAGAGAGAGAGAGAGAGAGAGAGAGAGAGAGAGAGAGAGAGAGAGAGAGAGAGAGAGAGAGAGAGTCAGACAGACAGACAGACAGAAGAGAGAGAGAGAGAGAGAGTCAGACAGACAGACAGACAGACAGACAGAGACAGAGAGAGAGGCAGAGAGAGAGAGAGAGAGAGAGAGAGAGAGAGAGAGAGAAAGAGAGAGAGAGAGTAGCTTGATTCCGATGATTTCGTATATTGAAAGAGAGAGAGAGAGAGAGAGAGGGAGAGAGAGAGAGAGAGAGAGACAGACAGACAGACAGACAGACAGATAGACAGACAGAGACAGAGAGACAGAGACAGAGAGAGTGAAAGAAGCTTTATTACGATGATTTCGTATATTGCCCGAGAGAGAGAGAGAGAGAAGAGAGAGAGAGAGAGAGAGAGAGACAGACAGACAGACAGACAGACAGACAGACAGACAGACAGACAGAGAGAGAGAGAGAGAGAGAGAGAGAGAGAGAGAGAATAGCGTGATTCTGATGATTTTGAATATTGCCATAACGGTCTGAAGGTTACACTGAAAATAATGACTCTTCAGAGAGGGACCACACAGAGAGGTGGTCTTTGTCATCTTCTCCACATGCTAACATGTCAAGGATAACAAAGGTTTTGTGCTCTCCATTGTTACCTGCGGAAAAAGGAGGTCAAAGGGGAAAAGAAGAGACAGGGGGGAAAAGAAAGAGAGGGAGAGAAGGGAAGCGGGTGGTGTCTCCCCCATTTCAACAGCAAATCTTAGGAGCGAGTTCAGACTCTTGTGACCCGGAAGATATTAAAGAGATGTGAAAGGTGGGGGGAGGCGGGGGGGGGGGGGGTTCTGTGTGAACGCTGAAGGGATGGGGTGAAAGGTAAAATCCTCCGATTCGACGGGCCGACTGATCAAAAGAGAGATTTAGGGGTCACACGCATGTGCAGGAGGAGAATCATATTAGGGGAGATGATGTATGGATGGGGACTGATGTATGGAGAATGATACATGGATCATGATGATACATGGGCTGTCTGTTGTGAAGTGGTCTTGGAGTTCCTTTTTTTCCTCTACAGGTGGTTTTGAACGTCTCCGTCAAGGATGTTGTCACCGGGGTCAAGGCAAGGTTGTATCCTCTCCCCTCTCCTCTTTACACTTGCCATTGACTGGGTTCTGAAACACGCATCCCAAGGAAAGGGAATCAAGTGGACAGAAGGAAACAACCTCTCGGATCTGGATTTTGCCGATGACATTGCCGCCCTTGCAAGTACCACTCAAGATCTGCAGGTGCTTGTCGACAATATCAGCAAGTTTGCAGGCAACATTGGCCTCATATCTAGTGCCAAAAAGACTAAAAACATGCTCACCGGTAAACACCAAGGGGCACAGACGTACTCATCGACCAAACGCGAGTGGAAGAGGTAGAGAACTTCACATATCTAGGCAGCTCTATCAACAACGCAAATGACCTCGACCATGAACTAAAGTGTCGTACTGGGAAGGCAACATCAGCATTCAATCAGCTGAACAAGATATGGAACAGCAAGAAATTCTCCCTTGGAATCAAACTGAAATTTTGTAACTCCAGTGTGATTTCAACTCTGTTATATGGCTGTGAAACCTGGCAACTGAAGACCACCCATGTGAAGAAACTCGACGCTTTTGACACTAAGTGCCTACGTAGGATCTTGGGCATCAAATGGTTTGACTATACACGAAATGAAGAGGTCAGGAAGAGGTCCAAACAGCTCCCCGTGTCAACCATCGTCTGCAGACGGCGCCTCCACTGGCTGGGTCATGTCTTGAGATTACCCTCTTCAAGACCTGCAAACCAGGCCATTAAATGGACCCCAGCAGGCCAGAGAAAAAGAGGACGACCCAGGATGAGCTGGCGACAGACAGTGGAGAGAGACCTCAGACTCGTTGACAGAGGATGGAGTGACACCAGCAGACTGGCTGAGGACCGTGCACAGTGGAGCGATTTGACTGCCTCATGCGTCGCAAGAGTCGGGAGCATCTAAGTCTAAGTAGGTAAGTCAAGGATGCTCTGCCTTGTAGTTGTCTCCTTTCCCTGAATTCGTTTAAGGTCTTGTTGGAGACATAGCGCCGCGCCCTCCCCTCGTTATCTCTCTGTTCCACCCTCCAGCCCCTTCTTTTCTGTGTCCGTCTGTCCGGCTGCCCTCTCTCTCTCTCTCTCTCTCTCTCTCTCTCTCTCTCTCTCTCTCTCTCTCTCTCTCGATTTTGCATCTACCTCTGAAGCTCTTTGGTGCATAAACTGAGCCGTTTCCAACCTACGTGGCCGAATTTTAGGATCCGGACAAAAACGATGAAACACTGAAACTGTTCATACATTCGACTTTCAAGATATTACTATACATTCCTATGCGCGCCTCAAACAAGGTGGTATCTTTATATGTTTCTAAAAAAAATGGATAAGATTCTGGTTGAGGCCCCTTAAATTGCCTATGTCAGGACTATGCAGATAAGCATGTGAGATGCTTCTTTAATCTGCTTGAATCTGGGCATATACAACTGGGCAAACAAAGTAAAGAAAGTCTTGTATGAAAAATGCATGTTTTACGTTTGATCGTTTCCGTCAAGGATCTCCTGTCTTGTAGTTGTCTCTTTTTCCTGAATTCGTTTCAGCTCATGTTGGAGACATAGCTCTGACCCTTCTTTACCCTTTATCTCTCTCTTCCAGTCCTCACCTTTCCTCTCCTCTCTCTCTCTCTCTCTCTCTCTCTCTCTGTCTCGTCTCTGTCTCTCTCTCTCTTCTCTCTCTCTCTCTCTCTCCTCTCTCTCTCTCTCTCCAGAATAAATCTCTTGTGAAGCTCTTTGGTGCATCAACTGAACCGATTCTGACTCATGCAGCCGAAGCTTAGGGTGTTTGGGAAAAACAGGGAAAGCATTGAAACTGTGCATACATTTAGCTTTAAAGGGATTACTGAACGTTCCCCCTGCACGCCTCAAACAAACTGGTCTGCAGAGAAACCGGTATCACCGTCTTAGTATTCCAACATTTGTAAAACTGATTAGATACTGGTTGAAGCTCCTTTAGTTACCAGTGTCAAAACTATGCAGACAAGCAAATGAGACGCTTCTTTAACCTGCTTGCGTCTGGGCATAACAACTGATAACCAAAGTAAAGGAAAGCCTTCTGTGAAGAATGGATTTGTTACATAACGGCTGTCCACTCGAGCTCAAAGGCAATGTGACTTTCTGGCTAATTTTCAAGGCAGATTTATTTCAGGTAATACACAACACTGGCGATCAGCATTAGAAAACAACAACAAAAGTAGATCATGTTTGTTCTTTTGAAAACATCTTCAGATCAGAAAAAGTATCTGTTTTTATTACAAATAGATGGTATAGAGACATCTTACTAAGATTTCGGCTAAGATTAAGAGGGTTTACAAATTGCAAGCTGTGGTTTCTAGATGAAACACAGGGTGAAGGTGTGAATTCAACATGTGAAAAAGACGTCGAAAATGAATTCCATGTTTTATTTTACTGAAATGCGTAGAAACAAGTCGGGAAGAAATACAATGTACTTGTTTTAAAAGTAATTATAATGACTCCACCGAACAAACGAATCACAAGACAAAACACGACGCGTTTCGACCTCTTAGGTCTTCTCCAGGCAAGATAAACAACATTCAGGACAATGAAAATGAAGAACGAGTAATCACCTATCTTGGTCGAATTCGGCGCAAGATGGGCGTTGAACGCTGAACAATTCCTAAGAGGTCGAAACGCGTCTTTGTGATTCGTTTGTCCGCGTTGTTCGTCGAGTGTTAGTCATTACTTTTAAAATGTGTTTATAATATCTCCGCCTGCTGTCACTAAACATTGCAACTAGCACTGTACCTGATTTCTTTTCTTGTTTTGCTGACCAGAATCTGATTTCAACTATTTTGTTGTGCAGTAATGAAAACGTACTAATAGACCTGGCAAAATTCACGTGGAGAAAAGAAAATGGAAAGAAATAACTTGTAATATTAATCAATCCATCAAAGGATTTTAAATGTAATCAATAGCGCACCGCCAAAAAAAACCAACAAAAAAACCACAAAAACAAAAAACGTAGACAAACGAATCACAAGGCAAAACACGACGCGCTTTCGACCTCTTACGGTCTTCTCCAGGCAAGAGACAAAACACTCAGGACAACGAAAATGAAAAAGCAATCACTTACCTTCATGCACTTCATTTTCGTTGTCCTGAGTGTTTTATACCTTGCCTGAAGAAAGACTTAAGAGGTTAAAACGCGTCGTGTTTTGTCTTATGATTCGTGCGCTAGTAATTACGTTTAAAATTTGTTCAGATTTCTGCCTGCAGTCGCCTCACTTGGCGACTACAAAAGTCATCAAAGGATTGTCAAGATCACTCGCTTTCGTGTGTTTTGTGTGTGTGTGTGTGTGTGTGTGTGTGTGTGTGGTGTGTGTGTGTGTGTGTTGTTGTGTTGTTGTTGTTGTGTTGTTGTTGTTGTTGTTTGTTGTTGTCTTCAATTTAACGTCTATCCACATAGTGATATTAGACGGGTGTGTGTGTGTGTGTGTGTGTGTGTGTGTGTGTGTGTGTGTGTGTGTGTGAGCGCGCGCGCGCGCGAGCATGAGGAAGGGGAGGGAGAAAGGCCTGCAGGGGGGGGGGGGAGGGAGGAGGGTGTCGGAATGAGTTGCGGATTAGGAGTGGGGGGAGAGGAAAAGTGAGCGATTGATTTTACCGTGATAGGCTCGAACATGCCCTCCTATCTTAAAGGCTTCATTGCTGAAGGACAATGAATCTCTCTCTCTGTCTCTGTCTCTCTCTGTCTCTGTCATTGTCTCTCTGTCTGTCTCTCTCTCTCCTCCCTCCCTCCCTCCCTCCCTCCCTCCCTCTCTCTCTCTCTCTCTCTCTCTCTCTCTCTCTCTCGTTCGTGCGCGCGCGCGCGTGTGTGTGTGGTTGTGTTTCAGAAAATGTCTGCACGCATTGCACACGTGTATGCGAAATCCCATTTGCAAAACAAATAAAGAAAAAGAGAAAGAGAGGGAGAATGAAAGAAAGAAAGAAAGAAGAAAACACAACAAAAAAAGGAAAAACATCACAATTAGACCAGTCAAACCAATCTTCTACTGACGTCACGTCAGCGTGTGAACAGTATGTCCTGAAAAACTCCAGGGTAATAAAAACGTTCATCGAAAAAAAAAAAAAAAAAAAAAGCCAACAAAAACAAAAAAATCGACCGTTCTATCCTGACAGATTGATGGGCGGCTGATTGTTGGAACAACAGAAGCAATAGAATTCCCTCTAATCAAGAATCCACAGAAAGAACTTGGCGTCTGTTTCATCTGATCGCTTTGTCTTTTTTTTCTTTTTCTTTTTTTCTTCTTCCGTATTTTAATCCTTTTTGGTTGCTCTGTTATGAAGAAAAAAGAAAACCCACAGATTTTTGTCTGGTATAAAGTTTTGCAAGTCTCTACTTCTTGTAAGAATTTTCTTCTTTCTTCTTCTTCTTCTTCTTCTTCTTCTTCTTCTTCTTCTTCTTCTTCTTCTTCTTCTCTCCCCCTCCTCCTCCTCCTCCTCTTTCTTCTTCTTCTCCTCCTCCTCCTCCTCCTCGTCCTCCTCCTCCTCCTCCCCTCTCTTCTTCTTCTTTCTTCTTCTTCTTCTTACATTGATGGGTTTTTTGCTCATCCTTGTCTGGGTTTTTTTTTTTTTGGGGGGGGGGGGTGCTTTTTTGTTCTCTTATTTGTTTGTTTGTTGTTTTGTTTTTCGTTTGCCGTGCTCTATACCCCCACCCCCATCCCCTCTCTCTCACCCTCTCCTTCCTCGTGCACTCCCTCCTGCTCCCTTTTATCGTCCATCCTGCTCATCTCTTCATCTCTCGGGTTTTTTTCTTTTCCTTTTTTTTCCGTTTTTTTTTTTTGGGGGGGGGGGGGTGGGGGGGTGGGGGGGGTGGGGGCATTTTTTCCTGCCATGTGTCAATTCTTTTCCTCCTCTCCCTCCTTCTTTTTCTCGTTCTCCTCCTCCTAGTCTCTTCTTCTTCTTCTTCTTCTTCTTCTTCTCTCATGTTGAAGACTTCTCTTCCTTTGCTTTTCATTTGTATTCTTTCTTTCTTTCTTCCTTGTTATTACTTTTTGCCTACATTCTCTATACACTTCCGTCCTCTCCCCATCTCTCCCTCTCTCTCAAGTTTTTTTTTTCCTTGAATTTTTTGGTGCTGTCTCTCTTCTTCTTCTTCTTCTTCTTCTTCTTCTCTCTCTCTCTCTCTCTCTCTCTCTCCTCTCTCTCTCTCCTCTTAGAAGTGGCGCTGATGGCTGTGTGAGTGTGTGTGTGGGGGGAGGGGGGCAGTGTAGTCGGCAGGGCTGGCACAATGCTAGCTGTCTCCGTAAATTTCCATGAACATGCTCGGCGTTGTGACCTCTCATTCGGCACCCAGCCACTCTCGCCTTGATTGCTCCTCCGCTCTCTGGCACTTGCAGCCTCGCCCATACAAGACCCTCTTCCCACCTTTCCCACCCTACCCCCTCCCCCCCCCCCCCCCCCCCCGCGCTCTTCCGCTACCCCTCCCTCCACCCACCCACCCCCACCCCACCCCACCCCCCCAGAGAGAGAGTTTCTGTCAGAACGACATTGCAATTAACGTCCTCGCTTCGCATTTGGCGGCCCGTTTTGGACCAGTTTAGGTGACCGCATGTCGCTCCGTACTCTTTCTTCACGCGGAGGGGTTTCATTCGTCACATTATTGGTGAGAAATGAAGCGATTCTTACGCAAGAGCTTCATGAAAGCTCCGCGGCCGGCTGAGAAGAAGAGAAGAAGTTCTTCTCTCGTGATTTATTTTCGAACGGAGCAGATGTCCACTGGAGAAGCTAATTGCAGAGAATTGAAAGTCGCCGAAACGGCGATTTCCCGTGCATAATCTAGGCGTGCTTCTACATGGGAGGCTTTTCAGCAATGAGGCTGGCGTGTGGGAAAGGTTTCTTGTGTTCCCATGCCGCGCAGATTAGGGTTCCAGAGCTCAACGCCGTTTGATGCAAAACCACACAGTTAAGGCGTGGAATTAATTACTGGCAGCAGCCGCCAGAAAGGGCGGATACACTTGCAAAATGCTTGCATGGGCACGATTATAAATTCACCGCTCAAAAAAAGAAAATGCCCTTTTTTTATAAGCAGGGGATTCAGATACGAAGTTCGCTTCGATCTTTGTTCGTTACGTATAAGTAAATCCTTGCGTGTCTTGAGGAGGAAGGATTAAGAATTAAGGAAGCGTTTTAGCTTTATTAATAAGTTTTCGGTACAGTTTCTCTGCGAGACGAATTATGCTCTTGATTTTCATTCTCTTTGTTATTACCTCTTGTGAGATGAAAATCAGAAGAAATAGGAAAAAAACACAAAAAGCAAAGAATTTCTTGATTTGCGCAAGAAATCCTGCTGTTGTCATAATAATATCATCGTTTTTGTGTTTGTTTGAGTTTCCATTTTAATTTTATCCAAGAATGCGGACCTAGCATACTAAGCAAAGCATTACTTATTAGACCCAAAAGCAGGGTGATAAGCATGTCCCTCGTTCTGTTGTTTCATGAACTGAACATTTGCTGACGAATTATGAGCAGAGGTGATTTACAGACTTTAAAAACAATCATCGCAATAAATCACTCGCTATGAAAAATAACTACACCCCTAACAGAACAAACAGTAATGCCCATCTTGCGCCGATTCGAGAAGATAAGTGATTGTCGTCATTCGCTTTCATTGTCCGGAATGTTGCTTATCTTACCTGAAGAAGACCTAGGAGGTCGATACGCGTCGTGTTTTGTCTTGTAATTTGCTTGCCCCTTTGTCTGGCGGATTAGCTATAAATTTTCTTTACAAAAAAAAATAGTAAACAGGTCTGCCTCCTTTCCTTAAAGGAACTCACCAACTACCAGGCTAGCCTCTCGTTCAAGTACAAGAAAAAGATTTTATTCTTGCATCCCCCCTGTCCCCACGCCCCGCCAGTCTGTGGTCGTACCTGGCGAGTTCGCGGGAAAGCATATGCAAATCGAGCGGTCACGTGACTTGGGACGCGGAACTCATTCTTCCGTTCAGGTCGTTCACGTCACTTGTTTATTCAATGTACGCCACGGCACTCTGACTTGAAGATTCCAGTGAAGTGTGCATACTAACAAGTAGAATCATATTTGACAGAAGAAAAAACAAATGAAAGCGAAGATGAAATCTTAATTTTGGAGATGAACAGAAACAAATGAAATCGTTCCCAGAGGAAGCGAAGTGTTACGGAGCAGACGACCATGTGATTGGCTGATCACGTCGCCATTTGCCTGGAAAGCTGAGAGGTTTAGCTTCCCAAAGTAGGTGAACGTTCGCTCTGGCGCTCGCTCACATCAAGGTGATGACTCTTGTCCAGTGTTACAAAAAAAGAAAGCAAACGCAACAGCGAGCACGTGAGCACACACCGTGCCATTAGATTCAACAGCAATGACACAAGACTCCATCTGCCTCTGGCAATAAATGGTTATGACGAGTGTCCTTCACTGGTGAACATAACCCGGAAGGGGAGTCCGCTGCCTACTCAACGGAGACAGCAATCAGGTTCGACAATCATGTAGGCAGCAACAAGGCTGGAAGAACAGCCAGCACAACAGAACTGGTGTTTGGTCTGAAGGTCAAATCCTGTTCTTTGTAATCTAGTGTTGTTTTCCAAACTCGTCAATGGCCTTGATTAAGCAATCCTGCCGTCGATTTGAGGATCAGCAAGGACTGCTCGGCACGGAGTACTGGCCATGGCATTTGAATTTTTGCCAATTGTTGGGAAGTTTCATCATGCCTTTAGCAATGATTGAAGGGTCAACAGAGGGATCATCAGTAGGCAAATGGCTAGTGATTGACCAGACTATCTGTTCGGTGGATTTTTTTTAAATGGTAAAATCAGAGTTGTCCGAGGCACTACAGAATCTGTACATACTGTCTCGCACCTCAGGCTCTGAGCCTGTATTGATGGGACAATTGCATCAAAGAGAAAAAGCCTTTAAAACATTTCCATGATCTTAATGTTTGCTCGGAGAAGACAGAAATGGAAGTTTCCTGTCAAAGTTTTATCTAGTGCAGACTGTTTGGTCACTGTTATGACACCCAGGTCGTGGAATAGACACCAAGGTCACTGCATAGACACCAAGGTCACTGCAGATACATCAAGGTCACTGTACAGATAATTTGGTCACTGTGCAAAATCCTGGGTCATCGTTTAGATCCCTGGGTCATTGTACAGACTCCTTGGTCATTGTACAGCGACCTCGGTCATTGTACAGACTTCTTAGTCACTGTACAGACTCATTGGTCATGGTACAGACTTTTTGGTCATTGTACAGACTCCTTGGTCACTGTACAGACTCCGTGGTCATTGTACAGACTCCATGGTCATTATACACACTCATTGGTCATTGTACAGACTTGGTCATTGTACAGACTCCTTAGTCACTGTACAGACTCCTTGGTCATTGTACAGATTTGGTCATTGTACAGACTCCTTAGTGACTGGACAGACTCATTGGTCATGGTACAGACTCTTTGGTCATTGTACAGACTTGGTCATAGTACAGACTTCATGGTCATTATACACACTCCTTGGTCATTGTACAGACTCCTTGGTCATTGTACAGACTCCTTAGTCATTGTACAGACTTGGTCAGTTTACAGATTACTTAGTCACTGTACAGACTCACTGGTCGTGGTGCAGACTCTTTGGTCAATGCACAGACTCCTTGGTCACTGTACATACTCCTTGTCATTATACAGACTCCTTGGGCATTGTACAGACGCCTTGGTCTGTGTACAGGTTCCTTGGTCATTGTACAGACTCCTTAGTCATTGTATAGACTCTTTGGTCATTGTACAGGCTCCTTGGTCATTAAACAGACTTCTTGGTCATTGTGCAGACCCCTTGGTCATTGCACAGACACCTTGGTCATTGTACAGAATGTTTGGTCATCGCACAGACCCTTTGGTCATTGTAAAGACCCCTTGGTCATCGCACAGACCCTTTGGTCATTGTAAAGACACCTTGGTCATTGTAAAGACCCCTTGGTCATTGTACAGACTCCATGGTCATTGTGCAGATGGCTTGGTCATTGTACAGATTTCTTGGTCATTGTACACCCTTCTTGGACATTGTACAGACTCCTTGGTCAAAGTACAGACTTCTTCCTCATTGTACAGACTCCTTGGTCACTGTACAAACTCCTTGGTCATTGTACAGACCCCCTGGTCACTGTACAAACTCCTTGGTCATTGTACAGACTCCCTGGTCACTGTACAGATTCCTTGGTCATTGTACAGACTCCTTGGTCACTGTACAGATTCCTTGGTCATTGTACAGACTCCTTTTAAACCCCTACCCCCCCCCCATACCCCCTCCTCGGTGATGTCTCTTTGTCGAGTATGCTCTGCCGAATCCTCTCTCTCTCTCCTCTCTCTCTCTCTCTCTCTCTCTCTCTCTCTCTCTCTCACGCAAGCATACACACACACACACACACACACACACACACACGCACGCACGCATGCACGCACGCACAAACACACACACACACACATATATATACACACACGCACATACAACACACACAAATACACACACACGCGCACACACATACACACACACGCACGCACGCATGTATGCACGCATGCACGCACGCACACACACAGACACACAGACACACATACACACAGACACACACACACACACACACACACACACACAACACACACACACTCACACACACACACTCACATACACACACACACACACACACACACACCACACACACACACACACACATTCATATACAGAGAGAGAGAGAGAGAGAGAGAGAGAGAGAGAGGTCGGGCAGGGGGGAGGGGGAATATCTGAAACTCAAGCACCCACGAAAGATAACTCTTCCAGATAGTCCTGTCCTCAAGGGCCAGAGTTACTCATCGCTGCTAAGGTCTTTTGAGGTTCAGCTACAGACTATATCGTGACAGTCACAAACATGTCACGGAAACATATAGACCCACGCTGATTTCTGACAACTCCATCTGACCAATATGCAGAGAAAGAAAGGAGCCGTCTTTCATAAAGTTTTGATTTTTAGATATTCGCCATACCTTTTACATACTGTTTGATTCCATCTGAATGTACGTTAGTTAGAAATTGTCTGTTTTGCTTCTGTATATAATGTAAAGAAGTGACTTTTTTACGTGTATAATTTTCTTTCATTTGTTTCTATGTTCTTTTGTCTGGTGGTACATTAATTGGTCTTTTGAAAAAAAAAAAATCATTGTTGTTGTTTGTTTGATTTTTATTTTACGTTGTGAAAACTTCAAACCGAAAAAAGAACCCCATGAATTCTTTTGTTTCTCAAACGAGTTGGAATTTGGTAGAGGATGTGTATCCCCCCCCCCCCCCCCCCACTTCCATCTTAGTCAGTTGTGCTTGATAAATCGATAGTGTGTGTGTGTGTGTGTGTGTGTGTGTGTGTGTGTGGTGTGGTGCGTGTGCGTGCGTGCGTGCGTGCGTCGTGTGTGTGTGTGTGTGTGTTTGGGGGTGAAGGTGGGAAACCTGTAGTCCTCGACCATCGTCAGCATCACCTAGAAGGCATCTACATAGGTGGTGTAGAATGAGAGGCAGAAGCAGTGGGGGAGGGGGGGGGGGAGGGGGGGGAGGGCCGGGAGGGCCGGGAGTATTATCCGCATGCCTTCTCCCTTCCTTCTGCAAGTTCTTGCTCAGTCATTTTGAGGACTTATTTTCCCTGTACTTGTCACCCCCACTCCGCCCCCTATTTCATTTTGTTTTTTATTCTTCTCCCGCCAGAAAAACAAAAGACCGATAGGTCGAGGCTCTGTATTTATTGTTGCGATCATTTGCCAGCCCAGACATCAAACATCGATTCACATGTTTCAGCTTCCATCTGCAGTCATTAGCTTTCCAAATGTACGATTGAAGAAATTTAAAATCACAAGTTTCCTGAAATTCTCTGCGGCTGAAGAATTTACTTTCAGTTTTACCCTTTTTTTTTTAATGGAAAAACGTTTGTTAATCAGGATTTTTTTTCTCTTAAAATCGGTGTTACTGTAGCTGTCCCGCAAAACTTAATGCATACTCTATCATTGACAGAATATAAGCACAAATGAAGAATTTTCAAAAAGGGACATTACAGGAATTAAACGTAGGTCACTGAAATATTCTGCAGCAAGTTTAAATAAAAATAAATTCACGTTCTTAAATCTTTAAAGAAAAGTATTTCCCTATACACAAATTATATGAATATGTCAATTCATCGATGGTTACTTGGGATAAAACGCGTTCAATAGTCCTGTATTCAATCCATCCGAATCACGAGCACCTGTATTCAATCCATCCAAATCACGAGCACCTGGTTTTCCAACGGAGACAAGAGTTTACTGTCGTTTTTATGTGTATGCGTATACGTGCTCTGTGTGTGTGTGTGTGTGTGTGTGTGTGTGTGTGTGTGTGTGTGTGTGTGTGTGTGTGTGTGTGTTGCTGTTTATTCGTGAGTGCTTGCATACATTTGTGTGTTTGCTTGAGCTTTCACATGTGCATATACGCGTTTATCTGTACAAAGTATTGTGAGTCTATCTACAGGAAACTAATATAACATTTCCATTCTCACACGCTTGTATGCGAATACATTCAATTATACAGTACGAGAGAAAGCTCTTTCACACACACACACACACACACACACACACACACACACACACACACACACACACACACAAATACACACACACGCACGCACGCACAGGCACACACGCATACACACACACACACACACACACAACACACACACACACACACACACACACACACACACAGAGAGAGAGAGAGAGAGAGAGAGAGAGAGAGAGAGAGAGAGACGTCCGCATCAAGCACATTTACGCCCACGCTGAAGGACAGAGAAAAAAAAACAAGACGTAACGACAAATGAAACGTATTGTTTTTCTTCCTTTATTTTCGTTTCCAGTGGAAAGGAAAATGGTGATCAACCAAAAGACAAGATGCAAAGGGGGAGACAGAGACTGGTGACAAAGAAAGTGTCAAAGACAATGACCAACAACATCTGACCTACACCACTACACCGAACACCATCACAAGATGAGCAAGAGATTCAAAAAAAAAAAAAAAAAAAAAGTGGGGAGGGGGGGGGGGGGGGGGGGGGGGGGGGGGGTGGTCGGCATTTATTTTGCCATAAATGCAATGCAAAAAAAAAACAAAAATGCGTGAGGGCGTGTTATAAGGGATTTCAGCCTTCAAAGGGTTAACTGTGCTTAGGCCATAGGTTCATATACCGAACGTGTATGTGTGTGTGTGTGTGTGTGTGTGTGTGTGTGTGTGTGTGTGTGTGTGTGTGAGTGAGTATGTGTGTGAGTGTGTGTGTGTGTGTGTGTGTGTGTGTGTGTGTGTGTGTGCGCGCGCACGCGCGCGCGCGCGCGCGCACTTGCACGTGTTTTCCCAGTAAACAAGTTGTGCACCTAACAAATGAACGTACAGACTCTGACCTCGGCTTCGAGTTATACAGCACAGTCGATATCATAATCGATAACGTATTGTCTTGCTAAAGTAATAAACTCTGTTGGTGCTTGTTTCTTTTGCTGTTCTTCGTTCACGAAGACACATTTGCGTAGAGAAAGATAAAGGGCGAGCATGATGGAAGAACAAAACATGGGAAATACAATTTCAATCACCAAAGTTGGAAACAAAATGCAAAGAAACACCCAACCACCATCCACCACACGCCTTCAAAACTACACCCACTCAATCCAAAGTACTGAAACATTAGAAGGCTAACGGGGTTAAGGGAGGGAGGAAAGTGGAAATGGATGTATTGGAATTCAATCGATTTTAATCATACAATCAAAAAAAAGAGCTTGTGTATTGGACAGGAGCACTCGTGAGCAAACAAAGTATGTGGTTTTATACCGGATACGTCTCCCTCAACCTTCTGAGCAAGACGTACATTGGAATGTGATATAATAATAAATAATGAACGAATGAACGACGGGGTAAATAAATCGAATTGATTCAAGTCAATCTTATGACAGCAGGGTCGACCGTTACAATTCTCTCGGTCCTGTCTGCATCGGCATGTATGAATGGTTTAAAAACAAATCACCGAATTGGTGACAGAATGAATGAATAAATAAAACGAATTGATATGAAAAAAAAATTGCGTGTAATCATTACAATTTCATCAAATAGTGACAAACAGTTAACAATGTTTACCAGAGAAAAGTGTCTCTGAAGAATGGGAAAATATGTACAAAGAAGTGAATTGACAAGCCTTAGCGCAAGCGTGTGTGCACACATTCTCTCCTCTCTTTTCTCCTCTCTCTCTCTCTCTCTCTCTCTCTCTCTCTCTCTCAGGTTTTGGAGCCAATGTGGCAGAAATGTAAGAGTGGTCAGATAGTTGAAAATAAACAAATATTCTTTAATTTTCATTTGTTGTTAATGAAATTAAATTCGAACACCGGACTGAAACACAATCACTGAGGAATAAAGTTTTTTTTTTTTTTTTTTTTTTTTTTTTTTTTTTTTTTTGACTGGCCGCTTCCTCGTGAAAAAAAGTGACAATGTTTACAGATTGCTGGTATACACTGTACATTGTACATGTCACTGTACTGAACAGAGAGAGAGAGAGAGAGAGAGGAGAGAGAGAGAGAGAGAACAGACAGACAGACACGACAGACAGACAGACAGACAGACAACACAGACAGAGAAGGGAGAGAGAGGAGAATTACTTTCAAAAGACAAAAAAAAGCAATTATCAAGATAAGAAAAAAACCAAAAAACACACCTCATATGAGCAATTAAATTTCAGCACGTTCGTTTTAAGGGCTTTATTAATTTCATTTTCAATTAGTATTTCAATGACAACGACAATAAAATAAACGAAAGGGCATCTGTAGTATTAAATTTCTGTTTATTATTAATTTTAACAAATTTTAAAGTAAAATTACTCTGCCGCCGAACGAAATAAACCAACAAATTACACGTTCAACGAAAGAAACAAACAAATCCATTTCTCTCCTTCAGCTCCAAAACAATTTTTTTTTTTTAAAAGTTTGTTTCAATTTCCGCATGCAATTCTCTCCCTTTCAAACCTTCTACTATTATTAGTAAATAAACGACCTATCTTTCAACAATTACTTCATGTTCAAAGGCCTTCGTCGAAAAATCAAAAGCAAAAACCAATGAACCAATGAATAGATGAATCAATCCTGCATCCAATCCAATCTCTTGCCCCATAAGCATTACAGACTGAGCAACTTAAATTCAATCAAAATCGTCCGTGAAAAGACACATCAATTTTACTGAGCTAAAAAAAAAAAAAAAAAAAAAAAAAAAAAAACCCCAGAATCTGGTGACGCCACGGAACGCAAAATCGGGTCAAATAATTGAAAATGAAAACTAATAAAAAGAAATAGATCAAAATATATATTCAAGAACTCATAAACAGTATTGAAAACATTAAAACAAAAAAAAAAAATGACAAAAATTCATCTTGAAGTTCCAAGATCTTGTCCGGCCTCAAATTGCCGCTGGTGGTCGGCCGGACTGTAAACCAACATGACTTTTGGACTTTGGTTTGGTTGAACACAACAGGACTGGGGTGGTGGGGAGGGGTGGTGGGGATGGAGATGTGGTGGTGGATTGGTATGACGTGCATGTACTTGAATCTCTGTCTGTCTGTCTGTCTGTCTGTCTCTCTCCTCTCTGTCCCTTTGTCTCTCTCTCTCTCTCTCTCTCTCTCTCTCTCTCCCTCTGTCTGTCTGTCTGTCTCTCTCTCTGTCCCTTTGTCTCTCTCTCTCTCTCTCGTGTCCCTTTGTCTCTCTCTCTCTCCCCTTTTGTCTGTCTGTCCTCTCTCTTCTCTCTCTCTCTCTCTCTCTGTATGGGGGAGGGGGGGGGCGGTGAACCTGCCTAACTGCTTACCTGCGTGCGTGCGTGTGTGTGTGTGTGGTGTGTGTGTGTGTGTTGTGTGTGTGTGTGCGTGTGTGCGTGCGGCGCGCGCGTGTGTGTGTGTGTGTGTGTGTGTGTGTCTTCTTTTCCCAGAAAAAGCGCTTTTGATTTCATTTTTGAATTATCGTGATTTGTTAAAAATAATAATAATAATAAAAGAAATTTTTTTTTAAAAAGGGGCGTCAGGGTGAGGATACATTGATGAAGAAGAGGTGACAAGGAGTAGGGGTGCACAGCGACCCCTCCCGCCCCCCCCCCCTCCCTCCCTCCCCCACTTGAGCCCTCTCCCCTTTATCCGCCCCTGGTTCGTATATCTGTCAATTCTAAGTTTTACATGAGCCGGTGCGGCGGTGGCCCCGCGAATAACACGGTCGCCTTGAAAACCAGAGAGACAATCCCGGGCAGCGGTTCGAGCCTCCTGTAGTGCGGTTGTGTGTGTGTGGTGTGTGGTTGTGTGTGTGTATGTGTGTGTGTGTGTGTGTGTGTGTGGTGTGTGTGTGTGCGTGCGTGTGTGTGTGTGTGTATGTGTGTGTGTGTGTGTGTGTGTGTGGTGTGTGTGTGTGTGTGTGTGTGTGTGTGTGTGTGTGTGTGTTTTAAATTCTATCTATTTTGTTTCGAAACAGAGTGACTGAGGGCGGAAAATGAAGCAAAATTTAGAAAGAGAGGGGGTTAGTTACCGCCAAGGACACAGACAAACAGAGTACAGGACGAAACACTGTGTTTGGTCCTGTGCTCCTGTTTGTCTGTGTCCTTGGCTCTAACGAACCTCTTCTCTTTCTAAATTTATTCATTTATTTATTTGTTCATTT
>CM065740.1:5236513-5241513 GCA_033310375.1 Conus canariensis | reverse complement strand
TGCGAGATAGGACAGGATGAATTAGAGTGAGGGAGGACGTGTGGGGAGGGAAGTGTGCGGGGAGATGGGGGAAGGGAAGGTGGGGTGGTAGGAAGGGTGTTATCTTTTCCTCTCTCCTGTAAACTGCCATCACATTCATAAACACGCATCGCCTTTAATTCATAACATGCCAAAACGATCTGATGCTGGTCTTGTGCTAAAACACGTATTGCCAGTTCAAAATAAATGAAGTTCTGCTTTGTGGAATTTTGTTGTTGGTGTTGTTGTTGAAAATATTGGGTTTTCGTGTTCTTGAGTGCGTGCGCGCGAGCACTTGTGTGTAAAAGGTGAGAGAGGTGTGTGTGTGTGTGTGTGTGTGTGTGTGTGTGTGTGTGTGTGTGTGTGTGTGTGTGTGTGTGTGTGTGTGTGTGTGCGTGCGCGCGCAAATTTAACTGGCACAGTGAACAAAGATGTCGTAGTCCTAAGCTTGAGTGTTTATTTGCTTTTTTTCCTCTCTGTAGTTACTCCACATCTGTCTCCTCTCCCCTCACAGCCCAGTCCTCCTCTTGATATCCCAAAACACGAACACATTTCTGTCTTTTTTATACTGTGTATGACAAGTTACACCAAAGTTATATTTCCTGAGGATGTAGCGTTTTTGTTTTTGTTTTTTGTCTTCTGTATTGTACTCTGACGGAGAGAAAAAGGCGTGTGTGTATATGTGTGTGTGTGTGTGGGGGGGGGGGGGGGGGGGGGTTAGGGGGAGGGTTGGTGCCAGGAATGAGAGATGACGAGATGGAGGGTGTGCGGGAAATTGGGATGGTTCCAGATGATGGTACCAGACAGTTCAAAAACATCAGACACCAATCACAAGCATACATTTCTTTCTTCACGAATTCCAATGATAAAAGAACAACAAAAAAATCCAATTAATTGAAAAAAAAGTATCATGTCAACGGTTTTCAGGACGAAAAAATGAATCTTCAGCATTTTACAGTCACTACAGTTCCAATTATATTCAATCAGCCATGTATTTAACGAAAATGTTCTCTTGATTCCGTAGGTCTGCCATAATCTACACATAAACATTGCCATCTTTCACATGTATGTTGGAAAATACCTTTGAAGTCTGCCGCGGTTAAATGGGCGGGTGTGTGTGTGTGTGTGTGTGGGGGGGGGGGGGGGGCGTGCGAGAGGGAGAAGGTGAGGCGGTGGATGATGGTGAGATGGATGATGGTGATGATGGTCAGGGAACCAAGACGCCACTTTTCCAGTTGTGATAGAAAGAAAAAAAAAGTCTTCACAACGACTATGTTAGATCCTTCAGTTCTGAAAGATCCGCAAATCACACTTTGACCTTTGAACACAGACTGCCATATGTGTGTTTGTGGGGACAGGGAGCGCAGGAGGAGCAGGAGGACGCGGGGATGGTATGTATACGGGAGGAGCGGCATGGTATGGTTACGGGGGTAATAATAATCATCACATGGAAACCATCTGATGCTCATTGGGATAATACCCGCCGTACATCTCCCCGCCTTGCGCCATGCCAAACACGTCCCCTTGCCGGTGGTGGTACATCTGGTTCCCATAATTCCCGCCGTAATGCGCAGGCGCCATCCCCTGCCCGTACGCCCCGTACGCATGTGCGGCCGGATGCGGCGTCATCCTGGGGTTACCCTCGTGCCCGGCGAACGCTCCGTTGAAGTTGGGCGCCATGACGGGGTAGTGCTGGTGAGGGGGGTACACGGAGGAGGGGTCTTTGTAACAGACAGACTCGGACGCTGGATCGTATTTGTTGCCGATCTCGTAGGGGGTCTGTTGGGGAGGGTGGTGGTGGGGGTAGTACATGGCGTTGTTCATGCCACTCATGCTGTCTCCGCGGGCGAAGAACACGCTGTCCCCCATGGCTCGGGGCTGGGACACCGCCTCGGCCATGCTGACTGAAAACTGGTTGGCGACCTCAACGTTCTTCTCGCCCACACCTTCCTGCTCGTTCTCTGTCTGAGCCGGGTTGGGTGTGTTGCTGGTGTATAAGAAATTGTTCTCCTGTTCCAACGACGAAAGTCGACTGGAACCGGACTCTAGTTTTTGCTGCTGCTGCTGTTGTTGTTGCTGCTGTGGGTTGTGGTGGTGCTGGTGTTGGTGGTGTTGTTGTTGCATTTGCTGGTGGAACAACAGGTTAGTGGACTCCGCCTCTCTGTCCATGAGGCTGTCGCTGCTGAGGCATCGGAGTTCCTTTTCGCCCCCCGCGGGGTTGGGGTTGTTGCAGTCATTGGCTGCCATGCTGACTGGGGAGTAGTCCGACATGGTCTGGCACCGCACGTCGGCGGTGTTCTCCCGGCTGATATTGCACAGGGCCGGGCCTTTGTCGGCACTGCCCATGGAGTCCTGAGCTCCGGACAGACTCTGCCCATTCTGAGGCAGCTGCTGGGGGTCGAACCGCTGACCCACAAACTGACCGTTCACCGCCACACCCGTGGAACAGCTCTCCGGGTACCTCTCCCTCTGTAGCTGAGGGTAGCTTGCAGCATTGTACCCATGACAAAACCCGTCGCCTTCCATCTCATGCTGAGGCTTCTGCGGGTAGACGTTGTAGGGCGAGAACGGGTAGCTCTGCTGCTGGTAGGGGTAGAGCTGGTGAGGGGGTGAGGACATGAACGCGTTGGAGGGGTATGGGTTGGGAACATACTCCCCCCTCCCCCCTGCCTGCATGGGATGGTGCTGGGGAGGGTAAGGGTGATGGGGGTTCTGAGGGGGGAACATGGCAGGGGGGAGGTTGCTCTGGCAAGAGGAGGAGGAGGTGGGCGGGTAGCCTCTACACGCCATGTCCGGCGGCATGGGATACCCGGACCCTGGCTGGCACTCCCCCGACGACAGAATCGGCGCCGGCAGCGGCGTCACTCGGCGGTTCTGAACAGTCTGCGACGTTCCGTGATGTTCAACCGACGCCGGGTTGACGCGACCGGCGCCACAGGCTCGGGGCGAGCTCATCTCACGGCCCCCGGCGCCCAGGGCGTGCGTCCCGGCCCCGGTGTGCTGGAGGACGCACACGGCGCCGCCAGAGGGCGTGGTGCGCGCGCCTGACGTCTCGGGGCTGCAGGAGCTGCGCATGCTCTCTGGAGAACACAGTCCGGAATCTGTGGAGGAACTGGCGGCACTCTTGGTAGACAGCTGAGGACTGGTCGTGCTGCCCGTGTCCCCCCGCCGCCGCCGCCCCCTCCACTCCCTCCGCCAGCCACCTGCACGTGCAGCACGCGTGACGACGCCGAAGACCTCGTCCTGGGAGAAGACCCCGAGGACGCTTTCCGTGAGGGCAGCATGACTAGAGGGTTGGAGTTCTGCGCGTTGCCGACGCTGGTACCGGCCGAAGAGTCGGCCTCCTTCACCTCCACCTTGTTGGTGCTGGCCACAGAGGCCGGGTTCTCCACGCCAGGCGACAGCTCTCTCTTGATGCCTCCGGACGCGGAGTCCGAATCCTCGGAAGCGTCTTTCCCTTCTCCGTCCTGACCTTCTTCCTTCACGCTCCCAGCCATCATGATGTCAGTGCTGGCGCCGTCCAGGCTGGGGGTCTCCCCCTCAGCCCCGCCTCCCCCCTCCTCCTTGCTCTTGTCCGCGTCGTTCTCGCTGTCGTTGGTGGCCATGCTGTCCTCCTCGCTGCAGGCCATCTTGCTGTGGCGCGAGGACTGCGTCTGCCGCTTGTACTTCATGCGGCGGTTCTGGAACCACACCTTGACCTGCCGCTCCGTCAGGTCCAGAGAGGCGGCGATCTCGATGCGGCGGGGCCGGCACAGGTACTTGTTGAAGTGGAACTCCTTCTCCAGCTCCAGCAGCTGAGTGTTGGTGTAGGCGGTGCGCAGACGCCGGCTACTGGCACTCCCGGCGGTGGGGTGTTGCCGTTGTTGACGTTGACGTTGACGGCGCCGGCGAAGGTGGCTGGCGCTGCGTTGGCCAGAGGGGAGGCTGAGGGGTCCTGATGGGGGAAGAGACCTGCAACATAAGAGAGGAGTGTGAGGGTGAGAAATGACCACAGCCAGCACTATAAGATATGACCACAGTTAGCACAATGAGAAATGACCACAGTTGGCACAATGAGAAATGACCACAGTTAGCACAATGAGAAATGACCTAAGTTAGCACAATAAGAAATGGCCACAGTTAGCACAATGAGAAATGACCACAGTTGGCATAATGAGAAATGACCACAGCCAGCACAGTGAGAAATGACCACAGTTGGCACAATGAGAAAAGACCACAGTTAGCACAATGAGAAATGGCCACAGTTAGCACAATGAGAAATGACGACAGTTAGCACGGAGTAGTTCTTTAGCTACCTCTGCAAGAAATGACTTCAGCTAACTCGGAGAAATGACGACAACTACACACTGAGAAATTACTACAACTTACTGCGGGATATGGCTACACTTCACACGGCGAAATGAGTACATGTAACTCTGAGAACTGACTACAACCGACACTGAGAATTGACTACGACTAACACGAAGAAATGACTATACTTAACACTGAGAACCGACTACAGCTAACACTGTAAAACTGACCACAGTAGCACTGAGAAATAAGCACAACTAACACTGTTACAACATGAAGGATGTAGTATTCACCAGACATCGACACGCACGTAAAGATATTGATGAACAATGCAGAGATCCTTTGTAAGTGGACATGCACACAAACACGATAATGGATACTGGATAGTGTGATGGCACCAGACAGACACAGAGAAACCGAGCAATAAAGAATACAGTGTTCAAGAGTGAAAGAAATACTCGTGAGCAAGATAATAAACCGAGGTTCCGTGTGTGAATGCACGCATAACATCTTGCACACACGTAAAATCCCATCACCAACTTTCGGAAGAGTAGGCCAGTTTGGCCGTTGGTATGGATGGCACGTTACACACAGCATGCACCCTGCGTAAGAAATGGAAAGAATGAAGGAAGTAAAGAAACAGTGAACGATATTGAACGATATTGACTGGATGACACGGGAAACGACTGAAC
>CM065740.1:5221513-5224013 GCA_033310375.1 Conus canariensis | reverse complement strand
GATTTTTTAATTTATTATTATTTTTAATGTTTCATTTATTTATTTATTTGATTATTATAAAAATTGTATTTTCTAAATATATTTCTGTATCATGCTTTCATTACCTTAACCTTCACTATCGTTGTTAGCAGTATCATTCAGTAATACTATTGCTAGTATTGATACTACCACTGGCATTGACATCACCATCGCCTTCGCCTCTGGGACTGTTGCCACGGCAACCCTGCTGTTTAAGAATCCTCTAACCCACTCTCCTTTCTCCCATACCCATACTTATTGACACAGATTGGTAGTAATCTTGTCCCTTTTTTTTTTTTCTTTTTTTTTTCTCAGTATTTTGACCATTATTAGTATTCCTATCAGTAATATTATTATCTTCATTACGACTTTGACTCGCTCACTATTTCCCTTCCAACAGCCTCGTTCTCATTCAACGCCTTCTTCCTTGCGCTGAACCCTACCAAGTGATCTGAAGCGATCAAAGCTAAGTGAATTTTCATTGTTTTATTCGTTAATGTCTCGCCTGATGAAGACCTAAGAGGTCGAAACTAGTTGTGTTTCGTCTTGTGACTCGTTTGTCCACGTTCTCTGGGCGGTTCGCTAACATTTATTTAAGATTTGTTTAGATTTCCGCCTGCAGTCCTCTCGCTTTGCAACTAGATCTATATATATATATATATATATATATATATATATATATATATATATATATATATATATATAAAGCCGTATGGGCAAATAGGCACGCCAGTTGTAGACAGTATACCCCAGAGTCTGACCAGCGCGTTGGGCTAATGCGCAGGTCAGACATGCGCAAAGTCGTAGCAGCCATGAGACCGTTTTCTTAAATTCTCTCATCTTGCTCAGGAGTTCATTTATCCATCAGAGTGAACCCTGCGCAGTGTGATCTCAAAAAAAAAAAAATAAAAAGCAGATGTGATGTAGCGTGTATGGACTAGTCCGCACGCAGTGAGAAAATGATGAAAATAAAACTGTAGACAGTTTGAAACAGTTTAATAATAATTTTTAAAAAATCGCTTAATATGATCGTACAAGTATCATGTAGGTTCGTCGTCAAGGGAGATAACTGTCAAGAGGTCTGTTGCAGCCAGCAATACTCTGTCGCTGGCCAAATTATCTCATGCACGTGAGAAAGCAAGGGTTGACCTAAATCTGCACACGCCATGAAGTTCAAAGTAGCTTACGGGGAAAGCGTGGGGGCGGGGTGGGGGGGGGGAGGGAGAGGGTTTGCTTTGTTTGGGGGGGGGGGGGAGAGGGGGGAGTGAGGGGGGGGGGGAGAATAATTGCTCAAATCGAACACCCGGCCCCGAGTTTTAACACGCTGTGGCAAAGGTCACACGTGAGGACAAGCTTGGGCGAGTTGTGAGAGCCAGTTTCAGTTTCAATATTGTCCGACACACATCATTCTTTCGTGTAGAAAAGTCATTCCACAAAACGAACATGCACACACACTGACACAAACAGAGGCAGAAACACACACACACACACACACACACACACACACACACACACACACACACACATTTATCAGGCATGTCTTTGTGTGATGTCTTTTCAGATTTAAAGTCTGCCTTCAATGTTGTTGTTTTTTTCTTCTTTAATTTGTGGTCCAGTTAAGCACTTACTTTAAGATTATTTGCAGGTATGTTGTATGTATGTTTAGAGGGACATTTATATGCACTTAGATAATCACATTATGCATACACTTACATAGTTACAGACATTTCTCTCTCTCTCTCTCTCTCTCTCTCTCTCTCTCCTCTCTCTCTCTCTCTTCGTCTAATATCACAGTTGTGAACAGACGTAAAACTGAACTACTACTACTACTACCACTACTACTACTACTACTACTGCTGCTGCTGCTGCTACATACACGCAATACACACATCTATCAATGTATCTAATGATCTATTCATTAATTAAGGCAGTTAAGAAGAAAATACAGAATCAAAATGTGGGGCACAATTCTTATTGAAAGAACCCTATCCTGCATCCGTGCGCGCGCGCGCGTGTACACACACACACACACACACACACACACACACACACACACACACACACACACACACACACGCATGCAGAGACATACACACACACTCGTACGCATGCACTTTCAAGCACACACACACACACACACACACACACACACACACACACACACACACATACAGAGACATTCACAGACACGCACGCACGCATGCATGTTCGAACACACACACACACACACACACACACACACACACACACACACACACACACACACACACACACTTTGCAAAAATATTTTCTTTTAAAAAAGGAAGAAGAAAAAAAAAAGGAAAGGTAAGGGGAAAAAACACAGGAAATTTGGAAGAGTTGGAAAAAGAAAACAGGGAATAGAGAAGGATAAGGACCATAGAGAATAGAGAAAGGTAGAACAACAGAGAAAAGAGAAAGGTAGGACAATAGAGAATAAAGAAAGGTAGGACAATAGAGAATA
>CM065740.1:5204013-5206513 GCA_033310375.1 Conus canariensis | reverse complement strand
AGGTGACTGGATGTCTACCCTAGTAAGCATCGAGGGATATCTTCAAATCGTTCACATCGATTATCAACCCTAAGCATGTCAACAACTATCTGCTTTCCTCAAACAGTTAACAGTGAATATCAATCCCCCAACCTGTCAACAACTATCCGCTATCCTCACACAGTTAACAGTGAATATCAAACCCCAACCTGTCAACAACTATTCACAATCCTCAAACCGTCAATAGTAATTCTCAATCCTCAACCTGTCAACAACTATGCACAAAACATCCTCACACCCTTAACAGTGATTTTCAATCCTCAACCCGTCAACAACTATTCACAGTCCTCAGACCGTTTACATCGTTACTCGATCCTCAACCCGTCAACACCTCTTCACAATCCTCAAACTGTTAAGTGTGATTCTCAATCATCAACCCGTCAACAACTATTCACAATCCTCAAACCGTTAACAGTGATTTGAATCCTCAACCCGCCAACACCTATTCACAATCCTCAAACCGTTAACAGCGATACTTGATCCTCAACCCGTCAACACCTATTCATAGTCCTCAAACCGTTAACAGCGTTACTCGATCCTAAACACGTGAACGCCTATTCACAATCCTCAAACAGTCAATAGTAATTCTCAGTCCTCAACCCATCAAGCAACTATTCACAATCCTCAAACCGTTAACAGTGATTCTCAATCCTCAATTCGTTAACAGCTTTTCGCAATCCTCAAACCGTTAACAATGATTTCAATCCTCAACCCGTCAACAAGTATTCACAATCCTCAAACCGTTAACTGTGATTCCCGATTATGAACCCGTCAACAATTATTCACAATCCTCAAACCGTTAACAGTCCCTAATAACCCACAAGCCGTGAAGATAGCCGGCGATTCTAAATCCTCAAACAGTCAACATCCCAAATCATCAACTTCGTCAAAACGTCAAACCATCAAAATCGTCAAAACATCGTTTCAAAACGGAGTGACTGAGGGCGGAAAATGAAGCGAAATTTGAAAAAAGAGGGGGTTAGTTACCGCCAAGGACACAGACAAACAGAATACAGGACTAGACACAATCCTCAAACCGGTAACAGAATTAAACCGTAAGAGCCTAGTCCTGTACTCTGTCTGTGTCCCTGGCGTCAAAACATCGTCAAAACGTCATAATCTTTGGTAGATACCAACGTCTTCAAACCATCAACAGTGACTCTCAATCTTCAAACCATGATCCGTGATTTTCAATCCTTACACAGTCAACATCCCCAATCATCAATATCGTCAAAACGTCAAAATCTTCAAACAGTCGATCGACACCCCCAAACCATCTACATCGTCAAAACGTCAAAATCCTCAAACAGTCAACATCCCCGAACCATCAACATCGTCAAAATCCTCAAGCAGTCAACATCCCCGGACCATCAACATCGCCAAAATCCTCAAACAGTCAGCATCCCCGAACCATCAACATCGTCAAAAGTCAAAATCCTGGTAACTACCAACATCCCCAAACCATCGACATCGTCAAAACGTCAAAATCCTCACTCAGTTAACATCCCCAGACCATCAGCATCGTCAAAACGTGAAAATATCCGAACAATCAACAACAACCTCAAATCTTCAACAGCGACTCTCAATTCTCAAACAGTCCACATCTCAAACCATCAACAGCGACTCTCAATTCTCAAAACATCTAGTCCACACTCTCATAACCAATCTAACATCGACTCTCACTCCTTAAAACCATGAATCACGAGTCTCAGTCCTCAAACAGTCAACATTCCCCAAACAATCAACATCGTCAAAACGTCAAAAATCCTCGAACTACCAACATCCTCAAACTGCCTGCTGGACGATTCTCAATCGAAACACGCTCGCTGCGCGGTTAGAGTCGTAAAGAGGCCACAAATCTGGCGACTAACCACCCGCAAACGAGATTTGTCAAGGAGATGGGCCATAAAGATATCAGCTCGCTCGTCGTCAAGTGCCAGCTCATTTGCAGAAAACGCTGCTGCCTCCACTTCTTGGGGCGTGAAGGAAGCCGCCATACCCTCCCCCACCCCCCCCCCCTCCCCATTTCCACCCTACTCTACATCCCCTGTCCCTCTGCTCTCTTCCTCCCCCCCCCCCCCCCTCTTCCTTCTTGTGTAATATCTTCCTCCTCTCCCCCCCCCCCCACCATCCCTCCCTTTTCCTTTCATGCAAGACGGGCAGCGGATGCGTCTCGAGCTGTCTCCCCCCCCCCCAACCCCACCCCTTCCCCCTTGGATGGATTGAAGAGGGGTGGGGGTGGGGGTGGGAGGAAGAAGAGGGAAGATGATGGGGGGGGGGGGCAGGGAAGAGGGAGATGGGAGAGAAGCGGCCATTTGCATGGTGTGAAGAAGGGGGTGACGTAATTAATGTTTTGCGGTTATTGACTTTTTGCGTGGCGGGGCGGGGGATATGATTTTGGGTGAAGGGTGGGAGGGAGGGTGTGTGTGTGGGGGTGGGGGGGGTGGGGGGGGGGGGAGAG
>CM065740.1:5174013-5179013 GCA_033310375.1 Conus canariensis | reverse complement strand
CTCTTGTCAGAGGAAAAATCTGGATCCCATGTTCCTCGTATGCAATTCACGACACAGAGCAACGGGTGCTGGGAGTCTGGTTAACCCGGTGGTACGGCATCGTGTCCGTCATCTGAGGTTGCGGATTCGAATCTCCTGAGACTTAGCATATCGAACAATGCGGGCTGGAATGTCGCCGAGACTTAGCATATCAAACATTGTGGGTTCGAATCTCGCCCAGACCTACAATTCAAAATACTGAGGGTTCGAATCTCGCTAAGACCTAGCATTTCAATCATTGTGGGTTCGAATCTGGCCGAGACCTAGCATTTCAAAAAAGTGTGGGTTCACTTCTCGCTGAGACGTAGCACACCAAAGATACGTCAATACATGAATCGGCGGTATTTTCGCCGCCCGTCTGTACGTGTTGTTCAGACCAAGTTCGAGTACAAGAGATATGTCTCGCTCTAACCCTCTCCTTCCCACCTTCTTCCCCCACCATAGTTCTCCTCGAAGGGGCAACCTCAAGTCCAATGCTGTTAACGTTATGGATGTTGAAGACGTAGAACGGGAAGAGGGATGGGAGGGGGAGGAGGCGAAGGAGGAGAGAAAAGAGGAGGAAGTGAAGAAGCAACAGAAGAAGGGGGTGAAGAAGGGGAAGAAGGAGAAGAAGGCGCACAAGAAAAAGGAAGAGAAGAAAAAGAAAACTTCTCCTTTGTCAAAGTTTGTCATGGCGGTTCGCTAACACTTGTTTAAGATTTCTCCCTAAAAGCTTTTGCTGTGAAGACATTAAACTCAATAAACCAAGGGAAAAAATGGAGCAGCAGATTACGAGGAGTGGATGTGGAGGAGGAGGAGAAGGAGGAGGAGGAGGAAAGAGAAAGACAGAGACAGAGACAGAGACAGACAGACCGAGACAGAGGCAGACAGACAGAGACAGAGAGAGCGACTCCATCACCTCATTAATGTCCAAGACATGCAGACAAGCGCTCTGACAAGTAATGTCTGACCAGAACACAAACTCCATCGCACAATCCTCGTCATCCTCAGGTTTTGTGGCCCTCTTTATGTGCCCCCCCCCCCCCCCCCCACCGTCCGGCTCTCGTGGCTACCTCAGTTTTGATTACGTTCCCACATCCATGTCAAGCTCTCCGATGTCGCTAACTTTAGAAGCACTGTCGTTTGGATGGACGTGGTGGCGCCCTCTAGAATGGCGGGGGGAAGCGTGAGGGGGGGGGGGGGGGGGGACTCTTATACACCCCGGCTCCGCGACGAAACAGTTCTTGTCGTCAGCCAAGGGGAAGATGTCGTGGGAGGTGTCGTGCGTATGTTGTTGGATCAGAACTGGACATCACGAACATGACGAACAAGTAGGGTAACTCTGGGTCCTATGATGAAATGAACTCTTTCATCATGGGAGCAAGAGTTACCTTGCTTGTTTGTTATTTACTGTTTGCCTGTCTCCTTTCATCACGAAGGTGACTCGGATGGCTGGCTCACGGGGGATTGCCGGTGCAGGGGCTGCAACGGGACGGACCTAGATGTGGCTGTGGACGGGGAGTCGGAATGAGCGGCGTGGATGTAGTGCCCACTGAAGCAGCGCGTAAGTCACTACACACACACACACACACACACACACACACACACACACACACCACACACACACACACACACACAATGACCAGCGAGTTGGGTTAATACGTGGGTCAGACATGAGCTAAGGCGTAGCCATCAGGAAAGACGTAGCCATGAGACCCTCTTGTTGAATTCAGTCATCTCAGTCATTCACTCGTTCATCCATCAGCTATCAATCGTGCGCAGTGTGGTCTCGAAACTTAACTGATGTGGTGTAACATAATATGGACTAGTCTGCACTAAGTGACGCCTTCTTGATGAAACTGACATTGAAACTAGTGAGTAAGATAGAGCAGCAAAAATAAATGAATAAATGAATGAATGAATAAATACATAAATGTATAAATAAATAAATCACACAAAAAAATGAAGCAAAATGAAAATATGAAAGGAAAGAAAAATGAAATAAATCATGAGACTCATCAGTATCGTGGTGATTGCTCAGACAAGGACCAACACAGGGACGTCTGCGTGTTGTGGAGCCGGAGTGTGACTGTGGCGAGTTGCGCCCCCTGAGGATATGTACGCGGAGGGTGAGACAACCACCACGACCACCACAACAACAATAAAAACAACAGCAACAACAACAACAACAACGACAACAACATCAACGATCTTCGACAGAGTGAGTCTGAGGCTCTGTGGGAAACAGTGAAGAGATCGACAAGTGGCTGACCCACATGGACTCAAGTTGAAGGTCAAGGCCACTAGTGCTATTTTTGTCCAGGGCAGTACAGTTGATACCGTGCACAAAAAGGGGGGCATGGTTTCGTTTCGCCGAAATTCGTTTCGCCTACTGTCATTTCGCCGACATTCCTTTCGCCAAAGGTCAGTTCGCCTGCGCCTTTCTTTTTTCTTTTTTTTTTTTTTCTTTCTTTATTTTGTGCTACAAATTGATGTGTTTCGTTTTGCCTACAACTTCTGTTGTTTATTTTTTAGTGTGTGTGTGTGGTGTGTGTGTGTGTGTGTGTGTGTGTGTGTGTGTGTGTGTGTGTCAGAGAGAGAGAGAGAGAGAGAGCGTATGTGGTGTGCGTGTGTGTATGTGTGTGTGTGTGTGTGTGTGTGTGTGTGTGTGTGTGTGTGTGTGTGAGGGGGAGAGAGAGAGCGTGTGTGGTGTGTGTGTGTGTGTGTGTGTGTGTGTGTGTGTGTGTGTGTGTGTGTGTGTGTGTGTGTGCACGCCCCTGTGTGTAGTGGAGACAGTGGGTTTGAAAAACCAGTTCAGTAGAACATGTATTTATTCCATTCTAAAACATTCTGAACTTGCAAATACACTGTGCTTTGACCCGGGAAAGTCCAAGTTTGTGTTCAAGTCTGTGACTGTGAATGATGATACTTCATCTGTCATTTATAAATGATAATCCACTGTTATATTTCGACAAACATGTGCAGCACAACAAACTTAGCACAGTAAAAAAAAAAGGTGGAAACAACCTTCAGGTAACCAGTGAGCCATTCCGGGGCCGGAATAGCTCAATGGTAGAGCGCCGGACTCGTAAACTTGGTGATCCTGGGTTGCGAGTTCGAATCTCCGCCGGGCCGTTTCGGTACAAGGTGATTTTTCCCTCGGTGATAACGTTGGTTCTGACTCCATTTTCCATACAGCCCTTCGAATGAGACTATGAACCGAGGTTCCGTTTGTGAACGCACGCATAACATCTTGCACACACGTCAAATCCCATCACCAACTTTCGGAAGAGAAGGCCAGTCTGGCCGTTGGTATGGATGGCACGTTACACATAGCATGCACCCTGCGTGAGAAATGGAAAGAATGAAGGAAGTAAGGAAACTGAGTGAACGATATTGAACGATACTGACTGGATGACACGGGGAACGACTGAATGAAGCGCCAGCTGGCAGCTCTTCGGTCGGCACTACCCAAGTAGGCAGCCGGTTGTGTAAACGAGTGTGGATTGTAAAGTGCTTAGAGCTTGGTCTCTAGCCGAGAATAGGCGCTATATAAGTATTCATAATAATGATAATAATAATAATTGTAATAATGATAATAATAATAATAATAATAGTAATAATGATAATAATAATACAACGCTCGCTGTGGTGTAATTCCTCCGCTAGCTAATAAATCAATAGATAAATCAATCAATAAATAAATACTTACATAAATACATGAATAAATAAATAAATGACAGACAGACAGAGTCCCTGCATTCCCACTGCCCAATGAACACGACTTGTCGTTCTGGTGATATTCTATACTATGTCAAGGAATAGTTCTTAACGTTGACCATAACACCTCGGTGAGGTGACGTTAAACCCAAACGTAAGTGGCATGTTTGGTAATAGAAGAGCGTGTGTATGTATGCATGTATAAAGGCGCTGCAAGACAGCAATGTGTATATGGGTATGGTTTGGTTTGTTTGCATGCTTCCTATATATGTAGTTTGGTAGGCGCATTTTTGAATGTATATCTGTAATACTGATGTAACTGTATTCATTACTATCAAGTGCGTTGTTGTACACATGCATTTTTATCGTTTGTAAAGCATCTAGGACCGTTTTCTGGATAATGTGCTATTTAAGTATCCCCCCCCCCCCCCCCCCGCCCCACCATTTAATCCCATTGTTATTGTTGTTGTTGCTGCTGTTATTGTTATCATCATCATCATTTATCATCATCATCATTTGATATTATTATTACTGTTGTTGGTGCTGTGTGTTGTTATCATTATTATTATTATTGTTATTATTATTATCATTATTATTACTATTATTTCCATTATTGCTATTATTATTGTTACAATTACTGTTATCGATTGTGGTGGTTTTAATTGTAGTGTTAGTCTTCTTTTTCTGCATCCCATGAATTTTAGTTTTCGTTGTTGTTGTTGTTGTTGTTATTGTTGATCCCCGCCCCTCTCCCTCCTCCTCCATTCCGTTTGAGTCGGACACACAGGGGAGGAAAGAAGGAGGAGTGGAGAAGAGCGGGTACAGAGAGCGGGGATGAGGGGGGGGGGGAGAGAGAGAGAGAGAGAGAGAGAGAGAGAGAGAGAGAGAGAGAGAGATTGATTGATTGATCTTTAATACACAAGGATGAAGATTTTAGGCCAAAGAGAGAGAGAGAGAGAGAGAGAGAGAGAGAGAGAGAGAGAGAGGGAGAGAGAGAGAGAGTTAAGGGATGGGAGAGAACTGGTAAAGGGGATAATCAAACTCGCCGCCTTCGGAATGCCAAAACGTCCTAGAACACTCCCTCCCCTCCCTCCAACCGCACCTCACGAACACGCCAGAAATGGAACACCACGGGGAAAGGGACACCGGATCCCGTGACCTTGATGACCTCTTGGATCCGGACAGGGAGGGGGGAGTGGAGGAGAGAGAGAGAGAGAGAGAGAGAGAGGAGAGAGAGAGAGAGAGAGAGGAGGGAGAGAAGA
>CM065740.1:5156513-5164013 GCA_033310375.1 Conus canariensis | reverse complement strand
GGTAAGCGCATTACGCTGCGGCCATACAATATCCAATATTTCATTTTTTTTAACATTACTGGCTGCTTTTTTTTTGTTTGTTTGTTTGTTTGTTTGTGTGTGTGTGTCTGTTTGTTAGTTTGTTTTGGGTAGGTGTACTACGCTGCTGCTGTACAATATGAAATGTCCCATTTGTTAGCATCACTGGCTGCTTCGTCTGTTTGTTTGTCTGTCTGTTTGTTTGTCTGTCTGTTTGTCTGTCTGTCTGTTTTGTTTGTCTGTTTGTTTGTCTGTCTGTCTGTTTGTTTGTCTGTCTGTTTGTTTGTCTGTCTGTTTGTTTGTTGTTTGTTTCTCTCTGTGCTAGCTCATTTCCGCCATTCCCTATGGTATGGTTTGTCTGTGGCTAATCCGAGATTCCACACTAGTGTACACTGTTGTTAAATGTGTGATTCTTATGAAGCGTGCCAGTTCACTCGAACAGAGACATGTAGGTTACTTCGCCAAACGTCTAGCGTTGTCAAAACTATGAACTTTTTTCCTCCTTTTTTTCCTCCTTTTTTTTCTATTTTCAAATCTGATGAGAATCCTCAGAGGTATTTATTATTCTTTAACAGAAGATCTGCGGTCAAAATCTGTTTTATTATGGACAGAGGACAAGAACAAAATGAAGACACGATCTTTGCGAAAAGAACAACTGGGTGTCTGCTGTTGAATGTCATATTACCCATGGAAGGTTGGACTATGCGCGCCGTCGGAGACTTAATGATTTCATGCACGTTTTATGGGTAGACATATAGACGGCAAGACTCGCATTTCTTTATGTCCAGTATAGTATTAGTAGTTGTTGTTGTGGTGTGGTAATGGTGGTGGTGATGGTGGTGGTGTTAACACTTGATTATTTCAATTCCGCTCAGAAAAACCCGTTATTAATGCGCACTGACATAGCCTCCAAGATTATATCGGCAAACTTTAGAGTCGGCCTCAAAGTGGGGTGACTCAAGGCAGAATTTGAAAGCAATTTCAAAGAAAATTATTCTCATTATTATCATTATCATTATTATCATTATCATTATTATCATTATCATTATTATTCCGCCAGACAACAGGGAGAAACAAGTTACTGAACAAAACTTGTAATTTATTTGTCCGGCGGAGTACTGGTAATGTTTCTTTTAAATTTGAAATCGGCGTGTACATGGTTCTGTTCATCCACATTCTTATTATACAGGAGGAAATGATTTGTCAACTGTTATATTTCATTACGTACAATGGATGAAGTTTACGTTTGCACTTATCTGTCCGGAGGTGTGAGAAAATACTTCATTTCACAGACATTTTGTACATGATCCTCTTTGTGTAGGGTCGTTTTTTTTGTTAGTGTCATAAACAAACGTATATGTCGTGAAACAAATTTGTTGATTATCTACAGAAAGTGTTCAAAGCGCAAAGTGTTTAGTTCACATAACTGTCAGCAATAGTACGACAACACAAGACTCTCTCTCTCTCTCTCTCTCTCTCTCTCTCTCTCTCTCTCTCTCTCCTCTCTCTCTCTTTGCATCAGACAGGAATGAAAACATAGATAATATTATTTGAAACAAAAACAACATTTTCCACCCACAAAAATATCTGACTTTAATTACAAATAAATGGCACAGAGATAACTTTATAAGATTTCAGCTTAGGACAATGGCTTCTAAATCAAACACAGACTGACGGTAAATGTCCATTATGTGAAAAAGAAACCGGAAACGAAGGGTTTTTTTTTTCCTCTCTTTTTGTTTGTTTGTTTGTTTGTTTGTTGTTTACTTTACTGCTCAGCGTACAATGGTGTCCGGAAGAAGTGCCCTACTTAACACTCTTTCTCAAATTCCCGACCAGAATCGTATTGCTTTTCTTTTTTTTTTTTTTTTTTTTTTTTGGGGGGGGGGGAGGGAGGGCAATAATGAAAACCGTAATAATAGGTTTGACAACATTCCTATCACAAGCTGTGAATGTCAGGAAGAAGAAACCTGAAAGAAACAGCCCCTAGTATTGTTGAATCCATGAAAGAATTGTCCAGATGATCTGCTGGTGTATGTGTGTGTGTGTGTGTGTGTGTGGTGCGTGCGTGTGCGTGCGTGCGTGCATGTGTGTGTGTGTGTGTGTGGTGGTGTGGTGTGTGTGTGTGTGTGTGTGTGTGTGTGTGGCGAGAGTGGGACAGCGGAGGAGGGGGTGTGTGTGTGTGGGGGGTGGGGGGGGGGGGGGGGGGTGGGGTGGGGGTGGGTGGGTGGGGGGGAGAAACGGAGACATTTATCGATTATTGTTGGCTAGGGACGGGGGAAAGAGAGAGGGGAGGGGTCACGTGAGATACTGAGTTTACTGAGATATGAATGGAGTAGAACAGAATAGAATAGAACAGAATAGAATGGAATAGAATAGATTTTATTGTCCTGAAACCTCAGGGCTTTTGAGACACAATATGGCTATCACAGGAGAACAAAACAGTCAAACACAAATTTCCCTAATAATGTCTGAGCATTCTCCATCGTCATTATTAACTGGCTTGGAGCAATATTTGAAGCAGTCATACTAAGACATTCTATGCCTTTCATTAAAATAGTTCTGTTGACATCAAACTTTTCACAGTGATCAAGAAAATGAACTTCGTCTTCCAATATACGTGTACATTACACCGATTGCAAAGTCTTTGTTCTCTAGATGTGGATGTTCAAATATGCCCTTTGCCTGAAAAGTGTAACTGCTGAATGGACAATGAATATTAAAGTTCTCTCTCTCTCTCTCTCTCTCTCTCTCTCTCTCTCTCTCTGTCTCTCTCTCTCTTAATACAGACCCGACAGTACAGATCGTTTGTATTCAACGACGCGCTGTTTTTCAACATTCTCACTTATCTCTTCATTCATACGTTCTCTGGAGGACTTATTCCGTGACTGGAATTCGACAACAAAAAACGACAAAAACAAAGCAAATAAAAACAAATCAAAACAAAACTAAACAAACAACAACAACGACCACCTTAACCCAGCCAGACCAAGGCATTTCACACACCTGGGGGCCGGAACAGCTCAGTGGTAGAGCGCCGGACTCGCCAACAAACTTGGTGATCCTGGGGTTGCGGGTTCGAATGTCCACCGGGCCGTTTTCGGTACAGGGGGATTTTTCCCTCGGAGTTAACATTGGTTCTGACTCCATTTCCCATACAGTCCTTCGCATGAGACTATAACCCGATCGAGGTTCCGTGTGTGAACGCACGCGTAGCATCTTGCACACACGTCAAATCCCACCACCAACTTTCGGAAGAGAAGGCCAGTTTGGCTGTTGGTATGGATGATACGATACATTTAGCATGCACCCTGCGTGAGAAATGGAAAGAATGAAGAAAGTAAGGAAACTGAGTGAACGACATTGACTGGATGACACGGAAAACGACTGAATGAAGCGCCAGCTGGCAGCTCTTCATTCGGCACTACCTAGGTAGGCAGCCCGTTGTGTAAAACGAGTGTGGATTGTAAAGCGCTTAGAGCTTGGTCTCTAGCCGAGGATAGGCGCTATACAAGTATTCATGATGATAATAATAATAATAATAATGATAATAATAATCATAATCATAATATAATAATAACACACTTGAACCGAACCGAACCAAAGAAAGCCAGATGAAACCAAGTACCCCAAATTCCCCAAGCAACAACTGAAAAAGAATGAGAAACGCAACTTGCCAGTCACTTTCAGTTTCAGTTTCATCAAGGAGGCGTCACTGCGTGCGGACCAGTCCATATACGCTACACCACATCCGCTAAGTTTCGAGACCACACTGCGCATGATTTTAAGCTGATGGATAAATGAATTAACAACTAAGATGAGAGAGTTGAAGAAGAGGGTCTCGTGGCTACGACTTAGCAGATGTCTGACCTACGCATTAGCCCAACGCGCTGTGAGACTTGAGTGCCTACCTAACATTGGTCGTCTTTTTCTTTTTAATGTGTGTGTAGTGAATGTACACATGTGTGTGTATGGATGTGTGGGCACGGCCGGTGTGTGCGCGTGCGCATGTGTGTGTGTGTGTGTGTGTGTGTGTGTGTGTGTGGTGTGTGTGTGTGTGTGTGTGTGTGTGGGCGTGCGTGCGCACATGCGTGTGTGCGCGCTTGTGTGTGTATGTGTGCGCGCACGAATGTGTGTGTATATCAATTATTTGGAAAAAAAAATCGAACGTGAAAAACACGAACTCCTATTTGCACAACTTAGTAGTAAATAATTGACTAAATGATAAATAAATAAATAACCAGCCGCCGTGGCGAAGTGGTCAGCGTCGCGGACTCCCGGCTGGGAGGTCGTGGGTTCGAATCCCATCAGAAGTCATGTGGGTTTTTTTGCCCCGACCGGCTCCTACCCAGAGTTGATTTGCTGCGGACTCAGTTGGGAAGACTGGGACCACACAGTCGAGTTTCATCCACTTAATGGATGCGTTTCTGAGAGTGTTGCTCAAATTTCCTGACCAACACTGCAGGTGCCTGTATCTCTCGGGCCTGGTTGACGCCGGGATATATTATGAAAGGAAGAGTAGAGTACAGCCCTGTCATGTAGTCTCAGACCGAAATGGAAATCCGTAGCATCATCTTAATCATCCTCATTCTCATCGATCAGCATAAAAAAAAATGTCTCAAATTCTGTGGCCCTTCATGCCCTGCTCTCATGGTGACCTCAATTTCGATGTCCTCTCCACGTCTGTGGCCTTGGTTTGGTTCCGTCGGGGTCACCGGTATCGGCGAGTCCATGGGGGCTGTCGTTGGACGGACGTGGTGGCGCCCTCCGGAGGGAGAGCTCACTCACGCCGGCTCCGCGACTAAGCAATTATTGTCGTCAGTAGGGGGCGTAGTAGGTGGTGTCCTGCGTATGTTAGATCAGAACAGGCGCCACTGAACACCACCGAAGTGACTCGGCAGCAGTGCAGTGTCTCCTCCGGTGGGTTGCCTCTTGACGACTTGACATTGACTGCTCCTTGTGGATTGCCGGTGCCGGGGCTGCGGCGGGGCCGACCGGGCTGTGGCTGTGGACGGGGTGTCGGAATGAGCGGCGTGGGTGCACTGCCTCTCAGGTGGCGCAGAGATTGGGACAGCAAAAATAATAAAATAAAATAAAATAAATAAATAAATAGTAAAAAAAAAAAAAAGTAAAAGAATAAAGAAACCGATCGATCAATCTATCCATTCAAAAAACAACAAAGATATAATCGTCCAAGTAATCGATATATATATATATATATATATATATATAATATTTATATATATATATATATATATATTCAGAATAGAAACCAAGTAACCAATAATAAGTATTTTAAAAAAATGACCGACTTCCCAAACGAAAACTCAGGAGAAAACGAACTAACTATCCATTAACAAAATAAAAAAAGAAACTGATCGAACTATCCATTAAAAGTGATGAGATCAGAAACTAATATAATTCTCAAGTAGTAAAAATAGCTAACAAACATAGAATATTTTTTTTTTAATAACGAGAAAAGAAACTGACCAACGACACGACAAGTGTCAGAAATTGACCAAGTGCACACTGTGAACAGGACAAATCCAGCAATTGAAAAAAAAAAAAATCAGAAACTGACAATCCACGCGATAAAAACGTTAAGAAACTGAGAAGCTACGCAATAGAAATAACAACAACAACAGCAATAACAAGAACAAGACGAACTAAGCATTTAGGAAAACAAACAAACAAACAAAAACAAACAAAAAAACCCGAGAAGCTAAAAAAAAAAAAAAAAAATGATGAGAAACTGACAAACCACGCAAATGACAGGGGTGTGTGTGTGGGGGGGGGGGGGGGGGGGGGGGATGAAGAAACTGACAAAACGTGCAATAACGATCCTAAGAACACAACAAACCACACAATAACTATAATACTAAAAAGGACAAATCACGCCATAACTAAATTGTAAGAAACTGAGAACGATGTCACAAAAATAGTAAGAAAATGACAAAACCATGCAATGAAAAATGAGAATGAAACTGACACACCACTCCACGTAAAAGGTAATAGTAAACTGACAAACTAGGAACTGAAAAAAAAGGTGGTAAAAATGACAAGAAACTGGACCACGAAGTGACAAGAAACTGACAATATACGCAACCAAAACTGATAAGAAATTAGAATGAAACTGACTAACCACTCCACGCAAAAAAAATATAATAAACTGGGCACACCATGAATGGAAAAAAACGGGGTAAAAATTAAAAAACAGGCAAGAAACTGAAAACATCCGCAACAACACTGATAAGAAATTAAAATGAAACTGCCAAAACTGCCTAAAATGAAACTGACAAGCCACTTCACGCAAAAGATGATAATAAGCCGACAAACTTTGAATTGAAAAACAGGGCAAAAATGACAAGACACTGAAAATAAATATACGCACCAAAACTGATAAGAAATTGACAATCCACTAAATTAAAACAGTTCTTAAAACGCTAACTACACAAAGACAGTAACAGAAGACTGAGGGACGACGCAATACGTTCATAATTATAAGAAAAGAAAACAACAAACCACGGTCATGAAATCGACAGTTAAAGACAGACTAATTATCACGCAGTACGGAATCATAAAAAAAGCTATTCACTAACTAAACAGTGACAAAACAAACAAAAGAAAAATCTAAAGAAAACCACCGAAAACTAAAACCAGGTAATCTACCAATCAATCAAAAAACAAACAAAACAAAAAAAAACCCACCGAAAACTAAAAGCAGGTAATCTACCAATCAATGAGATGTGGGGGGGGGAGAGAGAGAGAGAGAGAGAGAGAGAGAGAGAGAGAGAGAGAGAGAGAGAGAGAAGAAGAGCCCACTAAACAGAGATAATCCGAAGAGAAACTGACGAACTCATGTACACCAAAAAAAAATGAATAAGAAAAGAAGCAACAATTCATCAAATTTTCAAAATTGAAAAGAAAAAGCATGTAATTTATGTCAAAACAGGTTCACGATTAAAAAAAGAAAGAAGGGAAAAAAAGGTGTCAGCGGTTATAATCCAGAAATTACAAACAAACAAACAAAAACAAACGCGTCCAGGCCCAAACGAAAAAGTCATTCACTCTTACATTATTTTGATTCATCTATCTGTCTGTTGTGTATTTCATTCACCTCAATGGAGTTTTTCACACAGAGAGAGAGAGAGAGAGAGAGAGAGAGAGAGAGAGAGAGAGAGAGAGAGGGAGAGAGAGAGGAGGGGGGGGTGGACAGACAGACAGACAAAGGCAAGCAGGCAGTCAGACAGAAGCAGAGGCAGAAAGAGACAGACAGACAGAGATCTGATGTAATACGTTGTAAACACATTCTCTGACGTATTAACAACAACAAAAAATATTCAAACAAATATACCAACACCCCGCTTCGTCCTGTACAGTTCGATTACACATGTCTTGAGGGTAATAACCGAGGGATGTGTTTAGTCATCGGCCGTCGGCGAATCACCAAAAATATTTTCTGTCCATGAAACTTCAATATAA
>CM065740.1:5139013-5144013 GCA_033310375.1 Conus canariensis | reverse complement strand
ATATATATATATATATACTGCTAAAGATATTTTTTAAAATGATATATATATAATTTAAAAAAATCAGCTTATGATCAGAAACAAATCTGCTAAAGATATTTTTTAAAATGATATATATATAATTTTAAAAAATCAGCTTATCATCAGAAACAAATCTGCGGAAGTTATGATAAACAGAAGAACAATTTCCATGAATAAAGCGGATGCTCAAGTCTTGCGTGTGCGGGGCATTCCATAACAAAATAGCACCATCGTCTCTTTTGTTGTTGCCTTTAAGAAAAAGTAAAATGAATAATAATAATAATAACAGCAAAGATAATAATAATAATAATAATGGTGATGATGATGATGATGATGATGATGATAACACAACAACAACAATGATGATAATAGTAATAGAACACAATTCCTCAGGGCATGTTCAAAATCTTGTTGTTGTTGTTGTTGTTGTTGTTTTCCGTGTTTTCGCCCATTCTGCATTGACATTTTATCGGTGAATGTGCGGCAATCAATTGGGAATATTACCTATTCGTTTTCGACTCATTTTTACAATGTCTGTAAAATATTCATTTGTTTCTCAGTTAAATTCAAACGTTCACGTCATTGATGCGTTCTCTTGTAGCGAGAGATAAGCAAATGGCTTTAGGCATTCGAAAAGTGCTACTGTTTAAAAAAAAAAAAAAAAAGTGGGTGGACAGAGAGAGAGAGAGAGAGAGACAGACAGACAGACAGACAGAGAGAGAGAGAGAACCACCAATCACAACCTTCAAGATGTTTCCTCCAAACACGATTTGGTAACCACTCATAAGAATAAAAACGACCTTTATGTGAACGTGTAAACTATATAGTACACGCACGCTAGCTCTCACGAACACACGAGAGAGAGAGAGAGAGAAAAAGTAGGCCTAAAGAAATGCTCTTTGTTGCTATTGTCGTTATTATTATCATTACTATCATAATTATTATTATCATTATTACTATCATTTTCATCAGTATTAGTAATAATATTATGATCATTATCATCATTATTTTAAATTCAAGTTATGTTACGCAGTCCTACAAAGACCCTATGCGGGCGGAAAGCAAGAAAAATTCAGAACTATGCACACACACACACAAAACAAACAAAAAGACCGTGACTAGTGTGCAGTCTGTACAACACTGGTTCTTCGTATCTTTTTTTTTTTCATGGGTAGAAAGAAATTTTGCATGTCCGGACGGATCTTAAACCCTCTATATTGTGTGTGTTCAAGCGTCTGTGCGCGCATGTTCCTTTTTTTCTTTTCATTTGTTTTGTGCTTTTTTTTTCGTTTCTTGTGTGTTTGTTTTTGCGGTAATGCACCCAGTTTCACGGGCAGTCATCGAGCTTTTGGTGTTTATCGACACATATTAAGATACAAGCAATCGTAGCAATACAAAGTAGACTACTCAGGGATAATGCGTTAACTAGCCAAGTGGTAAGAATTTTTTTTTTAAACTAAGCAAAGTTTGTGTTACTTATGGTCGTTCTTTTCTGGATAATTTAGTAGAATGTATCAACTGCGTATGCAGTTCGTAAGGACCTAAAAAAAAAAAAAATTAAAAAAATAAACAAACAGAAATCATAAAAAAAATGGCAAAGCACGCCGAGAATTGAAGACAATTAAGATACCATTAATACTAAAGCCCAATAAGTTTAAGATAATGGTTGAGTTTTACGTCTTCAAAGCGACCGCATCTAAGAACACGTTGTTTCTTAACATTTGGATTGTACGTACTAAAAAAGAAAATTGGACACAGCATGTATAGCTAACAAAGTTGGGAAAATGTTTTGAGAAAACACATGAATTCGTGAAGTTCAATTCAGATTGTCTCAAATATGACTGACCCATATAGAGTTGTGGCCATAAATGTTGTTTAAAAAACAAAACAAAACCAAAGAAGAAAATCTTCAATGGGGAGAGAACAGTAAACAGTAAATAACGATCAAGTAAGATAACTTTTCTCCCCCGTGTGTGTACTTCTTTCTTCACGGGAGAGCAAGAGTTACCTTACTTGTTCGTCAACAAGAAATAGGTTTCGTACAACAGAGCAATTTGCGTAGTTTATATCTCGCTGAAATGATGGGCCATGGCATCAATCAATGTCTCTGGAACTGCGAGCACAGCAGACCTTTCTGGCCAGAGCTGGAAGAATTCTTTCATACCAACTGTTACAAAGATCAAAAAGAAAAAAAAACCTTATAATTAAACAACAATACCAACAAAACAAGATACTATTTAGCACCAACACAAATTTATGAGTGGAAACGTTGTTGTTGTTTTTTTTTTTAAATCCTATTATTCGCAAAATACTTGACAGTATAGCCAACCCTGATCGTAAGACATAGACATGAAATGGAAGTTTAAAATCCAAAGGTCAATATGATATCGAAAAAAACATTTTTTCTGTAATGAATAGATAAATTATTTGCCACACACATCACCTATAGATTTGAAATCGACCTCTTTTAGTTCTTGATTTGTTTTTTGGGGGATTATGCTTAGAAATGTACACACATATGCAGAAATTGATCAGGCATGATATTCTTTCTGTCTTGCACAAGGCAGAGTCTCATCTGTTGAAGAAAAAAAAAAAGAATGAATACAGCGCAGCGCAAGTTAGAAGATATATGGTGGAGAATGAGGGGAAGGATGGGGGAGGGGTGGCGAAGAAGGGGGTGGGGTGGGGGTGGGGGGTGGGGGGGGGCGTGGAGGCGATTGGCGGGAGAAAAAAAAGGAGAAAAAGATGGTTGCTTATAACTGAACAGTTTTCCTTTTTTCCTTTTTTTTCTTTTTTTTTTTCTTTTTTTTTTTCTAAAGAAGTCAGTAATATCATCCACCTTGCTAACAATACAATGACTTCTTTGTGTATGGCATATGCACCACAGCGTGAATGCGAATGTTGTGTGTATGCTGTATATTCCAAGACTAAGATTAAAAAGGTTGGTGAAAAACATGCAAAAGTTCATGTTTTAAATAAGCAAAAAAAAAAAAAAAAAGAAAGAAAAGAAAAAAAAAAGCTGCAACGTATTTATTTTCTTTTTTTTTCTTTTTTTGGGGTTAATTTCATCTGTTCATTTATCTATCAATTCAGCTGTCTCTCTATTCACTTATTTATCTTATTCGTTTATTTATTTATTTACTTATTCATTTACTTACTTATCAGTTTGGCTATCTACCTGTTCATTTATTTGTTTATCTGTCCGTCAGTCATAAATCTATCATTCACGCATTGTATGAATTACACAGAAGCAATGAAACTGATTTTGTTTATCGGTATATAATATTCGTATCGGTATCGGTATTCAGTTTGCAATACTTGAAAATATCTCGCAAAGCAAAACAAAACAAAACAACAACAACAAAAACTGTCTTTTCTCTTTGCAGCTGTTGCTATAGTTGTTGTTGTTTCTTGTTGTTGTTGTTGTTGTTGTTGTTGTTGTTGTTGTTGTTGTCGTCGTCGTTCTTCTCGCTCATGTCTCGGCTGACCTCAGCACTGTTGCAGCACAGCGCCAGTCAAGTGATAATGCCACCGTCTTCTGCATCGACTGCAACGCAAAACGGTCATCTGAAAATCCCGTGGACAACCAAGCGAAGAAACGCTAACGACTCGACACCACCCAAGTCAATGACTCGGTCGGCAGCCGTTGGCAGCGTGTCGTGTGGCGGGGGTGTCCTGCCTTACGACGACCTCCATGTGCACTACAATACTGCATGACACGGGTGTGGTCGCGGCGTATGGCCCTGTTGTCCACGTTCCTCGTCAGATTCGTCCTGCTTTTACACACCCAGGTTTGAACCATCGACTTTTTTCGGCCACTGCTCTTTGTCTGTGTCTCTCTGTCTGTCTGTCTGTCTGTCTGTCTGTTTCTCTGTCTGTCTCTCTCTGTCTTTCTGTCTGTCTGTCTGTCTGTCTGTCTCTCTCTCTCTCTCTCTCTCTCTCTCTCTCTCTCTCTCTGTCCCCTCTCTCTGTGTCTGTCTCTGTCTCTCTCTGTCTGTCTCCCCCCTCTCTCTCTCCCTCTGTCTGTCTCTACCCCCCCCTCCCACCCCCACCCCCACCCCCTCCCTCCCTCTCTCTCCGGTTTACTACATTCCTGGTACAAGCTTCCTCTTCTTCTCCGTCAAACTCCAACACCGAACTCTTCAAACCAGCCTTTAAACCTTGCTTTTTCATATCTGATCCCCCCCCCACCTCCCCCCCACCCTGCATCCCCCTCTACAGTCTATTCAATCATGCCCCCCCCCTCCCTTTCCCCTCCACCCCCTCTCCCTCTCCCTTCTTGGTAAGTTATGGTATGCATTATGTCCGGGTGCATGCGCTTAGGATTGTTCTGCTGCAAAAACAGGGCATGTTAGGATAAAATTGTTCTTCTTATTATTATCATTAAAGAGGAGCCGCGACGAACGACCTCCGGAACGATGCCTTAAAATAAGTAGACAAAAACAACAAACAAAACAAAACAAAACAAAAACAAAACAAACAACAAACAACAAACAATTCCAGAAAACTGAAAAAAAAAAAGAAAAAAAGAAAAGAAAAATTTGGGAGAAAAGAAAAACGAAGAAAAAAGAAGAGATTAAATTTCTGTCATGGTGGTTGTCAACAGCAACAACACACACACACACACACACACACACACCACACACACACAAAAGAAGCCTCTAAAACTTAGTTGCGGACAGAAAACCGTCATGTTTTTTGTTTGTTTGTTTGTTTTTCTGGAAGGTTTTGACCACAGAGAACCCCCTTAACACATCATACTACCACCAAACAACCACTGCCGATGTGACTACCGATAACACTCGCTTTACACCCCACCCCACTACCACCACCCCCCACCACCACCAAGTCACGGCGCAGGAGACTAGTCACAATCCACGTTTTCATCAATCGGCCATCAATCATTCATCAGCCATCAAGTATGATAGTACACCATTCACCGTCCCGCTCGCCTGCCGACAGCAGGAGAAACTGATCAC
>CM065740.1:5129013-5134013 GCA_033310375.1 Conus canariensis | reverse complement strand
CAAAACAAGCTACATTTTCTTGTGAAAAGTAGAAAATATAAAAAGATAAAAACTCTTAAGACACAAGTGCTGAGGGCCAGTTCTTGGAATGAATCCGCAAGGGACTTAATTATAATGGACTAATAAATTCCAAGGATAAGTAACCGAGCACCATTCCAGCAACTTACAGAGCAGCTTGGTGTTGCAATGACTGCAAGAAATATTCATATATGACGGAAGAATTGTTAGCCTGCACTTGTTTCCCCCACTACTTACTTGTTCGGCATTATATATATATATATATATATATATATATATATATATAATATATATATATAATGTTTTCGTGGATATATATATATATATATATATATATATATATATATATATATATATATATATCCACGAAAACAGAAAAATTACGAGTCATGAAAACAGGTCACATCTATCATGAAAGCTGATAATTATAAATCACTCATGAACACTGATAATATGATTTACAAAAATAGGAACAATGAATAATGAAAAAAAGAGTAATCCTGACTCACAAAGACAGATAACAGGCAGGCTAAGAACGACTCAATAATTATGCACACGCACTGGTGTCCTCGATATCTCGGCGCCTGCCCGTTTCACAAGTACACAAGACCGAAAATCTAAAGTAACTGCCACAATTAACTGTTTTCATCGGTCACGGCTTCCTAGCGTCATAACATTGTTTTCTTTCTTTTGACTCAGTTATCTGAAGTTATCTGAAGTCTTCCCAATGTCAAAGCCAGAAGAAAAAAAATATTTGTTTTCACAGAGGGACAAAAAATATAAGGTCAACATTACCAGTTTCACGTCACAATTTCTGTCACTCTCTTCTTTTCTTTTTTAAACAGCGATGATTACTATTTTCCAGCTGTTTTCATCGGTCACGGCTTCCTAGCGTCAAAAGTTTGTTTTCTTTCTGTTGACTCCGTCTCTGCTGTCCCAACAGTAAGAAAACCAGAGAAAATAATTTATTTTCACCGAAGAAAAAAAAAAAAGCAAGTAAACGTTATGAGTTTCACGTCACAATTTCTGCCACTTTTTTTTCTCTTCTCTCTCTTAAACAGCGATAATTATTCTTATTTTCAAAAGCGAAACCAGAAAGATAACGATGATTCATGAAAACGAATAATTCTAACTCTTGAAAACAGATAACTGTGATTCATTAAAAAAAAAAAAAAAGAAAAGATTAATGAAAAGAGATGCGTAGTAGTGGATATTTGTTTTCACAGAGGGGAAAAAATCAAGTAAACATTACCAGTTTCGCGTCATAATTTCTGTCACCTTTGTTTTCAGAAGCGAAAACAGATAACAATGTTTCATGTAAACAGATACGCTACGTGCGTCTTCAACAGTACACGCAACCGAAAACCTAAAATAACAACCACAATTAACTGTTTTCATAGGTCACGGCTTCCTAGCGTCACAATAATGGCTTCTTTCTTTTGACTCAATATGTGACGTCTTAACGTCATCAAAACCCGAGAAACTTGTTTTCACAAAAGAAAACCAAAATTCAAGTAAACATGATCGGTTTCACGTGATCATTTTCGCCACTTTTTTTTTTTTTCAAACAGCGATAATTACTACTATTAAAAGCGAAAACAGAAATGATCACCTATTTCACAAGATAGTTACTCTTTTCGTCCTGAACGCTACAACTATGATCAACTGAACGCGCAAAGCTCCTATATATTCCCCATTGTCATTTTTTTTTCTAGGTTTCAAAACACGTGTGTGTGGGGGGGGGGGGGGGAGGGGGGGAGGGATGGATGCGGGAAGGGGAGGAGGGGGAAGGGGGGGGGGCGGGGTAGGAAGTGGGGGAAGGGGTGCTGTTGGACTGAAAGGGTTAAGTCATGAAAAGCAATAATTATATCGCCGGGCACAGAGTTGTGGTGGGAAGAGGCACTGAAATGGATCAGCACAGAACGGTTGCAGTGTGTGTGTGTGTGTGTGTGTGTGTGTGTGCGGCGCGCGCGCGCGCGCGCGCGCACATACAAGAGCGCATGATAAGGCGCCAGAACTCTTAGACACAAACCGGTTCCATTGTTACCATAGAACAAGTACAAGGCAGTCCACTGCATAAACCACACAGCGCACTACACAATACGACACAGCACAGTTCAATACACAGCACAATTCTTTCGAATACAGAACAAGTAAGGGCTACAGTAAAATCAATCAATCAATCAAAGTTTCAAAACGGAGTGACTGAGGGCGGAAAATGAAGCCACATTTGAAAAGAGAGGGGGTTAGTTACCGCCAAGGACACAGACAAACAGAGTACAGGACAAGACACAATGCATTTCGACCTCTTGGGTCTTCCTCAGGTTAGGACTGTGACAAAGAACAAGACGCCACTTAGCTGCTATTAGCTGCTTCTCCTGTTCGTCTCGCAATCAATCAAAATCAATCAATCAATCAATTACTTACTTACTTAATTTGATTTATCAATAAACTGAAATGAAACAAAATTTACTACAATTAGTTTAAAAAGTGAGGCGACTGCAAGCGGAAATTGAAACAAATTAAAAAAAAAAAGATTTGTTGGCGAGCCCGCAAAAACAAACGGGGACAAATCAAATATATACCAGACAAAACACGACGCGTTTCGACCGTTTAGGTCTGCTTCAGGCAAGAGAAGCCACATTCATGACAATGAAAACGAAGAATAAGCGAGCAGTCACTTATGTTTTCATATTCGGCGTAAGGTGGGGGGAGTACCCCAATGAAAAAAAAAACCCATCAAACAAAACATTAAGCGTGGAAACTAAACAAAGTAATATAGTAACCACCCAGAACAAAATACAACACAGTTCTCTTACAGTCTTAGTTTCCCCAAGGAAGTGTCACTGCATGCGGATTAGGCCTTACACGCTACACCACATCCGCTAAGTTTCGAGACCACACTGCGCATGATTTAAAGCTGATGGATAAATGAATTAATAACTAAGATGCGAGACTTTAAGAAGAGGGTCTCGTGGCTACGCCTTAGCAGATGTCTGACCTACTGCATTAGCCCCAACGCACTGGTCAGACCTTGAGTAACTTACCGAAAACATTGGCTGTGCCACTCTCATCAGTAAGACCACAGAGTGAAACAAATGAATAAGTAAATAGATAAATGTACAAATACACGAATAAGTGAAATAAATAAATGAATAGATGAATAAATACACGAGTAAATAAAACTTAGAAATGAAAATGAAACATATATTCATTCCCAAAAGTTTGAAAACTGATATATATATATATATATATATATATATATATATATATATAGAGAGAGAGAGAGAGAGAGAGAGAGAGAGAGAGATAATGGTGGCAAGTGCCAACCGAGATTTAAAAAAAATGCTCAACCGTACTGGGAGCAACATTTGTTAAAAAGGAAAGGTTTAAAATTTTATCTTGCATCGATAAAATGTTAAACCTTTCCTTTTTAACAATATTATAAATATATATATATATATATATATATGTGTGGTGTGTGTGTTGTTATATATATATATATATACATGTGTTATATATATATTATTATATAGAGAGAGAGAGAGAGAGAGGGAGAGAGAGAGGGGAGAGAGGAGAGAGAGAGAGAGAGAGAGAGAAGAGAGAAAAACAACACACGTACCCCACTCAAAAAAAAAAAAAAGAAAGCAAAACACAGCACTATTCTCTTACAACACAACTAACCAAATACAGCAGCACCATACAATACAGCACAATAAAACACGAAAAACAAAACAATCAACACACAGTATATTCCACAACCCCTCCCCCCCCCCCCCCCAAAAAAAAAAAAAAAAAAAAAAAAAAAAAAAACGATATACTATTATACCACCACGCAACACAAAAACAGTGCAAATAACGCTTACGACACAATATTACACCATACCCTATAAACCGACGCTCCTCCCCTTATGCGAGACTGGGATAGTGGGGGGAGGGGGGGGGGAGGGGGAGGGGGAGATAGGGGTAGCGGAGGTGGATAGGTGGAGAGGGGAGAACTGAAGGGGGACGGGGGAAGGGGAAAGCGAGGGGGAGGGGAGGTAGTGGCGTCCAAAAAAAGCAAGGTGTCGGTTCAGTGGGTTGTCAAATGACACGCCTGGCCTGCGCTGAAATGGGGCAGCAGTTGTCGCCCCTGTGTAGACTATCGACGTGGCCGGGGCTATAATATAGCTTTTCCACCAGAGCACGGGGACCATTCTTTTTTTTTTTCTTTTTTTTTTTGAGACACCCGGGAACCCAAAACTGAATGGAGGTTCTGTCTCAGTCTGTCTGTCTGTGTCTTTCTCTGTGTTTCTCTCTGTGTCTGTCTCTGTCCCTCTCAGACTGTCGGTCTGTCTGTCTGTCTGTCTGTCTGTCTGTCTGTCTGTCTGTCTCTCTCTCTCTCTCCTCTCTCTCTTCTCTCTCTCTCTCTCTCTCCCTCGCTGTGTGTGTGTGTGTGTGTGTGTGTGTGTGTGTGTGTGTGTGTGTGTGTGTGTGTGTGTGGGCACGTCTTCGTAAGAGCATGACAGAAATATATATATATATATATATATAGAGAGAGAGAGAGAGAGAGAGAGAGAGAGAGAGAGAGAGAGAGAGAGGTGGGGAGGGAGACTGACTGAGAAAGACGGATAAACAGACAGACTGAGACACACAAACAGATAGACAGACAGCCAGAGAATGAATGAAGAAATGAATGAATAGTGAACGAACGTACGGAATAACAAACGAACGAACGAACGAACGAACAAACGAACGAACGAACGAATGAATGAATGAATGAATGCCTTGGGCCATCATCATAAATGGGCACATCAACAACATGCACAGCAGTTTGTAGAAATGTACAAAATGAGAGACCAGTTTAAACGCAAATCCACAAAACAACCGCCTCTCCAAGTTTGAAAGCCTTACACAAAGACAGGGGCGGGGAGGGGTGGGGAGCATATTACATCAGGTTTTGTGCAGGACGTCAACGAATAAATTTCAAACAGACAAGGCTC
>CM065740.1:5121513-5126513 GCA_033310375.1 Conus canariensis | reverse complement strand
GGAGTCCGCCGGCTGCAGCATCGGGGGGTAGTGGTGGTAGAGGGGGGGCGCGCACGTGCCGGGGCTGGGGGAGGGAGCCGACGACATGATCGACGAAGCTAACGGGTAGCCCCCACCCCCACCCCCACCATCCCTACTCCCATACCCCTCCTCCTCCTCCTCCGAGGTGAGGGTGGCAGTAACCACCTCCTCCTCCCCCTCCCCCTCCTGCTCCTCCTCCTCCTCCGCATCCCTCCAGGTCCCCTGCGCCTCCGTCACTTCCGGTATCTCTGGGAAGGGGCGGTGGTCCTTGCTCACAGAACATGTACATGTCGTGGTGAGGGTGCTCTTGGAATTTGTCCATCCTGAAGGAACAAACAACACTACCACTGCCACCCAACCAGGTAAGGCACAAAACAGAGGCCCCCTGTTGTTTGGTGGTGGAGGTGGGTGTGAGAAGAAGAAGAAGAAGAAGCGACGACAACTCTTGTCTGTTTTTTGTCTGCCTTCTTTCCAGAAGAGCAGAGGCCCTTACGGCTGGTCCGCCATTTTTTCTTCTTTTTTTTTTCTTTGTTTTCTCAGATTTTGATCTCCTCGAATTGTATGGGGGTTTTATTTATTTAATTCATTGTTATTTCCTTTGTTGATCTTTTTGTTTTTACTTTACAGAAGCACACAGCACATCATCGTTCAGTGTGAGTGTTGAAGCAGTAAAACAAAACAAAAAAGCCTTGTATATCAACATCACTGGATTGTGCAAGTGGTGTGATTATCTCCCCCTCCGTCGTTAAACACGAATCGAATTTAGGTCTTTTTTTTTGTTTTTAAATCAGCAGATTTATACTGTTTTCGTTGTTGTTGTTGTTGTTGTTGCTGTTTTTCTTGTTGCTGTTGTTGTTGTTGTTGTCGGTTTTTTTGTTCCGTTTCTTTCTTTGTTATGTTTTCTTCCTCTCCCCCACAATAAACGAGAAAAATGAGGGATTCGGTTTCAGAACTTGCACAGCAGAGTGATATTCTTCATCTCGATCTCATGAACTTTTCCGAGGTTGTCTCCAGAGTCAAAATAATGACCACAAATAAATCAGCAAGACAGACAAAGAGAATGGCGACGAAAAAAAAAATCCAAACAAAAACATTCGTTCACCGAACCATCCCCCCAAAAAAAAACCACGAGAGAGAAATTTCCAAGCGGGGCTTCGCGGAGAACTTGTGCACGAGCCGTAGCGGAAGCCCCACACTTCGGCAAAGTCCGTAGAGGGTCGGTCGGGTGATGGATGAGAGTTGCAGGGAGGGGAAGGAGGCGGTATAGGAAGGGTGGGGGGGGGGGGAGTGTAAGGGGGGGGTTCAGTCTTCATCCATCTCTCATTTATCTTGTTCTCTCCCTCCCTACTCCCCCACGGGTTGAGTCGTGACCTGACTTCACGGAGCGTGTCACGGGGGTCGAGCGGTAATGATGGTCGCCCACTTGACGGGGGCTGACACGGTTCGCTCCTGGCTTTTCAATTATGGACTGGCTGCGGTCTGTCTCTCTTTTTTTTTTCACTCCGTGACGAAGCTTGCTCCGTTTAGTTAGTGGTACCAATGGTTTTCTTTTTCTTTCTTTCTTCTTTTTTTTTTTTTTTTTTTTTTTTTGCTGGTCTCTATTCACTTCCTACTGGCCTAATGATTTGTGTGTAGTATAATGGAGAAAGGGTTGTTTTCTGTTTCTCTACGTATCGGTCCGTTTAGTTATTAATTTCTTTTTTAATTCATCTGTTAAGCCGTTCATTCACCTATCCGTCGTGTTCAGTTATTTACTTGTCATAACACTTTTCAACACTGGACTGGCTTTTAGTCTAACATCCGCAGTCCCGTTAAAAACAGGGCAACAATGTTAATAATAATGATAACACCATCAGCAGGATTCTTAAAACGTGACAGGCAACAACAGTTTGTTTGCTTCTTGGTTTTGCCAAGTTAACGGCCGCTAATCGGTGGCAGACGACTTTTGAACTGTTGACCAGTCAGGTTGTTGGCGCTCTATGGCGACAGCCCGTGGCCAGCAAGGGAGGGAATTCCGTAGAGTTGTCCACCTTCATCTCTCTTCTACAGCAGTGGCGCCCTCCTCCATCGCCGCTTTTGCCCATCTCGGGATACTGCAACGGAAAATGAATGAATGAGCGAGTAGTTCAGCCGCTGGCTGTCATTCAAACGAAAAACAAACAAACAAAGGAAGAAAGAAAGAAAAAGAAAGAAATATAGAAAAAGAAAGAAACAGACATACAACATAAAAATCAGGAGACAAAATATCCCATGTTGTCCGCTTCATTTCTGATATGCTACGACGCATACAGTGATATTTATAGTCCAACCAGTCACTAAAGTCACACACACACACACACACACACACACACACACACACACACACACACACACGCACTGTGTGGTGTGTGTGTGTGTGTGTGTGTGTGTGTGTGTGTGTGTGTGCGTGTGCGTGCGTCCGTGCGTGCGTGCGTGCGTGCGTGCGTGTGTGTGTGTGTGTGTGTGTGTGTGTGTGCGTGGTGTGTGTGTGTGTGTGTGTGTGTGTGTGTGTGTTGTGTGTGCGTGCGCGTGAACATACGCCAATAGTTCGCCGTGTTGTGAGAGATGGAGTAAATGAGTAAGTAAATGGAAAAAAAAAAAAAAAAAAAACAACCGATGTACTGCATGCAGCAACACTACATCATCACCATTATGATTCTCTGTGTATGTGTGCGTGTGTGTGTGCGTGCGTGCGTGCGTGCGTGTTACAGGTGAGTTCCCAGCTATTCCATCAGCCGTTCAGTTTCCAAAAGCTTCGTTGGAATCGGCATTCAAGCGTCGTATTAGTAACAAAGAACAACACGAGTGAATGAACCATTGGAAGACATGAATGGAGAACTAAACACGAACCGGTCAACGTTGACACTTTGTCATCTTTATTATTGGGTCCTAGCCGACCACACAGCGCCTTTAACGAGCTGACAGACCACAGGACGAAAAGATCACATCCTGGCAAAAAAAACAGGGGCGGGGGGGGGGGGGGGGGGGGGGGGGGAGGGGGGGGTGTAGTAAGGGGGGGGGGGGGTGGCGAGGTCACAAGACATAACGGACAACCATCTTCGGGTGGATAACGTGTAGATGGAAACCGAGAGTTGCCCACCTTTCCACTGTCTTGATTAATGTCTTCCTCTCACATTGAAAAAAAAAAAAAAAATGTGAAAAAGGCATGAATCTCTCTCTCTCTCTCTCTCTCTCTCTCTCTCTCTCTCTCTCTCAGACACACACCACACCACACACACACACACACACACACACACACACGTATGCTCACAACACACACACACACACACACACACACACACACACACACACTCTCTCTCTCTCTCTCGAACACACACACACACACACACACACACACACACACACGCACACACACGTACGCACGCACGCACGCGCGCGCACACACACACACACACACACACACACACACAGAGAAAATTTTTCAAAATGAGAAAAAAAGAAAAAAAGGCTAGATGGATGTCATACTGTGCATAAGTGCATGCACACACTCAGCTCAGCATTTACTCCGTGCACATGCACTCTCTCCAAACAACCAGAAGGCGCACTACAATAACTCTTCTTCTCCCCCTCCTCTCCGGGGAATAATTTACTAAACAATAATCAATTTTCCATCACATTCAACTGGTTTGTCTTCAAGGAATTATTTTTCATTCCTCCTCTCCAGTGGAGGTACAATCATTCCACAGATCCACTAGTTGGGACCAAATTTCATCTCATTATACATAATACTTCACAAATATATCTTTTACCGGTTTCTCCTCCTCACTGGAGAAACAATGTATATATTTTCAAAGAAAAGTCAAAAGATGGCTTAAAATATAGGTATATCAAGTGAGTTCCAATCTAAGGGGGGACAATTAAAAGTCATTATGGGTCAACATGACAAATGCTTTGTTTTCTCATGACTGGTGCAGTCGTTGTCTTCTACAGCTCGATTCTCCAACCCTGGCGACGATTAGGTGCTGCCGCAGCACTGTAGCCCAAATATTTGTGCGACTGCCTCAGTCGCCTAACTGGTGCTGCCACAGCACTGGGAAGGGCTGAAACACGAATGAAGTCCGTGTAAGTAATCTATTTCAAAATCTGAATAATGACAAACATACTGTACAGAATAGCCAGCAGATGTCCACTGCGGACAGTGTATACCATGTCCACCATCTGGTCACCGGACTAATTACACCAAACAAAGCTGGTGTGTCTTTAATTGGGGGCCGAAATAGCTCAGTGGTAGAGCGCCGGACTCGTAATCTTGGTGATCTTGGGGTTGCGGGTTCGAATCTCCGCCGGGCCGTTTCGGTACAGGGGGATTTTCCCCTCGGAGTTAACATTGGTTCTGACTCCATTTCCCATACAGTCCTTCGAATGACACTTTAAACCGAGGTTGCGTGTGTGGTGAACGCACGCATAACATCTTGCACACACATCAAATCCCATCACCAACCTTCGGAAGAGAACGGCCACTTTGGCCCGTTGGTATGGATGACACGTTACACACAGCATGCACCCTGCGTGAGAAATGGAAAGAATGAAGGAAGAAGTAGTAAGGAAATTGAGTGAACGATGTTGAACGGGAAACGACTGAATGAAGCGCCAGCTGGCAGCCCTTCGGTCGGCACTACCCAGGTAGGCAGCCCGTTGTTTCAACGAGTGTGGATTGTAAAGCGCTTAGAGCGTGGTCTCTCGAGCCGAGGAGAGGCCCTGTATAAGTGTTCATAATAGTAATAATAATTGTGACCAGGAAGAAACAACATCAAGGGCTTTCCACCACAAAACCGGAGAATGATCCACAAAGACAAGAAACATCGGAGGCGAAGGTGATGAAAGACAAGACTAAAAACAAGCATAGTTAACAAGAGTGAAAGACAAGAGGAGTTTACCATGGGGGGTAATATGACCCGATGATTTTAAAAAAAAAAAAAGAAAAAAAAGAAAGAAAAACC
>CM065740.1:5114013-5119013 GCA_033310375.1 Conus canariensis | reverse complement strand
CACATGGCACAGAACAAACAACAACACACACAAAACACACATGGCACAGAACAAACAACACACACACACACACAAAACACACATGGCACAGAACAAACAACACACACACAAAACACACATGGCACAGAACAAACAACACACACACAAAACACACATGGCACAGAACAAACAACACACACACCACAAAACACACATGGCACAGAACAAACAACACACACACAAAACACACATGGCACAGAACAACAACACACACACAAAACACACATGGCACAGAACAAACAACACACACACAAAACACACATGGCACAGAACAAACAACACACACACAAAACACACATGGCACAGAACAAACAACACACACACAAAACACACATGGCACAGAACAAACAACACACACACAAAACACACATGGCACAGAACAAACAACACACACACACAAAAACACACATGGCACAGAACAAACAACACACACACAAAACACACATGGCACAGAACAAACAACACACACACAAAACACACATGGCACAGAACAAACAACACACACACAAAACACACATGGCACAGAACAAACAACACACACACAAAACACACATGGCACAGACAAACAACATACACACACACACGCACACAAAACACACATGGCACAGAACAAACAACACACACACAAAACACACATGGCACAGAACAAACAACACACACACTAAACACACATGGCAAGGAAAGAGCAGGGCTTGTTGTAGGTATAGTTGCGACCGAGACAACTTAACCAATAACGTACTAAACCAGGTTGCAAAGGCAAACGCTTCTATCATGCCAAAGTGAATTGAGAGCCACTGTATTTTCTATTATACAATGAATATATATATATATTTTTGGAAGAAAACAAAACGGCAATATTCTTGTCAGCAAGAAAATGCATTAACAGGTGCTTGTTTCGTTTTGTGTGTGTGTGTGTGTGTGTGTGTGTGTGTGTGTGTGTGTGTGTGTGTGTGTGTGTGTGTTTTCTTCTTTTTTTTTTTATAACCAGTTTCTGTGCTTTATAGTGTGGGACAATTATTGTGCTTGTCGACGGACGCTTGTGCTGTTTTCGCTTTGTTCTGCCATTTATTCTCTCTCTCCTCTCTCTCTCTCTCTCTCTCTCTTATTTTTTTTTTAACACAGCGTTACCTGAAGCACGCTGTTGCTTATGTAGGACTATGTGAGAGTGTTCGTTTGCGTGCAACATCACTGGTAAATTAAGTATGCTCAAACCAATTTGTTACCAGGTACAGCAAAACAAAAAAAATTAAAAAGGCATAAATGAAATTGACAAATAAAAAACAAACAAACAAACAAACACCTAGCATCGAAAGAGTAGATTCAGTACAATGCAAAGCAGCATTACATGGCAAAAACATTACAACAGCACGCATGTCACGTTGCTTATGTCCAAGCAGAGAAGAGCGACAGACAGACAGACAGACAGAGCACAACCAATTTCTTTTAAAAACGTGTGAGAAGAGGATGCAAAGAAGATTGGCGTTATCCCCTGCACAAACCTGCGTGACACTATACGAAGCAATCCACGTAATAGCCTACACTACGCTCTAGCACAATCTTAATATCAATGGGTGTGTGTGTGTGTTGTGTGTGTGTGTGTGTGTGTGTGTGTGTGTGTGTGTGTGTGTGTGTGTGTGTGTGTGTGGTGTGCGTGCGTGGTGGAGAGAGAGAATAGAGAGCGTGTGTGCGTGGTGTGTGTATGTATGTGTGTGTGTGTGTGTGTGTGTGTGTGTGTGTGTGTGTGTGTGTGTGTGTGCAAGTGTGTGTGTGTGTGTGTGTGTGTGTGAGTGTGTGTGTGTGTGTGTGTGTGTGTGTGTGTGTGTGTGTGTGTGTGTGTGAAGATGCTGACTCATTCAAACACACCCCACCTGACACAACAACCAGCCAAACCATGATTTCCTTGTTTGTTTGGTTTGTTGATTTTGAGAAAATGGTATGCTGACTCATTCCATTACAACCCACCTGACATAACAACCAGCCAAACGATGATTTCCTTGTTTGTTTTTAATCTTTAGAATAAAAGCTTTATCAATGTAATAAATGCCTTGAAATCTCCATATAATTATGACAAATTGTGTAGATAATAGGCTGCACATTTATACCGGATTCTCAACGACTGTTTAAAAAAAAACAAAAAAAAACATAATATCCTTACAGTAATTTTTCCCGGCACAATTCGTTTCATTTGTCCACACTATTGTATTTTCATTAACCAGAATGTTCTAATGCCTGCACATGAATGTCACCATGTCAAAAGAGAGAGAGAGAGCGAGAGAGAGAGGAGAGAGAGAGAGCAGAGCAGACGAGAGAGAGAGAGAGAGAGAGCGAGAGAGACGTAACGCACATTCACAACCTTAGCCGCACTGCGAACAAATTGAACGAGAACGGGTTTTTGCAGGAAACACACACACACACACACACACACACACACACACACCACACACACTTTTCCATACGTCCATTTGTCGAGTGCAAATCACACAGGTATTCAAGAATCGAACGGAAAATGTCCCCCGACAGCGAATACACAATGTATCATGACCGATCAAGCGTGAATGGAAGACTGGTCTTACACCGAAAGTAGGTCAAATGAAGACGCATTAAGACTGTTGAAGTTTAATTTTATGAGCGTGCGTACGTGTGTGTGTGTGCGTACGTGTGCGTGTGTGTGTGTGTGTGGGTGTGTGTGCGGGCGCGCGCGTGTGTATGGTCACACATATACATGTTTTGTTGTTGTTGTTGTTGTTGTTTGTGTTGTTGTTTGTTTTATACTGAATCTTAAGATCTAGAACGAGAACATATTCTTTATTGCGTGTGTTTGTGTGTTTGGTTGTGTGTGTGTTGTGTTGTGTTGTGTTTGTGCGTGCGTGCGTGTGTGTGTGTGTGTGTGTGTTGTGTGTTGTGTGTGTGTGTGATCACTGCGTGTGTGTGTGTGTGTGTGTGTGTGTGTGTGTGTGTGTTGTGTGCGGTGGGGTGCGTGCGTGCGTGGTGCGTGCGTGCGTGTGCGGTTGTGTGTGTGTGTGTGTTTGTTTTGAGCTCCTCGAAGGGACTTTAATTGCACTGTTCATGCTTAAAAGAAAAGAAATCAATTATCCACCTATCATTTCTCATTCATACAACGCATCTGCTTGCTTTCATGTCAAATCATGCTTAACTTCTCTCTCTCTCTCTCTCTCTCTCTCTCTCTCTCTCTCTCTCTCTCTACTCTCTCTCATCACACACACACACACACACACACACACACACAACACACACACAAGCTATGTTTCCGCTTACATTGTCGTCCAGATAAAAAAAAAAAAAAGAAGATATTTGTTATGGTAGGCCTACTTCATAGATTGTTACAACTGTATGCATCACTGGTCACTAATTATTATCGCCTGAGTATCACAATTCTCAATTAATTAACGCTTGCGCGCGTTTGCGCGTGTGTTTGTGTTTTTGCTCACGTGTCCAGCATCCCAGAATAGTTTTTTGTTACTTACAAGGCAGTGTATTTTCCTTGCAGTCGCTTCAGGATTAGGCTTGACACGTTTATCACTCAAACTTTGCTATGGATACACACACACACACACACACACACACACACACACACACACACACACACACTTAACAGAAATCATAAGTCTTGAACTGGGCTGCATTCTAACGTTTCTTTTTCATAAATGTTCGCCCTGTTTTGAGGCTTTATCAGACAACTGCAATCACAAAAATATATCACACACACACACACACACACACACACACACACACACACACTCACACTCACACACACACACACACAATGTGTGTGTGTGTGTGTTATATTATATATATATATATATATATATCACTGCCTGTTCCTAGCAAGTATACATCCACGGTTTTAATAAATGCATACATTAATAAGTAGCCGGGTAAATCAAAGAATGAATAAACGAAAATAATGAAAAACATTTTTTAAAAATGGAACAGACTGAAATATAAAAAACAAACAAACAAACAAAGAAAAAAGTCAGTGAATATGAATACATTAACAATGAAAAAAAAAGATAATCTATTTGAACAGATCAAGTGGCAGACTAAGTCACTTTCCCTTCCCACGCAACTGAACAACGAGAATAATGATTATCGTTCGAAAACAGCCAGAAAACTCGGTCCAGAGTTTATTTGTGCTTCTCACCACACACACACACACACACACACACACACACACACACACACACACACACACATCCGCGCGCGCGCGCACGCACGCACACACATTCAAGGCAAAAACTCGGGTGACAATACAAAACAGCACTTCTGCTAACAGCATCTATATTTTACGATTTCATCCTTAGTTCTACTTGTAGGACATCAATCGGTACATAATGCAAAAGGTGACAAGAGAGAGAGAGAGAGAGAGAGAGAGAGAGAGAGAGAGAGAGAGAGAGAGAGAGAGAGAGACTGGGCAAAGCTACACACTCACACAGTGAGGATACCAACTGATCATCTCCCACCCCACCCCCTCCCCAAAAGTTTTATTTGTTTATTTGTTTGTTTTGTCAGCTCACCTGTTTTCCTTTTTTGGAAAACGTAAACGCATTATATTTTCGCACAGATCCCAACACACTTTTATCTCCACAGAAACACAGACTTTCTGATCCGTTATCTAGGGAAACATAATGAAGTTTTCGCCGGTTGATTTTAGAAGAAAAAAAAATTGCATTTAATTCGTCCAATATAGGTCCAAAAATGTGTCGTGCAATTTTCTAGTTTTGCTGAAATGAAAGGTGTTAGTTGTCAAAATGGTATTTGTGAACGTCGCATCCTTTCTTTCAATCATAACCTTTTTAAAATTGCGCTTGAAAATTCGAAAAACCAAGCTTTTAAGGGAGGGGTGTGTGTGAATATGTGTGCAGAGTATGTAAGCGTGTGTGGTGTGTGTGTGTGTGGTGTGTGTGTGTGTATGTGTGTGTGTGTGTGTGTGTGTGGTGTGT
>CM065740.1:5106513-5109013 GCA_033310375.1 Conus canariensis | reverse complement strand
ATCTGTATTGGCCACAGACTTACTTGCTATTTTCTGTGTATGTAAAAACCACAAAAGGTCCACTACAACCAATAGATGTGAAATGTTCGCAAGAACGTGTGTTTGATTATGTGTGTGTGTGTGTGGTGTGTGTGTGTGTGTGTGTGTGTGTGTGGAGAGGCAGAAAAAGTGAAACAAAGTGTGTGTGTGTGTGTGTGTGTGTGTGTGACACATATACAGACAGAGAGAGAGAGAGAGAGAATGACAAGCCGCGCCTGATGAATCAGATTCAACAACACCCTGAATGTTTTATCTTTGAACATTTTACGGGGTGTGGGGAAAATAGAACACGCACAACGAAGGCATGTATAGTATGGGGGAGGGGGGGGGGGGGGGGGGGGGTGGAAGTTCACATTATGAGGAAAACAAAGTATACTCTTTGGGGGGGGGAAGGCAAAGTGTACGCTGTGGGGAGGACACGGTAGAGGAAACAAGGTATACACTATGGGGAAAACAAGCTATACACTGTGGAGGAAACAAAGTAGACACTATGGGGAAAACAAGCTATACACCGTGGAGGAAAACAAGCTATACACTGTGGAGGAAACAAAGTAGACACTATGGGGAAAACAAGCTATACACCGTGGAGGAAAACAAGCTATACACCGTGGAGGAAAACAAGCTATACACTGTGGAGGAAAACAAGCTATACACCGTGGAGGAAAACAAGCTATACACCGTGGAGGAAACAAAGTAGACACTATGGGGAAAACAAGCTATACACCGTGGAGGAAAACAAGCTATACACTGTGGAGGAAACAAAGTAGACACTATGGGGAAAACAAGCTATACACCGTGGAGGAAAACAAGCTATACACTGTGGAGGAAACAAAGTAGACACTATGGGGAAAACAAGCTATACACGTGGAGGAAAACAAGCTTAACACTGTGAGGAAACAAAGTAGACACTATGGGAAAACAAGCTATACACCGTGGAGGAAAACAAGCTGTACACTGTGGAGGAAACAAAGTAGACACTATGGGGAAAACAAGCTATACACCGTGGAGGAAAACAAGCTATACCTGTGGAGGAAACAAAGTAGACACTATGGGGAAAACAAGCTATACACCGTGGAGGAAAACAAGCTATACACTGTGGAGGAAACAAAGTAGACACTATGGGGAAAACAAGCTATACACCGTGGAGGAAAACAAAGTTACAAAATGTGAAGCGGGAAACAGTACACACTGTGGAGGAAATAAAGTACACTTTGTGAAGGAAACAGAGTATACACCGTAGAGGAAACAAAGTAGACACTATGGGGGAAAAACAAGCTATACACCATGGAGGAAGACAAAAACAAAAGTGGACACTAATGGGGAAAAACAAGCTATACATCGTGAAGGAAGACAAAGTTACAAATTTTCAAGCGGGAAAGTGTATACACTGTAGGAGAAACAAAGTACACTTTGTGAAGGAGAGAGAGTAGACGTAGAGGAAACAAGGTGTACAATGTTGAGGGGGGGGGGGGGGGGAAGAAGGTATGCAGTGTGGAAAAAAAAGAAGTACATACTGTGCAAGAAACAAAGTAAACACGATGGAATAATGATGATGATGATGATGAATAATAATGATAATGATGATGATATAATAATGATAATAATAATAATAAAAGAAAATATTACTAATAATAACAAAGAAGAACTAATGATAATAATAATGATAACATTCATAACAATGATGATAATAATAGTAATGATAATAATAATAATAAAAGTATACATTGTGTGGAGCCAAGACTCAACTACGGACTAAACAACAAATGTCTACACTATAAAGGAAATAGAATACACGATAGAGAAAACAAAGTATACTCTGAGATAAACACCACGAAATACACTCTGTAGAGAAAACAAGCTATACACTGTGAAGAAAACAGTCTACTCTGTAAATAATATATATATATATATATATATATATATATAATAATATATATATATAATACATACATACAGTAGAGGAAACAAACTATTCACTGTGGAGAAAATAAGTATGTTCTGTGGAGGAGACAGACACCATGTACAAGACAAAGTATATATTGTTCAGGTAACAAATATACACAGAAAAAAAAATGTATACTACACAGGAAATAAACTATACACCGTACAGAACAATGTTACTTACATGTGAACAGAACAAAGTATGAACATTAAATCAATACAAGTTTTGCGTTCTAGTCAAAACACACAACAACAACAACAACAACAACAACACACACACACACACACACACACACACACACACACACACACAGAGAGAGAGAGAGAGAGAAGAGAGGATTTTTTTTTAACAATGTTCTAATTCTTAGAACAGTTACTTACTTGTCAAATTGTTATCAGTTTACTCCAACTTTTATCCTCAGTACAATTTACGTATCAAATATCCCTAAAAATTCGCAAAGAACATTTTTTTTGCTGTTCAAAGAAAAGTTTCAATACATTTAGATGAACAAGAAAGGAG
>CM065740.1:5105262-5106413 GCA_033310375.1 Conus canariensis | reverse complement strand
ATGGAGAGAGAGAGAGAGAGAGAGAGAGAGAGAGAGAGAGAGAGAGAGAGACAGCACAGACAGACAGACAGAAAGACAGACAACAGGGCGATAAAATGACAGGGAGAGGGAGGACCAGAGATACAGTGACAGAGAGAGAGACAGACAGACAGAAAGACAGACAGACAGGCAGACACACAGAGACAGACAGACGACAGGCAGACTGACAGACAGGCAGGCAGAACAAGACAGGCTGACAGAGACAGAACAGTGACAGGACAAACAGACACAGAAGGAAACCAGAAAACACAGAGAAGAGACGAGAGAGAGAGAGAGAAGGAGGAGAAGGAGGGGGCAGCGAAAGTGAAAGAGACGAGCGGAGAGTGAGGAGAGAGGAAGGGAGGGGAGAGGAGAGAGAGAGAGAGAGAGAAGGGAGAGAGAGAGAGAGAGAGAGAGGGGGGGGGTGAGCAGGAGGAGCTAGAACTAAATCAGCTACGTATAGCTTGTTTAGGCCACAAAGATCTATCTATCCCTGTGATCTTTTAGCCAGCCCAAGTGAAAACACCGCCAGCCAGTATTTAAACACATCACTGTAAAACATCAGAGGCCATTGATTGGGATGTATCATGTGGAGAGGTCTATGGACACCCCCCTCACCCTCCCCTTCCCCCAACCTCCACCCCTACCCCTTTCCTTCCCTCCCCGTCTTTCTCCTTCTTCCATCCTCGCCCCCTCCCCCCCTCCTCCTCCTCCCCTCCCCTCCTCCCCCAATCCCTCACACTCTTTCTCTTTGTCTGTCTTTCTGTCTCTTGTCATTTTTTTTTTCTGCGTAAACAAGTAAAAGCAGACGAGCTGTGACAAACTTGGATTCTATGCTGTATGAAATGTTTGAAGAGCATGATATGCATTTTGAAATTACGACAAATAAAGGTGTGTGTGGTGTGTGTGTGTGTGTGTGTGTGTGTGTGTGTGTGTGTGTGTGTGTGTGTGTGTGTGTGTGTGTGTGGTTGGGGGTGGGGGTGGGGGTGGGGGGGAGCTATCCTTTTTTTTCTTGATGAAGTTTATTGCTAGCAAAAAAGAATGAGCGAACAGAGGATTTAACAAGAAATCCGTCAATTTATTAACATAAAGCACCAAAGTTACGATCTGGGTTTTTTCCCTCGGTTTGTGTG
>CM065740.1:5087762-5090262 GCA_033310375.1 Conus canariensis | reverse complement strand
ATGTTACAGAGGTGAATTACCGCCCCTTGCTGGTCGAGATCTAGCTCCTAGCCATTCAGTTTGCCAAGAACACTGACGTGATCACAGGAAAATGAAAGTGTCCCTAAAGTCAAAAATATGGGAGTTTACTCAACCAAATCCGAAAAAAAAACGTTTTCCTTGCTTTTTGTTTGTTTGTTTGTTTGTTTACCTTGCTTTTTGTTTGTTTGTTTGTTTGTTTACCTTGCTTTTTGTTTGTTCGTTTGTTTGTTTGTTGTTGTTGTTTGAAGAAAAGAGTTATCAGACTTCAAGGAAATAAGGATCCGCTATCCATCCGTTAAAAGTTATCATCATTTAGGAAAACACTGATAATCCGTAATTTTCCGAGAAAATAAGCAGTATCACTTTTTCTTTTAAAGGATGACAATTGTTTTCCACCGGGAAAAAAAAAAAAACAACTGGGAAAAAACAGACATCAAAACAAATCATTAAGGGCTTACGAAAGAATTACTCTTATCCCTGTTTTCCCTGAGGAAAACGAACTCTATCATGTAAGAAAACAATCATCAGAAAAAAAATTATCAGTCATATTTTCCAAAAGAAAACGGTTATTTTCTTTCAAGAAAATAACATCGATACTGAGTGATTTGAAGAGATCGGAATGGATGAATTACCATTGTCATGCTTGCTTTCTTGTCGTTTTTTTTTTCTTAATGCGGAAAGCAGAGAAACCAATGATTATGGGCAAATGACATAATCACTGCTTTTATCGAGGAAAAGAGCAGTCGTTCTATAGCAAAAAGAACAGGGGGAGGGGGAGGAAAAGGATAACAACTTTCGCTTTTGTTAGAAAAATATTATGGACTTTCGATATGATAAAATTTTTTTCTTTATTTCTCTTTTCCGGAGCAACACATCGATTATTTTGCAAGAAAACGATGATTCTAGGGAAATCAGTGACAATCGCTGTTTTGTGTGTGTGTGTGTGGGTTTTTTTTTTTTTTTTTTGGTTGTTGTTTTTTTGTTTTTGTTTTTTGGTTTTAAGAAAAAGCAGTTGTCAACGTAAAAAAAAATCGATAACAAGTGTTATCCACGGGGAAAAAGTCACTGTTTTTTTTTTTTTTTTTAATCAAAAGAGGAAAATAACTTTTGCTTTCGAAACTCCCTGGTGTATGCATGCGCTCTTTTTGTTGGAAATGGCTTCCACGCATTCTGGAAGTTCTGTTCTAGTAACACCCTTTCTGGCAGTCTTTTACTCTAACTTGTTTTAGTTTTGTAAAAAAAAAAAAAAAAAAAAAAATTTGATCCGGCGTCCATTATTTTCCTACTGTTGTGGACCATTCGTTTGTCTTTCTCCTGAAAATTCTTTTCTGCTTTTTTTTTTTTTTTAAATCTGGTCACAATTCATGCTAGATTTTTGGTTTTAATCTGGCGACTAGGTAGTGAAGTATGTACACACTGCGCAGAGTGGACACTGTGTAATTGCCCATTTTGTAGTGTTGGTTTGTTCCTGTTTGGTGTTAGATTTTAAGCAGATTTTTTTTTGTTCATTTTTACTTTTTGATTTTTTTTTTTAAATCAAAGGATGATAAGTTAAGCGGAATGGCTGGAGTTTTAGTATGGGCTTGTCTTGTCCGCATTAAAGATATTAATCAATCAGTTACCATGTCATTATTTGCAAGTATATATTGTCCTAGTTATATGTTAGTGTTCATGATATCCTCTTTTATTTATCTATTTATTTATCTATTTACTTATTCATTTATCTTTTTCAGGGTGTGGTTTTTTCTCTACGTGGTGACGGCCCCGAAAAATGCGCCATGTAGTCGGTTGGGTTATATAGCAATAAATTCTATGAACCCTTGCCGGAAAACAGGGAAAACACGAATCATGGGCTTACAAGAAAGCAAGCTCGTTTTCCATTTTGCAGTCAGGACTAACGGAGCAGCAACGGGCAGCTGGTTCGTCAAGAAGACCCCTAAATTAATGGACAAATCAGGCCTGTGGGACAAAACGCGCTGCAACGCCACACCAGCTGTCCGCCCTCAATGATATCTGCCTGCTGGAGTGGTGGATTAGCGGTTGACGTCCGGTGCGGTCCATCACGGTGTTCACCCAGGACTTCAGGGGCCTGGTTGGCCTGGCAGAGATGGCCTCAGACTCTTGTTCGAAGGTCTGGGGTTCGACTCCCAGGAGAGATAACCACATTGAAGGAGGACTTTCTCTTCGGAGATAATGTCTGTGGTGAGGACTCTGATCGCCCGATTCTCCTTCGGATGTGACTTTATACGAGGGTCTTGTGAATGAACACATGCATGAAATATGTGAATGAATGAATCAAGGAATGAAGAAATGAATGAGTAAGTGAGTACATAAGTGAGTAAGTGGGTAAGTAAGTAAGTAAGTGAATGAATAACTAACAAACTAACTAATTAACTAACTATTTAACTAACTATCTAACTAACTAACTAACTAACTAACTAACTAACTAACTAACTAACCAACTAACCAACTAACTAAC
>CM065740.1:5075262-5077762 GCA_033310375.1 Conus canariensis | reverse complement strand
TCCTTTCACCAATTTCCTGGCTGCTCGTATACCTGTACTTGTGTTTGTTAACTGGCAAAGGCACATGCAAAAAACAAACAAACAAACAAACAAAAAAACACTGCGCAAACTACGGTTAACTGGAAGGAAAAAAACTCTAGGGAGAGCTTGACAGCAGAAGGTCTTCAGAGAGGAACACCCCTCAGACAAGTGTTTCGGCAATTATTTATTATTATTACTATTACTATTTAGTGGGAAGAAACTCTAGGGTGAGCATGACAGCAGAAGGTCTTCAGAGAAGAACCCCCCCTCAGATAAGTGTTTCGGCCCTGAACTCCTTACACTCTAAGAGGGCCAGGACGCATCCAGGTCATAACTCCCAGATACCCTTCTACTGCCAACGTTTTTTTTTTCTGTTTGTTTGTTTCTGTTGTTTGTTTTTTTTTTAATCTTTACCTTTCACTAATTTGCTGGCTGCTCTTATACCGTAAATTTCGTGTGTTAACTAGCAAAGGCACACGCAAGAAGACAAACTGCTAAGTAATTGGTTAAGTGGTTAGATCATAGCGCTCGCTTTTACTATGTTGTGAGTTCGGACCCTGGGCTGCCAACAACAACATCAACAAAAATCTAGCTGCCCACCTTACTAGCCTCGTCGCTGTGGTGGTTAGTTTGATAGGTCTCCTACCCCCTTTCTTCCTCCTGGGCGGTGAACTCCCCCCCCCCCCCCCCCTGTCTACGATATCATAGATGGTGAGGGTGGATGTGACGGCTCAATAACCTAACGTAGCCGACCCAAGTACTCGACGACTAGTTCTAACCCACCGCAGAGGAAGACGAAAGAACACCAGTAACTACAACGACAGAACACAACATTAACGACTTCTACCGTCGAACAACAACACCGACCAACCACACCATGAAACTCTAAGCCAAGGCATACTAAGTCTACCGCGAAACAATAACATGTCCCTAAAAGCTTTCGCTATGATGACGTAAAACTCAACCATTCACAGACACAAGTACGGAGCTTCAGTTGTGACACTGCCGCTTTTTTAAAGCAATACAAGTTAGCCTAATCGCTGAAGTTCTTGACAGTTTTTTTTTTTCCGCTTGGGTCTGAGGTCCGCCAAGAGAGGGACCGCCAAATGTGTTGTTGTTCAAGATTTATGGACCCGAACAACTTTTTGTCTGAGTGGACGGTGGGGCCAAGAGAGACCGGAGTCTACTACGCCTGCGATTTAGCAGCAGTCGAAGCGCCCCCTGGATTGGTGACAAGTGAAGTGTTGGCCCATGTCTGATGCACGTATCACCGTAAGTTGTCAAATACACAGCCCAAAATGTCTTCGTCAACCTCCGCTCTTTGTAACACCGATTTGACTGTGTATTTTACTGTAGAGTGCAGGGGCGGATGGGAATGGGTTGGGGTGGGGGTGGGGTGGGGGGGTTAAACAACCCTTCTATCTTGTGAGAAAAACGTCTAAAAAAAAAAAAAGTAAAAGAAAAAAATAATGAAATAACGACTGTGTTTGTCAGTGTTTGTTTTGTAGTAATTTGTTTACTGTGTCATTAGGCGGGGTGATAATTCTGTCTTCGCTTTTGTGTTCAAAACAACGATGATTGTTAAAAGTTGCGATCAAAACAAACAAACAAACAAACGAACAAACAAACAAACAAAATACTGGAAACAGACAGCTGCGTGACTGTAAATGACTCAAAATACAAAGAAACACACAAAACGAGATGGAACGTAACGCAAATTTAATAGACTGTACAAAACCGACAAGTGAATTTTCGACACAAAGTCTTCAACAGAAAGTGACAAGTTAATTAAGTTGATGTTAAGTTGAGTGAAGTTGATGTTTGTTCGTCGTAACTGTCACGTCTGGTGAGGACTTTGTGTCAAACTTAATTCACTTGTCTGTTGTGCACAGTCTATTCAGTTTGCGTTACTTTACATCTTGCTTTTTTGTGTGTTTATTTGTAGTTTGGAACAAAAACAAAATGGCGAAAACTTCCAATCCCATTCTGTACCCAGCCCTTCCTCTTCCTCCCCCCCTCCCCCCCCCCCCCCCCCCTCCCAAGCATCTTTTTTTTTTCCCCATTCCGTTGCAGGATTCATTCCGACTGACCCAGCTGTGCTCTGCCTAGGTGGTCAGTATTTTGACTGGTCAGTGGTGGACTGATAGCCCTGAAGTCATGAATCCCCCCGCCTTCCACTACAACACTGAATGAGCCCTTTGTGTTTTCTGATCGTTAGCAGGCAATGTGGTATACATAGGTTTGTCGCTGTCAGCACAGTTTGTGTGTGTGTGTGTGTGTGTGTGTGTGTGTGTGTGTGTGTGTGTGTGTGTGTGTGTGGTGGCGAACGCGCGCGCTTGCGTACGTGTGCGTCAGACTCAGCTATATCCACTTTGAGTACAAATATTCAGTTCAGCTCCGGTTGAGATGAAATCTTAAGGGATAGGAGTGAGTAGGGAAAAGTTGAAGAGAACAATGCAAACATTAACAACAATACTGT
>CM065740.1:5070262-5072762 GCA_033310375.1 Conus canariensis | reverse complement strand
GTATATCAGTGTTTTTGTCTTACGGCTACATCAACACATAGTGAAGTCAACTCAAGGATCTTCTACGCTCTGTAGTAGCGTTCAGAGCAATATTCAGTCGACCTTTTTCGCATCTTCCTCCTCTGTGAGACAGTTGACCTCTTTGTCTTGAATGCTGCTGACTTAACTTTTTATCTATTCGGGTTCAAAGTGAGGTGTCTGCAAGCAGAAACTGAAGAAACAAATTAAAAGAAAAAAAATATTATCATTCCGCTGGGCAAAAGGAACAAACAAATTGCGAAACAAAACACGACGCGTTTCGACCTCTTTGGTCTTCTTCAGGCGAGACAAACAACATTCAGGACAGTGAAAACGAAGAGCGAGCAATCACTTTTCATCTCAAACTAGGCGAGAAATGGACGTTGTCGTGATGGAGACCAAAGAGGTCGAAACGCGTCGTGTTTTGTATTGTGATGTGTTAGTCCCTTTTGTCTTTTTTGTTGTTTTGTTTTGTTTTGTTTTAGATGTTAGATAGGCACTCAAGGTCTGACCAGCGCGTTGGGCTAATGCATAGGTCAGACATCCGCTGAGTCGTAGCCACGAGACTCTTCTTCTATTGTCTCAGCTTAATTGTTAATTCATTGATCCATCAGCTTAGAATTTTATGCGCAGTGTGGTCTCAAAACTTTTCGGATGTGGTGTAGCGTATATGGACTAGTCCGCACGCAGTGACGCCTCCTTGATGAAACTGAAACTGAATGTCCATTTTGTCGGCGGAATAACAATAAGTTTTCTTTTAGATTTACTTCTATTTGCTCAAGTCGCGAACAATGTTAAAAGTTACCCGTGTGTCGCAGTGGTCTAAGTCTCTCTCAACTCCATCACACAGTTTTTTTGTCAAACCAGTTTATCTTTGCATTCTTTATTTCTTGACCATTGTGTTTCTTTATACCGCTGTTTTCCTTCCTTTCCTCACTCTTCTTGTGCGGGTTTAAGCCCCTTCCAGTGTCAGACATCTACATGACATTCTTTGTGAACCGTAGCTTCGTTTTCCATCGGGTTCTTTTTAGGACAACTTTTAAAGAAATTTAAAGTACATGCGCCGGTTAACACGGACAAACAAATGACAAGACAAAACGCGACGCGTTTCGACCTCTTAGGTCTTCTTCAGGCATCATAAACAACGTTCAGGACAATGAACACGTTTTCATAATCCTGAAAATCTTCTTCAGGCAAGGGAAACAACATTCGGGTACAACGAAAACCTTTTCTTGTCTCGAAAATTGTGATCTTGCCGGAAGAAGACCTAATCGGTCGAAACGCGTCGTGTTTTGACTTGTTATTTGAATGTTTATCTTAACCGGCGACTTTGTTTCAATTTCTTCCTACAGTCACCTCGCTTTCAAAGTAATCTTATTCTTGAGACATCTACTGCTGTTTCAATCGCTACTTGACAAAAATTGTTTGGCAGAACTTCAGAACCTTCGAGCAGCAGTACTTGGACGGTTTTTTTTTTCTTTTCTTTTGTTTTTGTTTCGTTTTTTTTTCTCTTAAGGCTGATTGGAAATGTTCAAGGACACCAGATTCTTTCGGATTGTCCAAACTGAAATTCTGACAGCTGAATTTCGCTCCTGTTTTCGTACTTCGAGCTGTACTTTTCAAGTTCATCATGACGAGGTCTTGGTCACACCAAGATCAGGTCCTGGAAATATCATTGATGTCAGACCTGTTTTTGTTCGTGACAAGAGTATATTATTATAGTCTAACTGGCTGTGATACGGACTATTCGAGAAGTGTTATGTTCGTCGTTGGGATACGTTGTGCTTACCGGAGGTGTGAGCAAGAGCTAAGTCATTGTTACTGGCAAATTGTAGCAGACTTTGTCCACTGTCACTGGTGGTCTCAATAGAGTGATATTTCCTGAAGAAGTCTTAGCAGCAGCGAAGTCTCTGAAATGTCGTAAGGCTGTAGGCGTTGACAGTAACCCTGCATACCTCTTGTATACTACTACTACTACTACTACTACTACTATACTACTACACTACATACCATCATTATTATCATCAACATCATCATCTTTATTGTTATTATTACTATTATTATTATTATCATTAATTTATTATTATTATTATTATTATTATTATTATTTATCATCATCATTATTATTATTGTCGTTATTATCATTATTATATTATTATTATCTATTATTATCATCATTGTTGTTCTTGTTGTGATGGTGGTGGTGGTGATGGTTTATTATTATTATTATCATTGTTGTTCTTGTTGTGATGGTGTTGGTGGTGATGGTGGTTATTGTGGTTGCTGTTGTACAGTTATTATTATTGTTATTTTCATTATTATTATTGTTGTTGTTATTATTATTATCATTAACATTATATGAAAATAGATTCATCATATTAAGACAGAATACATTTTTTTTAAAGTACATAATACAAAACATTTGAAACACAACACAATACACACAGAATAGCACAGGAGGCCTACGGTTCACAATACAGCA
>CM065740.1:5032762-5060262 GCA_033310375.1 Conus canariensis | reverse complement strand
ATGCGCGCGAGCGCACATACTCAACGCACATACAGACACACACACACACACACACACACACACACAAACACACACACACACACACACGTGCGCGCGCGTACGTGCACATGCACGAGCACGTACATGCATACAAATGCACATACACATATGCATGCACTACGGATCTGCACCAAAATTTCATGGCGTCTTTTTTCGGGTCATATTTTGTCTTACTACAAGGTTTGGTAAAAAATCAGATCAACAGTGCTTGTTTACTCTTGCTGATAGAGCAAATAAACGTAGTGTACGAAAATCTGCTATTCTTGGTGGTAATAAAGAAGAAATAAAAAGAAACATCAGAGAGAACGTGACAGAAAACTGCCTCCAAAGAGGAACAATAACTCACACGCGTGTCTATTCCCTGCACTCAGTTAAATTGCGTCCCCGTTCGGAAATTGAAATCTACGATTGATTTAAAGTTATTATCATTATGAATACTCATATAGCGCCTCTCCTCGGCCAGAGACCAAGCTCTAAGCGCTTTACAATCCACACTCGTTTATACAATGGATTGCTAACTTGGGTAGTGCCGACTGAAGAGCTGCCAGCTGGCGCTTCATTCAGTCGTTTCCCGTGTCATCCAATCAGTGTCGTTCAATATCGTTCACTCAGTTTCCTTACTTTCTTTATTCTTTCCATTTCTCGCACAGGGTGCATGCTGTGTGGAACGTGTCATCCATACCAACGGCCAAACTGGCCTTCTCTTCCGAAAGTTGGTGATGGGATTTTACGTGTGCGCAAGATGTTACGAGTGCGTTCACACACGGAACTTCGGTTTATAGTCTCATTTGAAGGACTATGGGAAATGGAGTCAGAACCAATGGTAACTTCGAGGGAAAAATCCCCCTGTACCGAAACTGCCCGGCAGAGATTCGAACCCGCAACCTCAGGATCACCAAGATTACGAGTCCGGTGCTCTACCTCTGAGCTATTCCACTGGCCCCAAGAAGTTGAAGCGTGGCACACCGTATGACATGCATGGTGTGATCTCACATTAATTATGCTGGTCAGTGACGTCAAAACGGTTTCTATAGTGTGCGAACGATTTTACCTCGTGAAATTTGGTGTCTCTGATGTGCCTGACAATGTCACCACTCGCAGATACTGGCCCCCCAATCCTTTTCTCCATGCATCTCAGATTTCAGAGACTGATTGCCAACCCCGCTACCTACCTACATCCCCAGATCCACCCCATCATATTTCAGTTATCGTCTATGGACACACACGAAGGGCGAACACTGTTCCTTGCTCTGCTTACATCTCCACTAACACAATTTTGGAAGGGGAATGAAAGTAGATTAGTAGGGTCTGAATCTGAATTGCCTGCGGGCAGAAACCTGTCGGCCATGCAAGCTGTTTACCCTTCCCCATCCCTTTCCAAACCCTCTCCCTCTCCTCTCTCTCTCTCTCTCTCCCCACTCTTCCCCATTTCTCACACCCTGGGATCCATGTCATCGGTGTAATATCGTGAGGCCCCCTCATTGTCATGCAAATGTATGTAGCGCGTGCTTTCAATAGGGAGGCCCGACGTGGAGTATTTACGACCTGCCAATATTTCACCAGAACCGGAGAGGGAATAAAGTTTAATTCAAGAATGGACCCATGTTGCACATTTCAGTGCCAGGAAGAAAAACACCTCCATTGCCAGGCATAGTAGTTTTTTTTTTTTTTAACCTCCTTTCATTTCTTTCTTTTTTATATTTGCTAGCGATGTCTAGGCTGCTGTGTTACCTGTACCTTCTGCTTAGTTCAGTCAAGCGTGGAAAGCGGGCATTGTTGCAGTTTTGATGTGTCTAAAGGTGAACACACTTCACTTGTGCATCTGCAAAAGTTACGCGTGGTATGCAAATGCTGCAAGTCAGACTGTTTACACGCACAAGCGTCCATTTTGATTCTGTGTCTCTGTTTCTTTTTTTCCTTTTTAACATTATCAGTAACTTTTTTTCCTTTTATTTTCTATTGTGTTTGCATATATGTGAGGGATCCCATGTCCTGGTGAGAGAAGAAAAGGGGAAGAGGAAAAAGGTGGAGGGGATGACCATGCCTTTTAGGTAAATTTGGTCAGATCGATAGCAGGTTTTCCACATCAGACTCGCTCGCTTTGACAGCAACAATCATTATGGATTGACAATACTGAAACTTTCAGTGAGTCAGATACCTTTATCCATTTTCCGAGCTCTCTGCATAATGTATAGCAGATCAAAGGCTACGAAATGATCTACATCATGATTGGTTGGTTGATCTTCAATTCACCATCTTTTCACTGTAAATTATGACATAATTTTCTTCACTAAAAGTTATTTTTGTTTGTGTAATATGTAAATATTTGTCATAGACATATGGGATGTACATTTCCATTTATGTCTGTTGTAGAAGTGATAGACAAAACAATGCGTAACATTGTTTGCTGTTTCGTAACAATCATGTACTTGGGAGCTTTTTAGAAGACACAAACAGTAACATAAATCAGTCACCATCAAAATGACATCTACAAAAAAAAAAGTCAATGATTGGAGTTACGTCACTGTGTTCATGTTCAATGGAAAATTCGCAATGGTCATTCTAAACGGATCTGGATCTGCTGTTTGATCAGGATCTGTACCAGGAATCCACACAAAAAGTATGGCTTCAACCGGGGGTCATATTCCATCTTTCCACTAAGTTTAGAGACAACCATTAAAGCAGTTCCTTTGTGATCTCACCGACAAACAAACTAACAAAATTAGCAACGAAACAAACAGACGCAGCTGAAAACACAACCTCCTGGGTATAGGTGAAAAGAAAAATAAAGTAGACATGAGGTCAAAGAAAACAACTCCCCGAAACGAACCCTAACTACGTTCTCCACAACAAAATAAACTGAGTGCTTCATTCAGACATTGAAATCAATGACTAACTGAAAGTTGAGGTGTCGAACACAATATTTCATAACACTGTAGTCTTGTATTGGCTTTGGAATTTTGTACAGTGACCTCAAAACGGTTTCTGCAGTGTGAAAGATTTTACCACTGAGATTTTGTCTGTTTGGCGCCTACAAGCCTGACAAATGTAGTAGTAGTAGTAGTACTTCAGTTTTACGTATGTTCACATCTGTGATTTTAGATGAAAGAGAGAGAGAGAGAGAGAGAGAGAGAGAGAGAGAGAGAGAGAGAGAGAGAGATGCATAAATAGCTGTGACTATGTACGTGTATGCATAATGTGGTTATCTAAGTGCACATAAATGTCCCTCTAAACATCTGTACAACATACCTGCACATAATCGTGAAGTAAATGCTTAACTGGACTACAAATTAAAGGAAAAAACAACATTGATGTTTTGATATGTAAAGGAACCGATGTCACCTTCTTTTGGATTCCCTCGCATTGTGGTATTTGGAGTAATGAGCTAGCTGATAGATGCGCAAAGAAAGGAGCCAGAAATGAAAAGTGCACCACAGTACTAAATATACCCTTTTCTTTACCTGAAGTCAATCAAAGCAAATTAAAGCAAACCGTCTGGTGCCAATTCAGAAAACACTACAAAAATACGTTGCTTGGTGTGGCCAATAAAAGTATTCATTTGATTAATTATGAACATGTAAACAGCATTCCTCATTTACAAGTGAAAAATATGTACCAATACAGAAATTTCATTTCAATATTTTATCAATTAATTTAAAACTTGATGCCTTAAAAACTAAATACACAGATGAAGCAAAATATATTTGTGGAGAACAAAGAATAACCAACAAGCATCTGCTGTTTGACTGTTTACCTCTTCAAGCTCATTTACCACCATTATCATACATGTCTTGGTGTGATGTCTTTCCAGATTTAAAGTTTGCCTGACAATGCCACCACTTGCAGAGGCTGGCCCTCAGATCCTTTCACCTTTCCACCATGCATCCTCTCATGTGAGAAATTCCAGTCTTACATTGTAATTACTTACATTCAGAAGCTGATTCCCACCCCTGCCACCTGCACCTCCAGATCCACCCGATTATATCCCAGTTGTCTTCTTTGGACACACACACAGAGGGCCAAAAGTTGTTCCTTGCTCCATATACATCTCAGCTGTCACAGGTCTTGGGACGTGGCATGGAAGGAGATTAGTAGGGTCTGAATCTGAATTGCCTGCAGTCAGAAACCTGTCGGCCATGCAAGCTGTTTACCCTACCCTACCCCTTTTCCAAACCCTCTTCCTCTCCTCTCTCTCGCTCCCCACTCTCCCCCATTTCTCCACCCTGGGATCCATGTCATCGGTGTAATATGGTGAGGCCCCCTCATTGTCATGCAAATGTATGTAGCGCGTGCTTTCAATAGGGAGGCCCGACGTGGAGTATTTACGACCTGCCAATATCTTCCCAGAACCAGAGAGGGAATAAAGTTTAATTTAACAATGGACCCATGTTGCACATTTTGGTGCAAAAAAAAAGAGAGAGAGAAAAACTCCACCGTCAGCCGTGGCTGAATGCAGTTACTTTTTTCCCCTGCCTTCTTTTCTCTTGTGAAGTCCAGGCTGCTGTGTTACCTGTACCTTCTGCTTAGTTCAATGAAGCGAGGAAGGCTGGCATTGTTGCAGGCTTGATGTGTCTAAAGGTGAATACACTTTGCATGTGCATCTGGAAACATTACGTGTGGTATGCAAATGCCACAAGTCGGGATGTTTACATGCACAAGCATCGGTTTTATTCTTTGTCTCTTGTTTTTGTTGTTGTTATTTAACTTTTTCTTTCTTTTTTTCTTCTTTTATTTTCATTGTGTTTGCTTGTCGTGAGGGATTCCATGTCATGGTGAGAGGAGGAAGGGGGAAGAGGAAGATCCTCTCGGGATGACCAGACTATTGCATGCCTTTCAGTACATCTGTTCAGATCAATACTACACTTTCCACATCACTCGCTTTGACAGCAACAGTCGTTATGTAGCAATGATATAGAAAGTCTCCATTGTGCTAGACATTTTTGTCCGATTTTCGGATATCTCTGCGTAATGTGTAGAAGAAAGAAGGCTTCAAGATTTATCTTCTTTATAATTAGTCAGTTGGTTTTCAAATTTAACATCGTTTCACCAAAAGTGGAGATGTAACATTCTTCACTAAAAGCGATGTTGTTGTTTTTTAATTTGTTAAATATATAACTGACCATCATAGATGTTTTTCATTGGATTCAGAATTTTTTGTCTGACCATTATAGAAGTGGCACATGGCATTGCTTGCTCTTTCATAACAGTTACACGATTGACAAGCGTCACAAATGATACGAAATAATGATTATGAATCAGTTGGCACTATAAAACACATCTGCAGGGAACTTAGTAATCACAGCAACTTCTTTCCTTCCAGTCATCAGAACCTTCTTATCGCTGCATATCATAATAATTACCATGAAATCACATGCTAATTATATTCATAAACGTACAGATGACATGTTAAAAACGAACTCTATAAATACGATTTAAGATACATCCCTTTGCTCGTTGTTCGTTTTCATTGTCCTGAATGTTGTTTATCTTGCCTGAAGAAGACCTAAGAGGTCGAAATCCGTCGTGTTTTTTCTTGTAATTTGTTTGTCCATGTTAACTGCTGGATTACTTTAAATTCCTTTTGAAATTTGTTTCAATTTCCACCTGTGGTCACCTCACTTTGAAACCCCCTTTGAAATCAAAATCAACTATCTCCATCCCTATTTGCTTTCCTCCATGCAACGTCTGATGTAAGAAGACTTAGTGTCACAATGTGATTTCTAAGTCTGGAGACTGACCTCTACCCCTGCAGCCCATGCTCCTTTATTCATCTAATCCATGTTTCAGTTATCTCCATTGGAAAGACAGGGCCAAAACTGTTCCTCGCATTGCAGACAACATCCGTGCCAGCGCCGTTCTTGGAGGGTGAATGGAAGGAGACAAACACGGTGTGAATCTGAACTGACAGTCAAAAACCTACCCGCCATGCAAGCTGTTTACCCTTCCCCACCCCTTTCTAACCCTTCACTTCTCCTCTCTCTCCTTTTCAACTCTCCCCATTTCACCCACCCTGGGATCCATGTCATCGGTGTGATATCGTGAGGCCCCCTCATTGTCATGCAAATGTATGCAGCGCGTGCTTTCAATAGGGAGGCCTGGCGTGGAGTATTTACGACCTTCCAATATTTCCCCAGAACCAGAGGGGTAAAAACTGTAATTTAAAAATGGACCAATGTTGCACATTTTATTGTCATGAAGGAAAAGATCTCCACTGCCCGCCACGCTGAATATAATTATTGTTTTCCCTCCTTTCTTTTTTTTTTCCAGTGGTGTCAAGGCTGCTGTGTTACCTGTACCTTCTGCTTAGTTCAGCCAAGCGAGGAAGGCTGGCATTGTTGCAGTTTTGATGTGTGCACTTTGCTTCTGCATCTGCAAGTGTTACATGTGGAATGCTAATGTTGCAAGACAGTTTTTTTTACACTCACAAGCGTCCATTTTATCCAACATTGTTTCCATTTTAACCTTTTCTTTTCCCTTTTTGCTTATTTTCATTGTATTTGCTGGAATAGGAGGGGTCCCATGTCGTGGCGAGAAGAGAAAGGGGGAAGAGGAAGAAAGGGGAAAGGATGACCAGACTTTTGCACACACACACACACACACACACACACACACACACACACACACACACACACACACACACCATCTCCATTGCCAGCACCAGCTGAATATCGTTACATTTTTTCTGACTGCATATTTTATTCCAGTGGAGCTAAGGACGCTGTGTTATCTGTGCTTTCATCCGCTTGGTTCGATCATGAGACCAAGGTTTGCATTGTTGCTGGTTTGATGTGTCTGACAGTGAATACGCTTCACATCCGCGTGCGTTACGTGTGATATGCAAATGCCGCGAGTCGGATTGTTTACACGCACAATCGGCCATTTTCTGGCGCTCTTTTGTAGAGGCAGGAGGGGATGTGGATGGGAGAGTGGGTGGTTTGTGGGATGCTGTTTTCTTTCCCTTTTTTTCTGTTTATTTTATGACTGTTTTCTAAATGTGACAGACTGCACGTGGTGAAGGATAGGATTATCAGATTATCACACACCTTTTAGTGTATTTGATCAGCCTGATTCAAGTACTATGATGGCTTTCCCACATCAAGTTCTTAACTTTGACAGATTACAAGCATTATTGATCTCTAATATGGAATATTTCCGGTGCACCACTTATTGCATGGTGCATTTTAAAAACTTTCTCCACCTATTGTATGGGAAAAAAGAAACATGTGAACAATAGTTTATGCCATGATTTGTTTCATAAAGAAAAAGGAGGCCCATTACACTGTAAGTAAGAATCCATCACTGGTGTGGTTTTCATGGTTTGCTGAGAACTGCCTCTGTGGAGTGCAACAAAACTGTCAGTCAATAAGATGATCGTTTGCCGTTTTGAACTGTTCAGTCCATTGGACAGAGTGTGCAGATACAAAATGATAATTATGAATCTGTTGCCACCAGAAAGACACCTCTATTAAACTTAACAATCACCGTAGTTATTGCCTTTCATTCCTTGGTGACATTTCGTGATAAAGTCACATACATGACCGCCTTATAATTACTCATTGATTCTTTGCCACCTTGAGAGGACCATACTAGTAGTGCACCTCATGATGATTATTGAATTCACATGAAAATCATGTTTAGCGTTTTATAATTCTTGTTACAATTGTGTGGAAAATTCGTTAAAGTTTCGTTCTTTTGTCACATGAAATCTGTCACGGCATTCCCATTTTTGTTGGCTCACCAGCTGCATACTGAACTGGCATTGCATCGTGTGTTGATCTGCCGTTTTCATGCTGATAATGCCAACGATATGGTGGTGATTATCTCCTTAATGACAATTTATGTCATATACTTTGAACCAAATCCCTCAGATCCATAATACCTATTGCTGTCAAAACGAAGAACTTAACGCACAAAACCCATCATAGCATCTGATATCAGCACCATCAAATTTGCTATAAGAGTATGCAGTAGTAGATAATGCCATTCCCCTGTCATGTAAAATTTGTCACATACACATCAAAGCTACAGCAATCATCATCGCCTGATAGAACTTAGCAGATGAAGGCAGGACAAAATAACAACAGCCTCAACCCTGTTGGGACAAAAGGAGAGAGAGAGAGCGAAACATATTTTCAGCCGTAGTCCAGCAGCAAAGTTGTTTTTTATGGCTCTAAAATGTGCACCATGGGTCCATTTTTGAATTAAACTTTATTCCTTTTCTAAGTCTGGGGAGATATTGGCAGATCGTAAACACACCACGTCAGGCCTCTTTATTGGAAGCACGTGCTACATCAATTTGCATGACAATGAGGGGCCTCACAACATATCACTGATGACATGACTTCCAGGGAGGGGAAAATGGGAGAGTGGAAAGGAAGAGAGAGGTGAGAGAGGAGCAGAGGGCAGGGAAGGTGAGGGAGAGGGGATGAGGCACAGGCTTGCATGGTTGAATGGGTGTGAGAGGGAGTCTAGATAAGCAATTTGTTTGATTGACAGTTTCAGACTCTGGCTATTCATGCTCTGGCCCTATGCATCTTCTTCCATTCCCCTTCCAACTGTTACCCTGTGCATGGCTATTTACTGCAAACATGGCATATTTTCAGTGTCTGTGTTCCTATCTTTCTGTCGATGAGCTTGTCTGTGTGCCTCTTTCTGAAAGACTGTTCATGTGTTTTCTGTGTGTCTGTCTATGAACCTGTCTCTGTGCCTCTTTCTGAAAGACTGTTCACGTGTTTTCTGTGTGTCTGTCTATGAACCTGTCTCTGTGCCTCTTTCTGAAAGACTGTTCATGTGTTTTCTGTGTGTCTGTCAATGAACCTGTCTCTGTGCCTCTTTCTGAAAGACTGTTCATGTGTTTTCTGTGTGTCTGTCAATGAACCTGTCTCTGTGCCTTTCTGGCTTCAAGATGACAGGAAATCAGTGTTGCAGACAAACCCGTTGAGGGACAAACAGTTCGGGTGTGGAGGAGCTCCTTTGGGTTGTGGAATTCTGTTCAGGCAGCCAAGGCTTTTGTGACCAACAATGCAACAAGAAAGAAAAGTCTCTGACCAAAGGTCTTGTGCCACTGCACACTTGGTTAACAAATTTAAACTAGAATACAACTTCATTTTACGGTTTGGTTGAAAATAGATGTGATTCGGTTTAAAGTAAATGACCAAATAAATCGTCAGTAAGGAGAGAATCATCTCCATGCTATTGTGGAATCAACAGATCAACACATAATGTAACGTCAGTTAGTGTGCAGTCAGCGAGCGAAGAAAAATACAAATGCTATGATGGATTACCAATAATAAAAGGACGAAACTTTTATTACTTTTCCACACCAGTGCATTAAGGGTTACTATGCTCAAAACTTGACTTTCATGTAGGTTTCTTTCGTGAAGATTGAATAATCATCATGATGTGCGCTGATATAACGCTCTAAAGGTGGCGAGGAATCAAATGAGTAATGATCACCAAGGCGGATATGCATTAGACTTTCTTGTAAAATGTCGTCAAGGAATGGAAGGCAATAACCACTATAATTATCCAGTTTCATGCAGATATCTTTCTGTTGATTCAGAATTGTCCGTTTTTTGGTCTCTCCATTCTGTCCAGTGTACTGAACGTGTCAAAACAAAACACGTGTCAAAACAAAACACAATCTTCATTTTGAGACAGTTTTGTTACACTGCACAAAGACATTTCTTAAAAACTCGTGAAAACCACACCAGTAATGCATTGTTATTCACAGTATGATAAACTTGGTTTTCTTGTATGAAGAGAATGATATCATGAATTACTTTGTACGTTTTTATATCCCCTATACAATAGGCAGAGAGAGAGAGAGAGAGAGAGAGGAGAGAGAGAGAAAAGAGAGGAGAGAGAGAGAGGAGAGAGAGGAGAGAGAGAGAGCTTAAACCATGCAATATCGTGCACGGTGGAAAGTTTCCACGTCACAGTTCAATAATGCTTGTAGCTGTCAAAGTGAAGAACTTGATGTGGAAAACCCATCCTAATAATTCAATCAGTCTGATCAAATCTGCTAAAAGGTGTGTGATGATAAAATAATCTAATGCCCCTGCCACATGCAATCTGTCATATTTAGAAAAAAAAAGTCATAAAATAAACAGAAAAAGGGGAGGGGGGGGGGGGTGCAGCATCTCACCAACCAACCATTCTCATGCCAACAACCCCTCCCCCCCCAAAAAAAAAAATTGTCAGATAAATGGCCGATTGTGTGTTTAAATAATCCAACTCGGGGCATTTGCATATCACATGTAACGCACACGGATTGCGAAGTGTATTCAGCGTGCGACACAGCAAACCAGCAACAATGCAAACCTTGGTCTCCCGATTGAACCAAACAGATGAAAGCAGAGACAACACAGCGCCCTGAACTCCACTGGAATAAAATGTAGGGCTGGCAACGGAGGTGGTGTGTGTGTGTGTGTGTGTGTGTGTGTGTGTGTGTGTGTGTGTGTGTGTGTGTGTGTGTGTGTGCGAGCGTGCGTGCGTGCGTGTGTGTATGTGTGTGTGTGTGTGTGTGTGTGTGTGTGTGTGTGTGTGTGTGTGTGTGTGTGTGTGTGTGTGAAATTGCATATAAAAGTGCCAGACTGGTTCACTTTTTAATATCAAACTCGATTCCCTCTCAGACTCTGGAGAAATTCTGGCAGTCACAAATAATCTTTCTAGAATCCGGTGGCTACCAATTCCTAATCATTATTTTATATTTGGTCTTGTGTTGTTGGACACACGGCAAATCCGGACGAAAATATTTGGCACGCCAGACTATGTCCGTATCTCTCGTTCATAATGGTTATTGCTGTCAAAGTAAGTGATCCTGATGCAGAAAACCCAGTATCAGTGGATCAAATCTCCACGAAGCATATGCAATAGTGCAATGATCCCCTTACACTGTTCCCTTTCACCCCCTGCCTTTTCCTCCCTTTTCTTCTTCCTCTTCTGCCATTGGCCTGCATCTGTCACAGACAGGCAAAAACCAGAAAGAAAGGAGGAAAGAGAAGAAAGAAACAAAGGGTAAAAAAAAGAAAAGAGTATGGCCACTTCTGCGTGTCAACAGTCTGACTTGCAGCATTTACATACCACGTGTAACGCACGTGGATGCGAAGAGTATTCACCTTCAGACACATCAAACCAGCAACAATGCAAACCTTCGCGCCCTGATCGAACTAAGCAGAAGGCTCAGGTAATCCAACAGCCTGCGCCCCATTACAATAAAGAGGAGGAAAAAAAGGGCAACTATACTGAGTGGTGGCTGGCAGTCGAGTTTTTTTTTTTGGCACGAAAATGTGCAACACTGGACCATTCTTAAATTAGACTTTATTTCTTTTCTGGCTCTGGGGAAATATTGGCAGGTTATAGATACTCCACGTCGGGCCTCCCTGTTGAAAGCACGCGCTGCATACATTTGCATGACAATGAGGAGGTTTTCCAATATTACAAGAATGACATGGGTCAAGGAGCAGGAAAGATGGGGAGCGTAGAACAGGAGGACAAGAAAGGGGTGGGGAGGAGTAAACGGCCTGTATGACAGATGTTAGACTCTGTCTATTGATATTTTTGATCCATGCTGGTCCCCTTCCGGTCCCCATTTCCAACAATCACATTAGCTCAGATGTAGTCTGCAGAGCACAATACACATTCAGTCGGTGGACGTTGCTTTCTTCATGGATGGAGAAAGGAGAAGACAACTGCACAGTCCCCACACACTAGAAGTACAATGTAACAATGAAGGTTTTTGAACAGTTATATACAGATAGGTTTCAGGTTTGGGTTTGGATCAAGGTTAAGGTTGAAATACGTCAGGGTTTGTGTTAGGATTAAAATATGGTCAGGTTTCTCAGTGTGTGTGTGTGTGTGTGTGTGTGTGTGTGTGTGTGTGTGTGTGTGTGTGTGTGTGCATGCGTGCGTGCGTGCACGTGTGAACGTGTGTGTGTGTGTGTGTGTGTGTGTGTGTGTGTGTGTGTGTGTGTGGTGTGTGTGGTGTTTTGCGTATGGGGTAATCGCCATCTCATGATTTGAAAATAATATTATGCAAATGATTTTACCTCCGACATTTGATCTGTTGTACATAGAAGCCTCATTATGTAACTCTTTGCTGATACAGCCCTCCCCTTCCCCCTTCCCTTCCCCTCCCCTCCCCTCGCCATCCAGGGAACACAGCCTCTAAAAATGTCACTACTGATTGTGGTTATTGAACCCGTCCCTCTCTTCTCCCCCTCCCCCCACTGTAGAGAACCATGTAACACTGGCAGGACATCCGTTTGATAATGTCCCAGTTACCGTCTTTGGACACACAGACAGGACTGAAAAGGCAGCAAGTTTTTGCATTGCAGACACAGGGAAAAACAAAGGCGAAAGAGGCTCAAGTTCTGGAATGCATTGCCCTAACCATAGCCTAACCCTCACACATGCCCTGACGTACTTTAACCTTAACATTGTTCCGAACCCTATCCTAAAGCCTATCTATATAAAACCTTTCAGAAGCCTTTATCATTACATTGTACTTTTAGTGTGTGTGTGTGTGTGTGTGTGTGTGTGTGTGTGTGTGTGTGTGTGTGTGTGTGTGTGTGTGTGAGGGGGGGGGGCTGTGCAGTTGTCTTCTCCTTTCTCAATCCATGAAGAAATCAGCGTCCACTGACCGAATGTGTATTGTGCTCTGCAGACTACATCATAGCTAGCATAATAATTGTTGGAGAGGGGAAATGCAGGGAGACCAGCCTGGATCGAGTCTGAATAGATAAGAGTCTAACACCTGTCATACAGGCCGTTTACTCCCCCCCCCCCCCCCACACCCTATCTAGCCTCCCGTTCTCCTCTCCCTCATTGCCCACACTCCCCGTCCTTCCTGCTCCAGGATCCATGTCATTCTTGTAGTATTGAAAAACCTCATTGTCATGCAAATGTATGCAGCGCGTGCTTTCAATAGGGAGGCCCGACGTGGGGGTATTTATGACCTGCCAATATTTCCCCAGAACCAGAGAGGGAATCAAGTTTAATTCAAGAATGGAACAATGTTGCACAATTTGATGCTAAAAAAAAAAAAAAAAAAAAAAAACTCGACTGCTAGCCACTGTTCAATATAGTTAACTTTTACCCCTCCTCTTTTTTACAACAGGGACTCAGGCTGTTGCATTACCTGTGCCTTCTACGTTGTTCGATCTGGCGACGATGGTTTGCATTGTTGCAAGTTTGATGTGTCTGAAAGTGAGTACACTTCGCATCCATGTGCGTTGCGTGTGGTATGCAAATGCTGCAAGTCAGACTGTTTACACGCACAAGCAGCCATTTTCATTCCCCCCCCCCCTTTTTTTTTTCTTCACTGTGTCGTTTCTCTTTCTTTCTTTATTTTTCTGCTCCCTTTTCTGGTGTTTGCGCATATTTGACAGATCCACGCCATGAGGAGAAGAGGAAGAGGGAAGGGGAGGACGAAAGAAGGGGAGGAAAGGGGAAGGGAAAAGAGGGGAGAGAAGGGGGGGGGGGCGGGAAGGGATTACCGAACCATTACATATGCATTTGATGGAATTGATCAGACTGATACTGCGTTTTCTGCATCAGAATCACTTGTTATAATAGCAACAACCATTACGGATGAGAGATAAGGACATTGTTTGGAGTGCCAGATATTTTGCTCGGATTTTCTGTGCATCAGAAGACCAAAAATGAAATAGTAATTATGGATTGGTTGCCACCAAATTCCAGAAAGAATTGCAAAAATCATTTCATCCCAGTCATCAGTTGCTTCAAATCAGTGTGCATCGTAATGATTACCAGGGAAGTAAACTGAAATTATATATCTAGTAGATAATATCACCTTTTATATGAAGATGAAAACAATTGTATAATTCTAATCCATTTAAAAAAAAAGAGTTCTGGCATAATATTCTTTCAGTGATATGAAAACTTCAGTGTAGCAGATATTATTGTTGTCTTTTTTTGACAAATCTACATACTCAATGCACGTTGAAAGGATTTAAATGCGCTACATTATACATTTGTTCATGGGGGAAAAAGAACGAACAATCATTTATCTCCACAAATTGGGCACAAAATGTGAACATTCCATATCCATTTTGCGCCCAATTTCAACAGTAAATCTTTTTTAGTTCAAGACACGGGAAGAACGTGAACACAGACAAGCTCATTGAGAGAAAGACAGGAACACAGATACTGAGAATATACCATGCTTTGCAGTAAATGACCAAGCAAAGTGTAACTGTTGATGGGGGACACAAAAGATATGGAGGGCTGGAATATGAATAGCCAGAGTCTGAAACCTATTGACCAAACGAATTGATTATTTAGACTCCCACCCACATCCATCCGCACCCACAAGCCCACTGCCTCCGCTCCCTCTCCCTCTCCATCCCTGCTTACTCCCCCTCTGTCACCTCTCTCTTCCTTTCCACTCTTCCATTTTCCACTTCCAGAGACTCATGTCATCAGTGTAATGTCGTGAGCCCCCCTCATTGTCATACAGATAAATATGTAGCGCGTGCTTTCAACAGGGAAGTCAGATGTGTAATATTTACGACCTGCCAATATTTCCCCAAAATTAAAAATTGAATAAAATTTAAATAAAAAATAGACCCATGGTGCACATTTTGGAGCTATAAAAAAACAACTCCACTGCTGGTCATGGCTGGATATGCATTTCTCTCTCTCTTCTTTCCCCAAAAGGGTTGAGGCTGTTGTTATGTTACTCATGCCTTCATCTGCTTAGTTCCATCAGACAATGATGGATTGCATTGTCACAGCTTTGATGTCTCTAAAGGTGAATACAATTTGCATTAGCGTGTGTTACACGAAGTACGCGAATGCTGGAAGTCAGATTGTTCACACAGGCAGTTGGTTATTTTCTTATGCGTTTTTGGTGGGAGAAAGAGGGGAAGAAAGAGGGGTTCTATATCCCTTTCCTTTTTCTGTTTCTTTTATGGCATATGTGTGTATGTGACAACTTTTACATTACAGGAGAATGGCGTTACCTGCCACTGCATTCTCTTATAGCAAATTGGATGAGACTGAATTTCAGAAACTATGACGGATGTTTATGGCTCCAAAATGTGCACCATGAGTCTATTTCAAAATCAAACTGTATTCCTTTTCGAATTCTGGGGAAATAATGGTAGGTCATGAATACTCTTTGTTGGGCCTCCCTATTGAAAGCATTGAAGCATGTTGACATGAGTCTCTGGACGCGGAGAATGGGACGTAGCAAGGAAAAGGAAGGTGATGGATGGGCAGTGGTCTGGGATGGTGGGGGAGAGGGGGGTGCAGTGGGCTTGTGGGGAGTGGGTGGATGTGGGTGGGGGTCTAAACAATAATTTGTTTGGTTGACAGGTTTCAAACTCTGGTTATTCATGCTCAGGCGGGATGTGAAAAAGCCGTTTTAGTACTTCAATCAGTTTGACCAAATCTGCTAAAAGGTGTGCAGTAATCAGATAATCCTATCCCTGTGCCATATGCAATCTATCACTGACAGAAAAAAAAAACATAAAACAAACAGAAAGAAAAAGGAGAAAGGAACAGTAACCCACCAACCATCCACTCTCACAATAACCTCCCACCCCCTCTCCTGCCGCCACAAAAAGCCCCGAAAATGGCCGATTGTGCGTGTAAACAAACCGACTCGCGGCATTTGCATACCACACGTAACGCACGCGGATGTGAAGCGTATTCACTGTCAGACACATCAAACCTGCAACAATGCAAACCTTGGTCTCATGATCGAACCAAGAGGATGAAAGCACAGATAACACAGCGTCCTGAACTCCACTGGAATAAAATATGCAGTCAGAAAAAAAGCGTAGCGATATTCAGCTGGTGCTGGCACTGGTGTGTGTATGTGTGTGTGTGTGTGTGTGTGTGTGTGTGTGTGTGTGTGTGTGTGTGTGTGTGTGTGTGCGTGCGTGTGTGCGAGCGTGTGTGTGTGTGTGTGCAAACATGTGTGCGTGCGTGCGTGCGTGCGTGCGCGCGCGCATGTGTGTGCATGTGTGCGTGCGTGTGTGTGTGGTGTGTGTGTGTGTGTGTGTGTGTGTGTGTGTGTGTGTGTGTGTGCGCGCGCGTATGTGTGTGTATGTGTGTGTATGTGAAATGGCACCAAAAAGTGGAACATTGGTCCATTTTGAAAATTGAAATCGATTTCCTCTCAGACTCTGGAGAAATTCTGGCAGTCACAAATAATCAACATCTACACTCCCTATTAAAAGAACGCATTACATACATTTGCATGACAATGAGAGGCCTCACCATTTTACACCCATGATATTGATTTGGTGTCCCACACCAGCTGCTGTGGTGCAGTGGTTATAGTCTCACTGATTTGCCAGTTGGAAGGTCGACAGTTCAGTTCCCGTCAGAGATATGCCGTTGTTGGGTTTTGGGCCTAAAGGGAAGACTGGAACCACACAGTTGGGTATCGTGGCGCCTACCATGTGCGTTTCTGAGATAGATGTTCAAATGTTCAGACCAACACTGTAGATGTCTATGTTTCTCTAGCCTGGTCACCTTCGTGATACATTTGGAAAAGAAGCTCAGAGTACAGCTCATTCATGCAGTATCTAATTAGAACAGATATCTGTAGCGCCATCTCTATCACCCTCATCCTTACAAACTGGTATAGAAAAAAGGTCTCAAATACTGTGGTCTTTCAAGCCATACTATTATGATTCTTAAGTTTGGATTCTTTGTGCATGGGTACGCCTTTTGTCATTCATTTTTTGGTCTTATCTTTCTGTGGCTGCCCACGTGGCGGGGTAATCAAAAACGGTCACACACGTAATGTTCTCATCCCCAGCTGATGCATTGGTACCATAGTGTTCAAGTACTTTGGCTGTTCGGATTATTCCTGGAGCCTTTTAGCCAGGGTACGACAACATCAACAACAACAACAACAACATCTTCCTGCCACTTTGGTAGTACATGGACATGGCTTACTTTATCATAAATGAACATACTGTATCGTGAAGAGGAAGACCACTACAACGTCATCGATTTTACCAGCATCCAAACAACAGATTGAAATACATGCCATGCCAGTTCAGTGTGTGGTGAGAGGACTAGTTGCACCAAATATACTTGGATAGTTTTCTGTTTGTAAAATGACTACACTTATATTTCCGACTTTATGATAAAAAGAATGACGAAACTCTATGACAGTAATTTCAGCTGTAAGTATCGAAGAAGATCGCAAACTAACATGATGCTGTAAAGGCAACAAGGTATTAAATGAATTATTCTGACGCTGGTGAATGCGCACAAGACCTTAATGTAAGAAGCCAATGGTATGGGGAAGGGAATAATGCCCATTAGTACTAAAATGTCTGTTGTCTTTCTGCTTCACACCTCCATCACACTCCACAAAGCAATTTAGGTTGAAGCTTTCTCAAGTGCGTTCACCTGCCACAACTAAATCTATAGTGCACATGTACTCGTTACACAATAAAAACATTTTCCCACATAAACGGATACATTTGAAGCCTTTCGCCCTAAATAGAACGTGCCGTTTTTCAGAAAATAAGACACAAATATCTACTACCCTGAACAGTTTTTGTATTACTGAAATAAAATTGCGAAAGAAGTCTTTTTCAAACAGATTAGACGTATACTATTGTATTCGATTTTACCTAAAAATGGCGGTTATCCGCTAGAGATACAATTTCAATTTTCTTGCATGGTAATTATTATGATGCACACTGATTTGCAGCCACTAATGATTGTGACAAAACGATTTTTATAATTCTTTTTAGAATAAAGTGGCAGCCAGTCCACAATCATTATTTTATATTGATCTTCTGACACACAGAAAATCCGACGAAAATTTCTGGCACGCCAGACCATGTACCGTATCTCTTGTCCATAACAGTTGTTGCTGTCAAAGCAAGTGGTTCTGATGCAGAAAATCCAGTATCAGTGTGACCAAATCTCCCAAAAGCATATGCAATAGTTCGGTAATCCCCCTTCTACCGTTCCTTTTCACTCCCCTGTCTCCCCCTCCCTTTTCCTCACCTTTCCTCCTTCCTGTTCTGCCATTGGCCCAGATCTGTCGCAGACAGTCAAACATCAGAAAAAAGGGGTTAAAAAGAGAAAAGAAACAGAAAGAAAAGAATGGCCGTTTGTGCGTGTAAACAGTCTGACTTGCGGCATTTGCATACACGTAACACACGCGGATGCGAAGTGTATTCACCTTCAGACACATCAAAACTGCAACAATGCAAACCTTCGTCGCCTGATCGAACAAAGCAGAAGGCACGGATAATGCAACAGCCTGAGCCCCGTTAGATAAAAAAAACAGAAGGGGAGGGGAAAATGGTAACCATATTGAGCCATGGCTGGCAGTTGAGTGTTTTTATGGCACCAAGATGTGCAACACTGGTCCATTCTTAAACTCAACTTTATTCCATCTCCGGTTCTGGGGAAATATTGGCAGGTCATAAATACTCCACGTCGGGTCTCCCCAATTGAAAGCACGCGCTACATACATTTGCATGACAATGAGGAGGTTTTCCAATATTACAAGAATAACACGGGTCCAGGAGCAGGAAAGGCGGCGAGAGGAGAACGGGAGAAGAAGAAAGGAGTGGGGAGAAGTAAAGGCTTGTATGGCTGACAGGTGTTAGACGTCGTCTATTCAGAGTCTGTCCATATTGCTCTCCTTCCTTTCCCTCTTCCCAACCATTACGCTACCCAAGATGTAGTCATCGGAGCAAAATACTGATACGGATAGTTGACGTTGTTTTCTTTGTGGATGGAAAAAGGAGACAACTGCACACACACACCACGCTTCAAGCACGATGAAGGTTTTCGAAAGGTTTTACACAGACATGTTGTAGGCCATGGTTCGGATCAAGGTTGGGATTCATAAGTCAGTGTTTGTGCTTGGATTAAAGTATGGTTAGGGTTATGGCCATGCGTTGTGGAGTTGGTGAGTATTTCTCTTTTTTCCCTTCTCTCTGGAATGCCTAAACTCAGCACCTTTTCGGTCCTGTCTGTATGTGCAAAGAGGATAACTGGGACATGACTAGGTGGGGGTCCTACCAGTTTCATGGGTTGTCTTGGGTGGCAGGAGGTGGAAAAGAAGGGAATGAGCTAAACATCTACAATTACTGGTCACATTATAAGAGGATGGTAGAAGGGTGTGAAGGGAAAGAGGGAAAGGGGAGGGTTGTGTCAGCAAGTACTTATACAGTCAGGCTTTTAAGCACAACAGATTTTCGTGGTAAAAATCGTTCCCAAATGAGGAGGACCGTAGCCAAGTCACAGCAGAACATTGCAGAATCAATGCGGGATCCCAGACTGTACGGAATCTTGTGTCCAGCGCATCAACTTTAATTCAGTCAAGGATTACCATGTCCGAGTGTAGACACAGTTCACCATAATACAGATAAGCACGCAGGACGATATGCCGCTTGACATGCTGTTTCCTTTTCATCTTATTTATGTTTTGCTCTGACGAGTAGGTCATATTTCACCAGTATCCCTTGGTTTGCTGGTTTCTCTGTCCACTTGATCATGCAAAAATCTGCTCTACCTATTTCTTTTTTTACCAGACTTGATGGAAAGATGATTCGTAGCTGAACGGTGAAGGGTGAGATCTGTGCTGCAGATCCATATCAGATGGCTGATCTGGAGATCTTTCAGTAGGATTATAACACATTGGAACATGAACACAGTCAACTCACTGTTTACGAATTCATAATGTTCTATGAAGGGTATATGCGTGTGTGCGTGTGTGTGTGTGTGTGTGTGTGTGTGTGTGTGTGTGTGTGTGTGTGTGTGTGTGTGTGTGTGTGTGCGCACGTGCGTGTGAGCGTGTGTGAACGCACTTGCTGGCATATATGCACATGTGCGTGTATGACATATTTGTTCACGTACATTTCTGTCTGTGTTTGTGTGTGTGGTGAGAAGGAATATCATAACAGATTTGTTATTTGAAATGGACAAAACTTATAAGGTAATTTTTTCTCATTATCAAAAGGACAATTTTTGGGTGGTTTATGGCCATTTTTATAATGTGCAGAATATGAAGTTGGTGATGACTTGAAGGAAATATATCTCCGCATTTACTAAATTTGAAAATATCATTTTGGTGGCAACAGTATTGTTATCATCTATTGTGGTTATAATTTAGTATTTTTGTGTTGACGCTTATTCTAATGACGTGCTTTTTATGAAATAGCAAACAATGCCATGTACTGTTTGACTATCACTTAAGTAGTAATCATACAGCAGAAATGTGTAAGATCCACCAACAAGCCATATTTAAGTCACAAAAAGCCGAGTTTCATGAAGAAGATGACATTTCCATTTTCAGTGAAAAGATGGTAAATTGAAAAAAATAAACAACTTAGATTCTTTTTAAAAGCCTTTTGTCTCTCGTACATTACGCAAAAGAATGCTTACAAAATCAGACAAAAATACCTGACAGACAGGAACATTTGCATATCATTGATCCATAATCATTGCTGCAGCCAAAGTAGGTGAGCCTGTCGCAGAAAACCCAGGACAGTTTCATCAAATCTACTGAAAGGGTATGCCATAGTCTGGTAATCCCCCCTCCCGCCTATTCTTTTCCTTCCCTCTTCCTCCTCTCCCCATAGCACAGGATCTTTCACATACAGAAGAAGAAGAAGAAAAGAAGAAGAAGAAGAAGAAGAAGAAGAAAAGGGAAAGAAAAGAAAGAAAGAAAACGAGGAGAAGAAAATGGCTGCTTGTGCATGTAGTCTGACTTGTAGCATTTGCATACCACACGTAACGCCTGCAGATGTGGATGTGAAGTGTATTGACTTTAGACACATCAAGCCTGCAACAATGCCAGATTTCCTTGCTCGACTGAACTAAGCAGAAGGTACAGGTAGCACAGCAGCCTCGACACCATGAAAAAAGACATTGATGGAGGGGGGGGGGGGGGGGGGGGGGGGGGGCGAGAGAATGATAACTATATTCAGCCATAGCTAGCAGAGAATTTTTTTTTCATGGCACCAAAATGTGCTACACTGGTCCATTCTTAAATTAAATTTTATTCCCTCTCCGGTTCTGGGGAAACACTGGCAGGTCGTAAATACTCCACGTCGGGCCTCCCTATTGAAAGCACGCGCTGCATACATTTGCATGACAATGATGGGGCCTCACGATATTACACTGCTGACATGGATCCTGAGGCGGTAGAAATGGGGGATTGGGGAAGGAGAGAGAGGAGAGGTGGGGGGTTAGAAAGGCTTGGGGAAAGTTGAACAGCTTGCATGGCCGACAGGTTTCTGACTGTCAATTCAGATTCAGACCCTGCTCGTCTCTTCCATTTGCCTTCCAAGAACTGTGCTGGCATGGATGTTGTCTCCTGTAACAGGAACAGTTTTGTCCCTGTCTGCTCAATGAAGATAACCAGAACATGATTGGGTCGATGTAGGAGCCTGGGTTGTCGTTGGTGGGGGAGGAGGTGGGAGGGGGTGGGAGAGGGGGGGGGGGGTCAGTCTCCAGAATTAGAAATTACATTTTTAGACTAGGTCCTCTCACACTAGATGATGCATGGAGAAAAGGCAATATGGGTGGGGATAATCGAATTTGATTTCAAAGGGATGAATCTTATATTGAATTCATTGAGTTCTTTAACTATGCGTTATCAATGCATTTATCATAATTATTATGATGTGCAGTGATGAGTAGTTTCTGATGACTGAAAGGAAACAAACTGCTGCAATTACTAAGTTCTCTGTAGATGTGATTTTAGTGCCAGCTAGTTTATAATCATTAAAATTATGTCTTTTTTAATGTTCCCCAATCACGTAATTGTTATGAAAAGCAAGCTATGTCATTCATCACTTCTATGGTGGTCTGACAAAAAATTCTGAATCCCATGAAAAATATCAGTGATGGACTTGTACATGTTACACAGAAAAACATTGGTTTTAATGAAGGATATTATGTCACCACTTTTGGTGAAAAGATATTAAATTTAAGACACACTGACTAATTACAAAGAAAATAATTTTGAAGCCTTCATTCCACTATACATTATGCGGAGAGATCCGAACATCGAACAAAAATATCTTGCACACTGGAGAATTTCCACACCGTTCCTAGCTAATGACTGTTCCTGTCAAAGCGAGTGATGTGGAAAATGTAGTATTGATCTGAACAAATCTACTAAAAGGCATGCAATAGTCTGGTCATCCCCTCCCCTTTCTTCCTCCTCCCCCTTCCTCCTCTCACCACGATATGGGATCCCTGACATGCAAGTGAACACAATGAAAACAAAAGAAGAATAGAAAGGAAAGAAAAAGTAAAAAAAAAAAAAAAAAAAAAGAAAAGAAAAAAAAAAAGATGAAGAATATCATGCACGCTTGTGCGTGTAAACAGTCTGACTTGCGGCATTTGCATACCACACGTGATGCTTGCAGGTGCAGATGCAAAGTGTATTCACCTTTAGACACATCAAAAGTGCAACAATGCCAGCCTTCCTCGCTTGACTGAACTAAGAAGACACAGGTAACACAGCAGCCTCGTCACCACAGGTAAAAAAAGAAAAGAAAAGAAAGGAGGAAAAAAAAAGTAACTATATTCAGCAATGGCTGGCAGTGGAATTTTTTTTTCTTCATGGCACCGAAATGTGCAACATGGGTCCATTCTTGAATTAAACTTGATTCCATCTCCGGTTCTGGGGAAATATTGGCAGGTGGTAAATACTCCACGTCGGGCCTCCCTACTGAAAGCACGGGTTGAATACATTTGCATGACAATGAGGGGGCCTCACTATATTACACCAATCACATGGATCCTGAGGTGTGAGAAATAGCGAGAGTGGGTAGGGAGAGAGGGGAGAGGGAGAGGGTTGAAAAAGGGTATGGAAGGGTAATCTGCTGGCATGGCCAACAGGTTTCAGATGGTGGCTTTTCAGCTGCAGACCCTATAACCTCCTTCCATCCCCCCCCCTCCCCCCTCCAAGAACTGTGCTGACACAGACATCTGCAGGGCAAGGATCAGTTTCAGTCCTGTCTGTCCAATGAAGATAACTGGATAGATCTAGGGGCATAGGTAGTGGGGGTGGGGGTCAGTCTCTAGAATTCCAAATAAGGCTGGGTTTTCTTATATTAGAGAATGCGTGAAGGGAAGCGGATAAGGATGGGGGAATGCATCTGCGGATGATAACATTATCAGGCTTGTACCACGCAGTCACACAACATTAAAACAAAGTGTTTGCTGAACTTTAGACTCACGATCAGTCACAATAAACAGCAAATCACATTTTCACTGTTATTTTACTGAATGAATGAGTGCAATCACTGACTTTCTTTTGCTAAATGAGTATGCTGGCTGGATGTTTGCATACATCCATGGGTCGTGACATCAGAGCAGAATGCAGAATGAAATGGCTTGTGGAACAGAGACATCCTCACAGACAGAGACGTGTACAGACATATACTGAAACTATGCTCTGCTTTCCAGGCCATGTAACAGTTGGGAAGCAGGGATGGGAGTAAGCGGAGGGATGGGTTGTGAGCGGGGGTAGGTGGTGGGGTGTGCGAGTAATGCAAGAAGACAAAAAGATAAACAGCGCCTATGTAAGAATAGCCCGTCTGAAACCTGTCGACCAAACAAGCCAGACTCCCCCCCCCCCCAAACCCACCCCTCCTCTACCTCTCTCGACCTACCCACTCAGCAAACCTCTATCCCCTTAACATCCCTTTCCACTCCCCCACTCTTCCCTTCCAGAGCCTCCTGTCATCGGTGTAATATCGTGAGGCCCTTCATTGTCATGCAAATGTATGTAGCGCGTGCTTTCAATACGGAGGCCCACCGAGGAGTGTTTACGACTAGCCACTATTTTCCCAGGATTGGGGAGGGAGTAAAGTTTAATTTAGAAATGGACCCAGGCTGCACACTTTGAGGCTATAAAAACTCCACTGCCAACCATGGATGAATACATTTTTACATGTTCACCTCTCTCTCTCTCTCTCTCTCTCTCTCTCTCTCTCTCTCTACACACACACACACACACACACACACACACACACACACACACACATTGGTCAGAGACTGTTGTAATGTTGCCAGTGTCTACATCTGCCTAGTTCAATCAGGTAACGAAGGTCTGCATTGTTGCAGCTTTTGATGCGTCTGATGGTGAATAGCCATCACTACACATCCGCGTGCGTTACGCGAAATATGCAAATGCCACAAGCTGGATCGTCAACGCCCACAAGCGAACATTTTGCTGTGTCTTTTGTGTTCTTCCCCCCCCCCCCCCCCCCCCCCACTTTGATGGTGTTTACCTGTAGGTGACACAGATCATGCGCCATGAGAGGAGCAGGGGAGGGGCGAACATTGGATTATCTAATGCCTACCCTTTTAGCAGATTTGATCAGACTGAGATGTAGTGCTGTAATGGGTTTTCGTCATTTCAGAACAAACTCGATTTCACAGGAAGACACATTAAGCTCTTGTCATGCGACGCAAGTCTTGCTATCAAGAGAGAAGAGAGAGAGAGAGAGAGAGAGAGAGAGAGAGAGAGAGAGAGAGATTTTGTTTCTGAGCTTTCTCTTTCCTTCGCCACTTTGTGAGCACACCAGGGATGCTTCATAGTGTCTAGACGCTAGGAATTCTAGCGACTTTAGTGACTGGAAGCGTTTCACAGCACACTGTTGCGGCGAGCGAGGCTAGACATACACGAGGGATCACCAGCGCCCCGGACACAGTGAATGTCTGACAGCCCAATGCCCTTACGGCCATTTATGCCTGATATGGCCCCTCGTGGTCGGCTGGACCATGAAAAGACATGAATTGGCTATGGGAGGTCACCCTCTTTTTTTAAACCTAATCATTACTGCTCTGAAAGGTTCCAATGGTTGGAACAGTGTTTAAGGAGATGCTCCACCAACACTAGGCGAAGTCACAGATGGTAAAATCTCGTCAACAGTCCAGAGTATCCGGTTCTCTGTCCTGCAATGATCGCAGGGTCTGAGGTTCCTGATTTGCCGGCAGTAAACTTAAGAACCAGACAACTGTTCATTAGCAAATCACTCGACTCTCTTGGTGCATCACTGTCTGATAACAGGAGACTGTCAGTTTCGAACTTCCCAGTCGAGCCAGCATAAACACCTGGACTTGGTCTCCCTTTGAGAGGAGAGAGAGAGAGAGAGAGAAGAGAGAGAGAGAGAGAGAGAGAGAGAGAGAGAGAGAGAGAGAAGACCCTTGATGTTGTAGCTGGGATAGTGCTGTAGCCATCTTTTTTTCATCTGCTTCTTCTTCTCTGTGGAATTTTGCCGCTTCATATGTGGCACCATGCTCCAGTGATGAGTGTTTGCTTCCTTCCTGTGCCAGACTGTTGCTCTGTCCCCGTGGAATTATCAGGGGACTTCTTTCAGTAGAGACAAGTCCCCTTTCAGAACGTTTGTGCCACTAACTTCCTTTTCTGTTACTCTCTTTGACTTTGTTTTTCTTTTGTTTTATTTTTTTTCTTCGCTGTTTTCTGTTTTTTTTTTTCTGCCTTGTGGATCATTCTCTAGCCGTTAGTCTGGAAACTCTTTGACTTGCCCCCCCCCCCCCTCCCCACCATCCGCTCCCTCCGATAGTCTGGAGACTAGATGGTAACAAACGTACTCTTGCGATAGATTATGCGGTGCCTGATTTGCCCGTACGGACTTTTGAGAATATTTCATGTCATATGTAAATGTGTTACTGGAACATTTTACGCATTGAAATATTTAGGACCGACAGATGAAGAGGGAATGGCCGAAGCCTGTCAGCACGAACCAGACTTATTCGACATAGAGGATGTCAAGAATTTTACTACCATGTCATTAATTAAAGAACAAGTAGGGTATCTCTTGCTCTCTTGATAAAATTGATAGCCGCCCATTACTCCAAACGAATTCTACTTACGATACCCAATCACCAAACAGAAATGACAGGATAGAGCACACAGAACAAAACAAGGAGACATCTCCTATGTCATAAACTGTGTATGGTTTGTATTGTTCGTTGCTTTTTGAAGGGGTACCATTCTTTTTTCAGGATGCGGCATTCTTTCAGGATGTGACCTGTCTTTAGAAAGTGACCTTTTATCCGGATGTGACCTTTTATCCGGATGTGACCTTTCTTCACGATGTGACCTTTTTCACGTTGTGAGCTTTTTTTCTTTTTTTGCCGTGTGAGTTTCACAGCTCAGTATGATCGACCGGACTATAATAATAAAATCTATACATTGTAAAGTAGACTTTGTCGACCCTCTACGCTTTCTCGAGTGTGGCAGTACGAGAAAGTATCCACTGAAATGACCATTCGGACACTTGACTTGCTGTGGATCGACAAAGGTAGCTATAAAAGTGTCGAGTTCTACAATCGTTCATTATCTCTGTTCCCACACTGCGACGATCGCTTGACCCAACCCCTCCACGTTCCCCTATTCCCCAAACCCGCCCTCTCCGCCCCTCCCACCTCCCTCCTCAACCCATCCCTCGCTGCCCTGCCTCTACTCTCCGTTTCTCCCTCCTCCATGCAACCATGTTCCTCACCATTGACGTATCTACTCCGAACCACCCGTGGGTCTCGCCCCCAGTCCAGACTTCGCGGGAGTGACACGTCATCATTTTGTCATTATGCCTCCGCGTCATCACAGCGGGGGCGCGGTGTAAGGGGGGGGGGGGGGGGGGGGGGTGGAGGGAGGGGGTGGGGGGGAAGAAACCTGAACGAAGTCTACGTTCAGCTCTCGTGCTGAGAGAGAGAGAGAGAGAGAGAGAGAGAGAGAGAGAGAGAGAGAGAGAGAGAGAGAAGACAGACAGACAGACAGACAGACAGACAAGACAGAGGAACACAGACAAACAGAGAGAGAGAGACAGACAGACAAAAAGACAGACAGACAGACAGACAGACAGAGAGAAACGCAGGCAGGAGAGAGAGAGAGAGAGAGAGAGAGAGAAGGATAGGGGTATATATTGGGAGGTCGGGGGAGGGGGGGGGGCAGGAAAGATGGCGTGTACGATTGTAAACGTGATTAAGTATGGTGCATACGCTTGACCGTTTGCACGTTATGCTGGCAACCTACTCGCCTTTTTCAAATATATCAGAGAAAGATTGAAGGAGGTTTCGTGCCTTCAGAGGGGGAGGAGGGGGACACAGATACATTTCCACGACTGCAGTCATGCGCCCTTTTCTGTCCTAAAAAGAAGGGAATGAAGAAGTAAAGAAAGAAAAAAAGAAAGAAAGAAAAGAACACAAAATACAGTGAAGGAAACATCGTTGATTGTGTAACGTTCGTGGTCAGATTGACTCCAACACTACTCGGTTGTTTGGTTTGCGTTGATTTCGTTTGTTCAAGTAGCGCCGTGTATCTTCCACCACCACCACCACCACCCCTCCCTCCCTCTCTCCCTCCCTCCCTCCTTCCTGCTCGTCAGTGTTTTGGGCAATCAGCTGCAGATTTCCGCACCCCAAGGATCTTCGCGGTCGACTAGGCAAGAATAGGT
>CM065740.1:5017762-5022762 GCA_033310375.1 Conus canariensis | reverse complement strand
CCTTTTCATCCTGCTCTCGTGGCGACCTCCAGTTTCCATCTGACCCAGTATCCATATCTTCGTCGACAGATGGACGTGTGGCGACCTCTGAAGGGAGGATGGGGTTAGGATGGATGGGGGGGGGGGGGGGGGGGGGGGGGGGGGGAGAGACTGGGGGGGGGGGGGGGGGGGGAGGGAGAGTGTTGGGAGGAGGGTAGAGCGGGGAGTGTGGGGGGGGGGGGGGGGGGGGCAGTAAGAAGAGACTCGTTCACGCTGGCCCCAGAACTGATTTTCGTTAGTATTGGGGCTTGTGGACGGTATCCTCGATATGAGGGACGGTAACAGGCATTGATGAAGACCATTCTCAGTAACTCAGCAGCAGTGCAGTGTCTCTTCTAGTGGGTTGCCTCTCTGGGACCTAATCTTGAAATCCCTCTGTCGACAGCTAAGATTCCAACATGATGAACTTGAGTGTGGCTTCATGTGTGTTCGTTCGTTCGTCCGTCGGGTCGAAGAAGACCACTTCAGTCATCGTGGGTTGAGGAGAGGGGTTGAGACGATTTGTGGATACGCAGGTGGCTGACCAAGCCGATGCGTGCACGGAATGTGCGGTGACAGCTTGGACAGGGAATGTGGGAGACCTGCTCTTGACTGATGGCGCGGGCTTTCCTTGCCTTTCTCTTTGGTTGCGCTGCAGCTGTCCTCCTTTCGTCATGAGTGTAGAAATGGATTTGGTGAACGACGAAGTTTTTATGCTCCCTTAAGGTCAAAGGAGATGAGAACAAACAAAAACAAATCTAGTCATGTCATGTCATGGTAGGTCTTGTCCGGAAGGGTGAGGTTTACTGCTGTATTGGCTCCGTACATTTCAGAAAACGTCGTTTAGAGGGAGTGTACAGGTATGGTAAGGTAAGGTAATGTTGCTTCTAGCCCAGCCGACCGCAAAGGGTCATATCAGGGCTGTCACTACGTTAAAATCAACTCACAAGTCATCAAAAAAAACAAAACAAAACAACAACAACAACAACACCATTCACGCATTTCTTTAAAATACGCCTTCTAAAAACGCACTGGAAACCTCGTTAAAATTCTCTCTTCCGTAAAATCTTAGATCAGATGAAAAATGTTAATCTCTTTTAGAAACTCAAAGATCACGTCAGGTGGGACATGTCTGAACAAAGTTTTCATGGAGTCTGCTGTAAAGTGTTTATGTCTCACATCATGCAAGTCCCAACACTCTTAAAAGAAAATGTCTCACTGTGAGTGGAACATGACATGGAATCCACCACGAAGCTTCTTCGCCTTTTAAAAAATAAGAATGGGTGTAAAACGAGTGGCCTGTATGCAAACGGCACGAGACTGTTTCATCCTTACGGCCACCTTTGGAAGATGATAAAAACTCTTACAGGTCTGGACGGATTTTAAACAGCTTGGTGGCAGTTCTTCTTGAACGAAGAGACGAGAAGGGTGATGTGTTCACGTCGATGTAAAGCATTGAAGGATGATGTGTTCACGTCGATGTAAAGCATTGAAGGATGATGTGTTCACGTCGATGTAAAGCATTGAAGGATGATGTGTTCACGTCGATGTAAAGCATTGAAGGGTGATGTGTTCACGTCGATGTAAAGCATTGAAGGATGATGTGTTCACGTCGATGTAAAGCTTTGAAGGGTGATGTGTTCACATCGATGTAAAGCGTTCTCGTGCTGACCAGATCTAAGCGGACAGACATTTCCCAAGGGGTGGGGGTGGGGGCATATTTTACGGGAGAGGTTCTTGGGTGCCAGGAACCCCCTCTCCACCCCCACCCCTCCTCCTCTTGATGTTTTTTAAAAATACGAACAGAATTGCACATGTATGTTTAGTGAAATAGATGCCTTGTTGTCCTCAAGGTGAGGCTTCCAATATACTTTGAAAATGACCTTCAGTGTGTGAGAGGGGAAACGGGTGAGCCGTAGGGAGTGGGGGGGGGGGGGGGGGAGGGGGCGCATTGCTCCTTGGACTCTACCAGAATCTAAGCATCCCCTACACCCGGGTTCAGTTTGAACACCACCATCACCACCCCCTCCTCCCCCCCCCCCATCCTGTCCATTAGCACTTGATCCGCCCCTGTGTCGTGCCGCAGTGGCTGCAGGTGAAGGTCTGGACAATGATGGATACATCGAGGGACTGGGGCTGCTGCGCCAAGTCCTCTTCTCCTCCTCCGCTCTGAAACTTACTATGGTTGTCTGGAACTTGGGGGGGGGGGGGGGGAGGGGGGGTCTGGTGAATGATAGGACGCCGGCCAACCTTCTAGGTCTGCAGCGATGCAGGGAAGAGTTGAACTTGTAGATAATCGCGGCATCAGTCCTTCACATTCTCCCATTTTGAACGATGTTGATGAGGAACTTGTAGATAATCACAGCATCAGTCCTTCACATTAACCCATGTTGAACGATGCTGATGAGGAACTTGTAGATAATCGCAGCATCAGTCCTTCACATTAACCCATTTTGAACGATGTTGATGAGGAACTTGTAGATAATCACAGCATCAGTCCTTCACATTAACCCATTTTGAACGATGCTGATGAGGAACTTGTAGATAATCACAGCATCAGTCCTTCACATTAACCCATTTTGACCATGCTGATGAGGACCTTGTAGATAATCACAGCATCAGTCCTTCACATTAACCCATTTTGACCATGCTGATGAGGACCTTGTAGATAATCACAGCATCAGTCCTTCACATTAACCCATTTTGACCATGCTGATGGGAAATAGGAAAGCTTTCAGCTATCCCTGCGACTAGGGGCGGCCAGTCTTCATCGTCCGTCTGTAGAACAGTCTTGGACAAGGATTCTAGGTAAAGATATATGCCCATGCCAGGCTGAAGCAGAGGATTAAAGTTGTGTCACCAGACCTCCAAACGAAGTGGGACAAACAAATGACAACACAGGAGCGACGCGTTTCGACCAGGCAGAACTTTCACTGGCAAGGCAAACCAAAAGTGACAAACAAAAACAAAGGAAAGTGACTTGGCTATGCCTGAATTGGTAAACACAATTTAATGCAAGTTAATCCATACACTCCCTCCTAACATACCAAGAACAACATAACATACTGTGCAAAACACATTCAAGAATTTTAATTTTAATGTTAGCGCACCGCTAAAAAAAAAAAAAATAAAAAAAAACCTGGACAAACGAATCACAAGACAAAACACGACGCGTTTCGACCTTTTAGGTCTTCTTCAGGCAAGATACAAAACAATCAGGACAACGAAAATGAACGAGCAAGTGGATGAAGATAAGTGATTGCTCGTTCATTTTCGTTGTCCTGATTGTTTTGTATCTAGGCTGACCCTGGAGAAAGGTCCAGTGACGGTGAGGAAAGATCCACTGACCACAGGGAAAGTCCTGTTGACAGTGGGAAAGACTACAACTTTGGATTCTCTCTTGAGGGCACATAAGACCGTATGGCGAAAGTTGGCTGTGTCTGGAGTGGCACTGTCTTCATCTGTCCGTGGGCAGGGGTGGTTGGGTCTGTGGGGTGTGCTCGACAGCTGGAGGGTGGTGTCTATTGCCGGTGGGCTCTGCAGTCATGAAATACGGGCTGGTACACCCATGGGACGCTATTTTAAGGCTGTTATGAGTTGCATCCTGTAGTCTGATTTACCTCTGTTCAGGAGCGGTTATGTCCCGTGATATCTTAATGGAGTGTCCTGCGCGTGCCTGTACCCATCGTCAACACAGCGCAGGCCTCCAAGGGTGGTACAGGACTGCTCTAAAGGCAGGTGAAGACAGTGCTTCTCTGGGTCCTCCCCAGCACCTTCGGGTGTTTCTTTTCTTCAAAACAATCAGGACAACGAAAATGAACGAGCACGTGAATGAAGATAAGTGATTGCTCGTTCATTTTCGTTGTCCTCATTGTTTTGTATCTTGCCTGAAGAAGACCTAAGAGGTCGAAACGCGTCGTGTTTTGTCTTATGATTCGTTTGTCTACGTTTTTTTTTTTTTTTTTTTTTTTTTTTGTTGCGGTGCGCTAACATTAATATATGAAATGTTTGTAGATTTTCGCCTGCAGTCGCCTCATTTTGCAGCCATATTCAAGAAGTTCACCCACAAGCTTAATTTGCCACCGAAATAGAAAATAATGCACAAACACAAAATTATGAGAATAAAATCCACGTCTGCCCGTACCCTTAGCATATCATCCAATGCAGAAGCTGGCGTGTAAACAGATAATTCCGAGAACATCCAAGCTTGCCAGCATACCAATTATACCACTGTTTGTAGGAGATGTGTACAAACACACACTATCCAGGAAGATCAGTTTGTGCAAGCACCTAACACACCACAAAAAAGAAAGAAGATTATAGAAGATATGTACAAACAGAAATAATTCAATGAAATCCAAGTTTGCCCAGGTACCTAACATACCATCAAAACTCGAACGCATGTGTAAACACGATTTTTTTTTCATGGCCGGGATAGGTTTTTGATCCTGTACACCAATACGAAATAAATGTAGTTGACTGTGAAAAAGAAATCGGCTGTAAGGTAGAAATTTAATCACACAGAAAACAATAACCCAAGAAGCCTACAACTGTTTGTTTCTGCAAAGACAGATAGATCATTCCAAACCTCTGCAGCTGCGTACGCTATTCATCAGCTAGCACGCATATAAATACTCGTCTGTTACTCCCTGTTTGCATTGGCTCCGTGGTAGAGCTCCGAGTTTGGAGTCAGATTTTTCGAGTTCAAGTCCCACAAGCGCCGAAGGTAACGGTTACCATTTTTTGCTGCTTATCTCAACATGTTCTCGTTCTGGTGGCATCAGTGTGGTGCCAGAGATAAGTCACCTATGCCACTCTCCTAGGAATCATATTCTCGTCTGCCTATCACTTTTGATGGGTTTAGACGTTAAATCTGAATGTAATGAATAACGGATTTACTTATTCTCTTGAGAGAGAGAGAGAGAGAGAGAGAGAGAGAGAGAGAGAGAGAGAGAGAGAGAGAGAGACAGAGACAGAGAGAG
>CM065740.1:5005262-5010262 GCA_033310375.1 Conus canariensis | reverse complement strand
CTAAGTTTTCTAATTGGCAAGTAACTCCGATTTGGAATTACTCTCTTTCCCTTTGCAAGTTTTCGGTACTGGTCTGACGCCACGATCAGGAGTCTGTGTTAAATCACGATATCATCCATGTGAACATTTGGAGATGTGGAATGAAACTGTGCAAAAAGGAAAGAAGAAAAGAAATGAAAGTAAATTGACAGTAGCTGAAATGAACAACCCCCTAAACAATCATCTCACGTGTGTGTGTGTGTGTGTGTGTGTGTGTGTGTGTGTGTGTGTGGTGAGTGAGTGGTGGTGATGTGTGAGAGAGAGAGAGAGAGAGAGAAGTGTGTGTGTGTGTGTGTGTGTGTGTGTGTGTGTGTGTGTGTGTGTGTGTGTAGGGATTTCAACCGATCAAATCGTTCACGATCTAGAAAGACGTGAGCTACCCCCCTTGCCTGACGTCCACATTTCAGACCTTTTTTTTTTTAAGTTTAAGATAATACATTTTTTAAATGTTTTTATTATCATTTTATTCAAAGAATCGAACAATGACATTTGAGACCTTCGCAGTGACTCGTGACCCCATCTTGGGGCCGGGTGGTTTCACCCAAATGCTGCCATTCCTGTCGTTCTAATCTGTCTGCTTGGAACCACCTGGCTTGTACCTTGATGAGCATAGGAAAAAAAAGAAAGTGATTCAGCTTTCCAGACACAAGCAAAATTCTCAGAACAATACAATTGAGCCTATCCATGAATACTTCAATGAGCATATGAAAGAAAAGTAAGTAATTCAGCTTTTCAGACACAATTGAAATCCTTAGAACAATACAATTGCGCGTATCTGTAAATACTTTAATGAACATATGAAAAAAAGAAAGTAATTCAACTTTCAGACACTATTAACATTCTTAGAACAATACAATTGTGCCTATCTGTAAACACTTTAATTAACATATGAAAGAAAGAAAGTAATTCAACTTTCAGACACTATTAACATTCTTAGAACAATACAATGTGCCTATCTGTAAACACTTTATTAACATATGAAAGAAAAGAAGTATAAACTTCAGACACTATTAACATTCTTAGAACAATACAATTGTGCCTATCTGTAAACACTTTAATTAACATATGAAAGAAAAGAAAGTAATTCAGCTTTCCAGAGACTATTAAAATTCTTAAAACAACACAATCGCGCCTATCTATAAATACTCGACTCCTTATTAATCAATTAGGCCAGGGCTTGGCGCATTAAGTTTTTGTGTGCAGCCACTGCGTCTAGCATAGATTTACCAAGGGGAAAGAACTCTTCCTGTCCCAAAACGATTATCGTTACATGTCAAAACTCCGATCAGACTGATCGGTCGTTCGAAATATGAACCATGATAATACTGTTCAATAATAGATGTACTGGTGCATTGGGGTTAGATCTGAAACCAGACCAAGTAAACATTGTGAGGCTGAGGACGGGCCACACCAGGCTACACCATCACATGTTCACAAGGTTCCGCATTGGCGAGTCTGCAGTGTGCCCCTGCGGTACAGCCCCAGTGACAGTGGAACACTTCCTACAGGACTGTCCAACACACCATAACCTGAGAGCAGAGACCAGGCTTGCTGACCACCGATGAGGGAGAAGCTCTACGGATCTCTGGAGGGCCTCCGCCGGACGGCAGCCTTCGTCAGTGCATCGGGGGTTCCTGTCTGAGCGAACGACGACGAAGAAGATCTGAAATGGAACTGCACAATGGGACGCATCGTGGCGTATTTCTTGCCTGCGCCGACATAATAAATTCCAGAGTTCTGACCATTGCTCCTCCCCTCCCCCCATCCCCCACCATCTCTGTATCTTCGCATGCACTAAGAAGACATACTGACACATGGCACTGTGTGATACAGACAGCAGTCAGTGGCAGTCTTCTCAGAGTTACACTTGCAGTCAGATTCATATAAAGACACACTGACACATGGCACTGTGTGATGGAGACAGCAGTCAGAGACAGTCCTCTCTAAGTCACACTTGCAGTCAGATTTATATAAAGACACACTGACACATGTCACTGTGTGATAGAGACAGCAGTCAGTGGCAGTCCTCTCTAAGTTACACTTGCAGTCAGATTTCTATAAAGACACACTGACACATGGCACTGTGTGATACAGACAGCAGTCAGTGGCAGTCCTCTCAAGCTACACTTGCAGTCAGACACTAGTGCTCGTAGGTAAAGTAATTGACGTGGATGATGTATAAGATGTCTGTGACGTAATATATGACTGACAGGCAGACAGAGGTTGGAACAGAACAGAGAGAGAGAGAGAGAGAGAGAGAGAGAGAGAGAGAGAGAGAGAGAGAGAGAGATAGACAGAGACAGAGACAGAGACAGAGACACAGAGACACAGAGAGAGAGAGAACATGTTGAAGAAGAGAAATGGAATATTGCGAGATGAAGGCAGAAGACCAACTACTTACACATGCCACGTATGACAGGCACTCCACAACTGACCGAAAAGTATGGACAGAAAAGGAAAAATAACGTGCACTCTATCAGAGCCCTTCTTTACAAACTAAACTAAAGAGAGGAATAAAATAAAGATCTAATCAACACATAAATGACGAAACCATACCACCACCAATAACAACAACGACAGCAGAAGGAATAACAACAAAAACAAGAATAGCAACAGCTGCTGCAGTAACAGTAACAACAGCAACAACTATGATGACAATAATGATAGTGATAATAATAATAGTATGATGATAAATATAATAACAATAATGATAATGATGATGATAATAATAGTAATACTAATACAAGTAATAACACTAATGATGATAATAGTAATAATGATACTACTACTACTACTACTACTACTACTACTACTACTACTACTACTACACTACTACTACTAATGATTATACTCATGATCATGATGGTGGTGATCATGATGATACTACTACTACTTCTACAACTACCACTACTGCTACTAATACTAATGTGAATACTACCACCACCACCACCACCACCACCACCACCACCACCACCATAATTACCGCCGCTCCTACTGCTATCACTGCCACTACCATTACTACTACAACTACTACTACCATTACGAGTACCACTAGTACAGATGATGTTGATGGTGAAGATGATGATGATGATGATGATGAAGATATGATGATGATAGATGATGATGATGATGACGACGACGACGACACGACAATGGTATTAACAACAAAAAACATAGCAATAATTTCACAGGCACACACACACACACACACACACACACACACAACACACACACACACACACACACGCCCGCACAGCACCACAACACACACACACACACACACACCACACACACGCACATACACACACACACCACACAACACATACACACACACGCACACCACGCACACACACACACACACACACACACACACACACACACACACAACGCACTTACGCCACACACACACACGCCCGCACAACACACACACACACACCACACACACACACACACACACACACACACACACATATATATATATATATATATTATAAAATGCACGCAAGCAGGCAGCCACGCACACACACGCGCGTGAGCGCGCATGCACACACACACACATACACACACACACACGCGCGCGCGCGCGCGCGCGCACGCATGCACGCTCACACGCACGCACGCACGCTCGTATAGCTACCAAAGAATGCGCGCGCGTGTGTGTGTGAGTGTGTGGTGTGTGTGTGTGTGTGTGTGTGCGCGCGCGGGCCGCGTGTGTGCGAACGTGCGTGCGTGCGTGCGTGCGTGCGTGTGGTTGTATGTGTGTGTGTGTGTGTGTGTGTGTGTGTGTGTGTGTGTGTGTGTGTGTGCACGCGCGCGTGTGTGCGTGCGTAAGTGCGCGCAGGCGCGCGAGTGTGTGTTTGTGTGTGTGCGTGTGTGGTTTTGTGCGTGTGTGCGTGTATGTGTGTGTGCGTAAGTGCGTGCGTGCGTGCCTGCGTGCACGTGTGGGTGTGCGTGTGTGTAATTTGCGTCAATACGTGCGCTAGGCAACCAAATTCATGTTTCTAGACAATCATATTGTGCTCTGTATTTCTGTTTGTATCATCCAAACAAATAAAACTCCCATCCATCCCAAAGCATCATTTTATTATGATCCCATTTCCCGCGCGTCCTTGACCCCACCCCACCCATAAACATCCCCCCCGCCTTCCCCCTCTTTTCTCTCTCCCTCCTCTCGTCTCTCAATCACCCGGGTCTGTCTGCTCTCTTTCTGTCTGTCCTTGCTGCTGTGTCTCGCTCATCTGTGACTCTATATCGTCTCTAAGTCTCCTCTCTTCATCTCTCTCCTCATCTCCTCTCTCAGTCGCATCGCTCATCTTTTAATATATGTTTTCCAAATAAAACCCCTTTGAGGATGTCAAAGATTCTGAAATGAAGGGGGAAAAAAGAACTGAAACAGTCAAATTACGTTTTTGTTCTGTCATGTTTTTTTTGTTTGTTTATTCTACCGCAAATCATCAAACGCCCTAAAGATAGTGTTTATTTGTGCAAAAGAAGATTAGCAGTCAAGAATTTTTTCATGTTTTGCTTTCTAGATGCCAGCGAGTTAATAAGAAGAAAATTGTGGGTAAACGGGAATCATTTTTCAGTGGTTTTTTTTTTTTGTGGTGGAGGAAGCTACTGTCAAAACAGATGGTTATTATCAAAATGGCGGGGAGGGAGTAAACAAATGAATTTGTTGATGGTAGAAACAATGTAATTTTCTAAATCATGAATTGTGGTGGCTCATTGTTCGACAGCATGAAATCAGCAGGGAACAATGAGGGGAAGACTTAATAAGGAACGAAAGCAAATATGAAATAGGCAGGGAACAAATAAGTTAGGGAAAACTCTCCTGCTCCCAAGAAACATAACCTCCAAAGGAATCCTGCTTACGACACCGAATCGCGAGCATAACCCTGACAGCACAGATCACCACAGTACAAACTAATGAATCATCCCCTAAAAAATGGACGTTCTAAGCT
>CM065740.1:4967762-5000262 GCA_033310375.1 Conus canariensis | reverse complement strand
TTCTTTCTTTATTTTTTACCTGTCTCTTTCTCTTGCTACTTTTCTTTCTGCTTTCTCTTTTTCCCCCTGCTTTTCCCCTTGTCTCTGCTTTCCTTCTTTCTTTCTTTTTTTTTGTCCCCTTTCTTTCCTTCTCTTTGCTTTCTATTTTTTTCCGCTTTCCTCCCTGCTCTGCTTTTCTTCTCCTTCTCCCTTCACCCCCCCCCACACCTCTCTCTCTCTCTCTCTCTCTCTGTCTCTGTCTGTCTGCCTGACTGGCTGGCTGTCTGTCTGTCTGTCTGTCTGTCTGTCTGTCTGTCTCTCTCTCTCTCTGTTATGACTTCGTGAGAGAGAGTTCCATTCAGTGTTTTCAGTGTTCTGAATAATTCATATATTGTTGTTATGTTTTCCGTACCCCTCTTCGAAAGGGGCAATGACCTTTACATGAATAAACCATCTGAGTTCTGAGTTCTTTGTGTGTGTGTGTGTGTGTGTGTGTGTGTGTGTGTGTGTGTGTGTGTGTGTGTGTGTGTGTGTGTGTGTGTGTATGTATGTGTGTGTGTGTGGGGGGGGGGGGGGTGTATGTGTGTGTGTCTCTCTCTTTCTCTCTCACTCTCTCTCTCACTCTCCTCTCTCTCCTCTTCTCTCTCTCTCTCTCTCTCTCTCTCTCTCTCCTCCCCCCCTAAATTTCTTCCAAGTCTCTTCATTCCTTCTCTGTCTTCTTTACTATGCTTTCCTTTCTCCTTCCTTCATCTCTGTTTGTGTTTTCCCTTCCTTTACCTTTTAACGTTTCTCTGTCCTCTTGTCTTTCTGAACGCATGTCTGTCTTATTTGCATGCATGCCTGAGCGTCTGTCCCTCTCTTGATATTTTGTAGCCCTCTCCGTCGGCCTCCAGGTCTGTCTGTCTGTCTGTCTGTCTGTGTGATATGTGCTGTTCTGTTTTGTCGAGCATCACAGATTGTGATTTGTGGGAAGCTGGGGAGATAGAATTTACAGGGCCTGGCCCAATGTGAGTTTAGGTGGAGACGAAAGTGAATCATTTAACTCTGATGGCACTGTTTGTCGGCAGAGTAGGTCTTTTGAAAATGTTGTTTGCTATGCAAATTGCTCTGCCTCTGTCCCTGTCTCTCTCTGTCTCTCTCTATCTCTCTGTCTGTCTGTCTGTCTGTCTCTGTCTCTCTCTCTCTGTCTCTCTCTCTGTCTCTCTCTGTCTCCTCTCTGTCTCTCTCTCTCTATCTCTCTCTCTCTCTCTCTCGGTTCTTGTGGTGTGTGTGGTTGTGTGTGTGTGTGTGTGTGTGTGTGTGTGTGTGTGTGTGTGTGTGTGTGTGTGTGTGTGTGTGTGGTGCGTGTGTGTGTGCGTGCTGTGTGTGCGTGCTGTGGTGATTACGGGCGTGCGTGCATATATGTATGGATGTGTCCGTGTATGTGTGCCTGCGTGCACGTCTTCTCTCTCTCTCTCTTCTCTCCTCTCTCTCTCCTCTCTCTCTCTCTCTCTCTCTCTCTCTGTACTTTCGCCGTTTGTCTTTGAATGCATTTTTAGATGCAGGCATTTATTTTGGTGTGTATAAGGCCAGTACAGCAAAAACTGTGCTTGAAATTATTGTCTACAGAAACACCGTCATAAACACATCCTAAAATCCAGCTGGAATAAGAGCAGAACCGTTCACTTAAAGCGATACGATACGAACGGACAACAACGCCCAGTAACAACAGTTTGAGGGGATCGGCAAAGTTCAAACGGTACAAGCAGACACAACCTAAAAAGAACAGGAAAATGAGCAAATTGTTAAAATAAAGAGATATGCACGGACACGCGGACAAATCTGCATTGAGCACTTGAACTTTGCCAATCTATTCAAATTCCCGTTCTTTGAAACAGAAATTTGACCTGATTGGCAAAGTTAAAGATACACGAGCAGACACAACCTTAAAACATAAATAATGATAATAATAATAATAATAATATAATGTTAATTTTTATAGCGCCTATTCTCTACAGATTAGGGTTCTGAGCGCTTTACGTATAATATAATAAACACTCTCGTTTACACAACGGGCTGCCTACCTGGGTAGTGCCGACTGAAGAGCTGCCTGCCGGCGCATCATTCAGTCGTTTCCCGTGTCATCCGGTCAATATCGTGCACTCAATTTCCTTATGTCCTTCATTCTTTCCATTTCACACGCAGGGTGCATGCTATATGTAACGTGTCGTCCATACCAACGGCCAAACTGGCCTTCTCTTCCGAAAGTTGGTGATGGGATTTGACGTGTGTGCAAGATGTTATGTGTGCGTTCACACACGGAACCTCGGTTTATAGTCTCATTGGAAGGACTGTATGGGAAATGGAGTCAGAACCAATGTTAACTCCGAGGGAAAAACCCCCCTGCACCGAAACGGCCCGGCGGAGATTCGAACCCGCAACTCCAGGATCACCAAGATTACGAGTCCGGCGCTCTACCAATTGAGCTATTCCGGCCCCCAACATCAGATATATGCGCAGACTGGCAAAGTAGAGATATGAGCGGACACAACCTTTTATCAGCCGAAATATGAGTAAACTTCGTTTTGCAGACGGCCTCGAAGGACCGGCAGTTAGGGAGCAACAACTTGCCAAGGTATTTTCAAAGGTTGACTTGATGATGGGTCAACAAGACATGGCATGGAAATTAGCCTCGTGAAGACCAATCTGATGGCCAGCCAGGAGCACCGACACCTCTCCTGATGTTACCGTCCATGGACAGAAGACTGCAACTGGTCTACTGTTCATTATGAGCAGCGAGGGATCCATACCAGAAATCATCCCAAAGACCCGCCTTGGCTTAAGACTGTGTCAGGCCAATTGACATAGGCTACAACACCAAGGCTACATCCAAATGTTGTTATGCTCCGCATAGTTAAGCGGGGATTGTCTTCAGTTGTGACAAGCTCCTAGCATAACATTATCGGTCTCCAGAATCCCCCGAAGTCGGAGTGTGGCTGCCCATGTGCGGGGTAATCAAAAACGGTCACACACGTAATGTTCTCATCCCCAGCTGATGCATTTGTACCATAGTGTTCAAGTACTTTGGCTGTTCGGATGATCCCTGGAGTCTTTTAGCCAGGGTACGACAACAACAACAACAACAACATCCCAAAGACAACAAAGACAACATCAGCCGTGTCCAGACTGAAACTTGTATGGAAAGAATGATGGCTCTTTCATAAAACAAGGTCAGGCTCCTGCGTGTACTGGCATGTTTCATCTTTTAGAACGCATGTCAGACATGAGCATTCATAGCCCATCTGAAAAGAAGAAACAAAACAAAACAAAACAAACAAACAAAAAATGTTATCGCAAGATATTAAACATCAGATATACTGATTATGTCGCCAACGAACAAATATCTGCCAAACCATCACGCAGTGGGAAGAAATTTTTGGGGAGAGCTTGACAGTAGAAGATCTTCAGAGAAGAAACCCCCCCCCCCCCCCCCCCCCCCTCAGACAAGTGTTTCCGGCAATTATTTATTATTATTACTATTACTATTTAGTGGGAAGAAACTCTAGGGAGAGCTTGACAGCAGAAGGTCTTCAGAGAAGAACTCCCCTCAGACAAGTGTTTCCGGCAATTATTTATTATTATTACTATTACTATTTAGTGGGAAGAAACTCTGGGAGAGCTTGACATCAGAAGATTTTCAGAGAAGAAACCCCCCTCAGACAAGTGTTTCGGTAATTATTTATTATTGTTACTATTACTATTTAGTAGGAAGAAACCCTAAGGAGAGCTTGACAGCAGAAGATTTTCAGAGAAGAACCCCCCTCAGACAAGTGTTTCGGCCCTGAACTCCTTACACTCTAGGGGGCAAGGACCATCCAGGTCATGACTCCAGATCCCCTCTACGCAGCATGTTGGACCATCTGTAGATCTGCTGACATCAGTGTAGAAAAGAAAACCGGAATACTATGGCCACGTGACAAGATCCAGCGGTCTTATCAGACCAGTTTTTCAGAAGACTGTGAGGGAGAGACGGCGGGAAGATAGAAAAACCCGATGGATTGATAACATTGCGGATTGGACAGGGAACTCATTGGCAACCTCCCCCCCCCCCGCCCCCCACTCAAAAACCAAGGCCTTAAAAACCAAGCCTTAGGACACAAGCAACAGAGCTATCGGCACCAAGTGAACCGGTTTTTTTTTAAAAATTATTTGTTTGTTTGCTTGGGGGGAGGATTTTTTGTTTTGCTTTTGTTTTGTTTTGTTTTGTTTTGTTGTTGTTTGTTTTGTTTTGTGCTTTGTGGTCTCCAAACCCTTCACAGAGTTGTGAAAGCAGGAGGAAGAGGAAAACAGGCACATTGATTTTCATAATGGAACAAAAGACATGCCAATCTGTCCTAAATTGATTGCTTTTTGATCTGCCGACCACTGTGTGCTGTTTAAAGGTTTGAACCTATTATCAGTGACTGTGGTTCCCGCCAGCGACTGCCTATCACCCCTCTCTTACCCGCTGAACCAATGGCCAGTTTGGGCTTCCTGACCTTTAATAAGCTATGTCATATGCATAATCATAAAGCCACCTTTCCTGCTGAAGTACGCGTGCAGTGTTGCGTTTTCTGACTTTCTGTGTTTCCTGTCTGACCTACTTCGGAAGAAAAAGAAGTTTCAAAGCTGTTTTGTTACGTGAAGTCATTTCATTCCTGTTCTTTTTTTTTTTCCTGTGTCACATACTTCGTAAGGAAAAAAAAAAAAAAAAAAAAAAATTATGTTTAAAAGCTATTTTGCACGTGAAATCATTTGACGACGTGCTCTAATCTGACAAAATGTCATTTTTCATTCACGTTTCGTATCATGAGCCGTTGAACCATGCATGTGATTGACACCTGACTTGTTTATGGTTAAACAATAAAGGCGACGACACTGGACAGGCCGCTTCACTTTTTTTTCTTTTTCTTTTTTTTTTTTTTTGGACACGAGAGAGACTTTACTCCTGAATTCACTTACACCATTGCCCTGTAACTTTAAGGCGCAATGTTGAGGACTAAAAAAAAAAAAAAAAAAAAAAAGAAAATACTGGCGAATCTCCGTGACCACTTTTAGTGGACAAGTCCATCATTTTGGTATGCAGTACAACTAGCTCGAATATGTGTGGCATTTTTACCATGGGCATAGAGTGCTGGGACTTTCGCACGATGTGAGACATAAACATTTTTACAGCAGACTCCATGAAAACTTTGTTCAGAGAGTTGTCCCGCCTGATGTGATCTTTAAATTTCTGAAACAAATCAACATTTTTCATATGATCTAAGATTTTACAGAAAAAAGAAATTTAACAAAAATTTCTTTTTTTTTAAATTTTTTTTAAGGAGGTGTAGTTTAAAGGGTTGTGTGATTTTTTTGTTTTGTTTTTATGACTTGTGAGTTGATTTCAAAGCGGTGGTGGTGACAGCCCCGATATGGCCCTTTGCGGTCGGCTGAGCTTTTTAAGCAACATTACCGTATCTTTCCACATTACCACGGGATGTTTTTCTTTTGGTTTGTTTTTCTGTTTATTCATCGTGTGACACAGGTTTAAGACACACTCACACACAAAAAAGCTGTTAGATACTCGTTGCTGGACATTGCGTGGTCTTCAGTGTCATGGGTGTTTCACATGAAAACTCTCGTGTGGCCACAGGCCCTGTGTACCCGACCAAACCGCGAAACAAGAGGAATAACTAAAAAGGGATGAGGCGGAAAACAGACCAGTTCAAATGAAGCGCCAGATAAAAAAAAAATTTTAAAAAGAGAAAAAGTCCATTTCACTACCCCCTCCCTCCCCTACCCCCATCCCCTTTCCTCCTCCTCGTCCCAGATTGAAGCTAGTTAACACGTTCGCTCTCTCGCGCGTCACTCTGGCGACTCCTAATTAACGCACAGGGGCCCCCCCTATCAACTTAATTGACAGTCACGCGAAACACCGTCCCCCGGAAATGAACACGCACCTGCCACGGGTTCAAAACCGCCAGAACGCACACTCCCCCTCCCCCCCCATCCGCCCCCGCACCTACTCTCTCTCTCTCTCTCTCTCTCTCCTCTCTCTCTCTCTCTACCACACCCTGTCCTGATCCACCCCTGAGATAGCGAGGAGCGAAGAAGCGAACCCCGTCATTCTCTTATCCCCTGATGGACAGATTCCGATACGGTCGAGTTCCCAAACGGCGGAATTTGATGTAAGTGACACCTTACGCGCCGACGCTGGCGCGAGAGCTTACATGATAATAACAGGGGAGGTAAACGTGCGCTGGTGTGACTGCCATGTCAATGGCTGGTCTGGTAAGGGATGGGGGGTGGGGGTGGGGGGGGAGGGGAAGGGGGGGGGGACGCCGGCACTTTTGCTGCTGATGACATCAGAAACCATTGTTGGATTTTCTGCCCCGCCCATTGGCTGCTTTCCCATCTGCTTGCATGTCTGATAGAGTTTCCAGCGTGGCTCTGTGTGTGTGTGTGTGTGTGTGTGTGTGTGTGTGTGTGTGTGTGTGTGTGTGTGTGTGTGTGTGTGTTAGGGGGACAAGTTTCGCTCTTGTGTGAGCTATTGCGACTGTGTGTGTGTGTGTGTATGTGTGTGTGTGTGTGTGTGTGTGTGTGTGTGTGTGTGTGTGTGTGTGTGTGTATGCGTGTGAGTGTGTGTGTGTGTGTGTGTGTGTGTGTGTGTGTGTGTGTGTGTGTGTGTGCGTGAGACAGAGAGAGAGAGAGAGAGAGAGTGTGTGTGAGAGAGAGAGAAAGAGAGAGGGGGAGAGACAGAGAGACAGAGACAGAGAGAGAGTGTGTTGTAAATGTGTGTGTGTGTGTGTGTGTGTGTGTGTGTGTGTGTGTGTGTGTGTGTGTTGTGCGCGCGCGCGCGCGCGCGTATGTTGTGGTGTATATATATATATATATATATATATATATATATATATATAACTCATAAATGAAAACTTCGTTAAAATCCAATCGATTCATCTCTCTCTCTCTCTCTCTCTCTCTCTCTCTCTCTCTCTCTCTCTCTCTTTCTCTGTCGTGCATGCGCGTGTGCGCTCTTTTGCGCAGATGTGCGTCTGTACGCAAACTGCTCACAACAAAATAAAACAACAAATGACAGTGTTTCACTAAAGGCCACCCCATACCTACTCAGTTCATATCAACAAATGCAGTCAAGTCCCTCTTTTCATACTTTAAGAGACTCATTTTTCAAAGTCGTAGGCACTTTTTTCATTCAAGAAGAATCGAGGCCACAGCACTTAGGCCCTATGGCATGTTTCTAAACATCAGATGTACTGATCATGTCACCAGTCAAAGAGAGCGTCAAACTAGCAAACAGCACATCGGACCTTATAAAGATCTACTGACAACGGTTGAGAAAAGGTTGATATGGCCGCTTGCATGGCAAGATCCAGTAGTCCTGCTGAAACGATCCGCCAGGGAATTGTCAAAGGAGAGAGATGAATGGGGGAGATAGAAAAAAAAATGAGTATCTCTGCATTCAATTTCATGTATTTTGATAATTGTCCATTATGTCATGCCGTATCAAAAGCTTACTGAATCTCAACCAGTTGTATAATCTTCCTTTTTTTTCCAGAAAATTCTACATCATCGTAAATTATTCAAATTAAAGATGGACGCCTGGTCTGTAGTTCTGCAGGACTTGTGAAATCCAAGTCGCTCTTGTGTAGCAAACTTATTTTGTCGAGGTAACACACGGTTCTGTTCTTCATAATGTGGTCACAAAATTGTGAATTTGTCATGTTCCACAGTAGTCTTCAGGCTTATAAGGGTCTCCACTTTTGATTGAGAACAGCAATAACTTTTTCTCCCCATTCATCATGATGACATCCTGAGCTGCAGACTATATTGCAGAGTTTGTGAACAGTGTTTGTTGTCAAAGGAAAGCTTGCCTTTGCATTTCATTTCTCATATCTTTTTGTGACGGCGTCTTCCTTTTAACTAATGTTGATGCCCTCTTTCGTTTCTTAAATCAATATCGCGTAGTGTTATTTCTCACCCGGCTCAATTTGCCTTCAGCGAATTCTCCTCTGGTCTTTTCTACGTGCAAGTTCTGGTACGGAAGGCTTTTAAGATGTGCAATCCTTTGTCACAAGACATGCTTCTTTGACATCGATTCCTGTCAGAGTCATCCATCTCTGTGAGTTCTTTTAGCGTTTTCCATAACTGATTTGGGGGTTGTTTTCTGTCGCGTCATTTCATATGTTTAGGAGTGCATTTCTGTAAGTGTCCTTGCTGGTACGTATAAGTTTCTTGTATTGAATTACAGTGGTCAAATATATCTCTTGGAGACCTCTCTGTCTGTCTGTATGTATCTGTGTGTGTGTGTGTGTGTGTGTGTGTGTGTGTGTGTGTGTGTGTGTGTGTGTGTGTGGCGCGCGCGGGCTTGCTTGCACGTGATGTCTATGTGTGTGTGCGTGTGTGTGTGTGTGTGTGTGTGTGTGTGTGTGTGTGTGTGTGTGTGTTGTGCGCGCGCGCGCGCGCGGGCGCGCTTGCGATCTGCTTCCACACGTAATTCTGAGCGTGCAAAACCGTAACCCATATTTAATGTGCAGTTTCTCTCGCTAATAACATATGATAATATGATATAAAAGATAACAGACAAAAAAAAAAAAAACCCAACCCCCAAAAAAACTCTTCCTTACTTGGCATCTCTCTCACCTTTAGCGGCGCGGCCCGTAATCGTTTAAGATAGCCTGCAATTTGCACGTGAAACCCGCCATTGGGTGACGGGGACAGAGACGTCTTGATATCTCACCAACGCATCTTGAAGGGAAACAGGTAGCCATGATCCCCCCACCCCCCTCCCTCCCCACCTCCCCCCCCCCCCCCCTCCTTTTCTTTCTCCATCTCTCGGTCTTATTACCCGTCGTTCAGGGATGGCACAAAGAATGTTTCTCTCATCCACCAGGAGTGTAAGGGATATGCTTGTTGGGTCCCCCTCCCCTTTTCCTTTTCCTCCCTTCTTTTCTTTTTTTTTCTTTCTTTTCTTAGCTTTTCTTTCTGCTCTTCCATCTTTTTTTTCTTCTTTCCTTTCTTTCTTCTTTCTTCTTCTCCTTTTCTTCATATGCCCGATATGGCGGGGTGAGGAGGGATTTACTATTGTTTAGGAAGAGGTAAGGAGGGGTTAGTATTTTTTTTTTCTCCTGAGGCCCAAAAGCTCTTGGAGCATGGCACTGGAATTTCTGGGCTTGGTGTGTGTGTGTGTGTGTGTGTGTGTGTGTGTGTGTGTGTGTGTGTGTGTGCGTGTGCGCGCGCGCGCGCGTGCGTGCGTGCGTGTGTGTGTGTGTGTGTGTTTGTGTGACATGGACGCATGAAACACATGTCACAGAGAGAGAGAGAGAGAGAGAGAGAGAGAGAGAGAGAGAGAGAGAGAGAGAGAGAGAGAGCGCATGATGTCTTTGCAAAACATCAGCGATTTTTGTTGAAAATGTTGTTTACAGCACCAAATGTCGCACGCATCAGAAGCCATGAACATGAAAAACTGTCGTGTTCTCACTACTGTCCTCACTCCCATCAATGTTGTTTACAGCCCAGTGCAGCACAGAAGCCATGACAGAACTGTCGTGTTCTCACCACTGTCCTCACTCCCGTCATTCCTCTCTTTGTGTCCGCCGCACATCGATGTATTGCCTTGACCGTAGTGTGACCATTGTCCCAGTCTGTCACGCCGTGTTATTATTGATTCATTCACCTCGCATGTGCGGCGCTGCTTGACCCCTTGACCCTTGCCCTCGCGTGTCTGACCCCGGGCTGGCTTCTGTCCTTCGAGTCTCTGGCAGACGACGATGGATTCTCACAGAGAGAAGATTCCAGGCTTTGGAACTGAGGGTGTCATAGCACGATACTAAACGTCGGATTGTACTGAGCATATCACCGAGGAACAAATGTGAGAAAGGAAATCGGAAATAAGACATTAGTTCTGACTCCATTTCCCATAGAGTCCTTCGAATGAGACTATAAACCGAGGTTCCGTGTGTGGTGAACGCACGCATAACATCTTGCACACACGTCAAACCCATCACCAACTTTCGGAAGAGAAGACCAGTTTGGCCGTTGGCATGGAATGACACGTTACACACAGCATGCACCTTCCCCGAAGATGGAATATGGCTGACTTAATGGCAGGATAAAAAAAACGGTCATACACACAGAATCCACTCCCTTTGTTGGGTAGACAGGATTAATACTTGTCTGTCCATATAGGGAGCGTCCGCAGGAGTATCAGCCTGTGTATGCAGAAGAAGAAGACAGGGAACGGTAAACAATAATCAACGAACAAGTAAGTTAACTCTTGTTCCCACAATGAAATTAATTACACGTCCCATAACTTCAAACGAATGCTGCTTACGACACCGGATCGCCTAGCAGAATGACAACGCAGAGTACACAGAACAATCAAGGAGACAACCCTAAAAATAAAAAGGATGTTCCAGGCTTGCCCATATACCATGTACCTGATACATTTACACAGCAACAATGACTGGAGACATGAGCAACCATAAAGTAACTTTTCTTCAAGACTTTTTTGGGGGGGGGGGGTCTTAATAGAGTTACACAACCACGCGGACGAACAGTAACAAATACAGGTAACATCAATTTAACTGGTTGGAAGGAAATCTTACACGAGGCAGGGAAAAAGTAAACACTTATCAACGAACAAGTAGATAACTCTCGCTCCCACGATGAAATTAATTACACGCATAACTCCAAACCAAGCTGTTTTGACGCCGAATCTCCGCTGTGTTGTCCTTTTCTGTTAGACGATTTGGTGTCGTGCGCAACATTCTATTGGAGTTATGGGCGTGTAAGTATTTCATCATGGGGCAAGATCAACTGTAAGATGAAACCAGCAGGCAACACGCCAATCCAGTGAAGAAAAGATCAACTTTGTTGGTGAGACTACATAACAAGAACCAGCGGCCTTACTAAAACAATCCCTCCGGAAACTGGGGGTCATGTGATTTGACACGAAGCGATGGGGCGCCATTTTATTTACGCTGCGTAACTATTTTCAATAATTGTTTGAAAATGCCAGTTACTGGACTTCCAGCGACCGCGGAGACAGCTCTGAACGCCCTGCTGAATATCAACACCGTGTCAAGCTGGAACATTACAGGTGAAGGCAGCAACACCGTCGTCGTTCTACGACTGAAGCGAGCCGTCCCTGTCACAACAACAACAATGGCGGATCCTGTCTTGAACCGGGCAACGCGAGTTCAATCCAGAAACCGCCCAGCCAGGTGCGACGTGACCAAGAAAGGGCCAAGCAGCAAGCTAGACGAACGGGAACAGGTTGGTGCTGATAACACTTGTGAGGTGAATGAACTGGCCTTGTTCCACACACAGAGGTGGAAGATCAGGGAACACACTGCACTACACAAGATGTTGTTGAAGAACACGTCACGTCTCACACACATCGACAGCGAGGCTGATACTTCGGTTTGTACAAGACAGTGCTGGATTTTTGCATTCAGATCAGTCTGACTGTGGCAACATACATCAGGAATTCCAGCACCCTGTCAGCAACCCAGGCATTATAGAAAGAACAGTGGCAGACTTTGACACGGGAATGGTGAAAGACTATGTGCCACTTTGACAGATCGGCAGGTACAGAGACGTCTGCGAGATAAGCACAGGAACATAGCGTTTAGAAAGGTTGTGCTTCATAAGTCAGATGGTGTCGATGTGTTGTTGTGCGAGTCAGATGACATTGTTTTTGAATATTCCTGCGTGCCGAATACGGAGGACGACTGTGTGTTCTGGTATATTAAACAAGAAGACAGGAACATGTCATCTGAGGAACGTGTCAAACTAGCCCACATGCGGAAAGAAAGATGTGCCAGCAACGCGCAACACACTGATTCAAGCACGTGCTGTACGGCGATTGCACGCTCACCACGGCCTGGTCCAATTCTACTGGGGTGACGGTCCTTCGCTGAACGGATTGTGTGTGTACATATATCAGGGACACTTTGACATTCACAACTTTGCCCTGTAAAATGAAAGAAAAAAAAATTGCGGTGGTTTCCATGACAATGAGATCGTGTGGTGTCGCGTTTTGTCAATCGCGCCGATTTTCTAAATGGGCTGCACAGCTTAATAGCAATAAACTCCGTCCGTGGAAGACAGAGCGGGGAAAAAAGCGATGGAATGACATTATTTCAGAATGGCCACGTCCATCTTGCGCCGAGTTCGAAGAGGTAAGTGATTTTGCTGGCTCGTTCTTTGTTGTCCTTGTCCTGAATGTTGTTTACTTTATCTGAAGAAGACCTGAGGGGTCGAAACGCGTCGTGACTTGTCATGTCTTTGTCCCTTTCTTCCGGCGGAAGAGCAATTTTCATTGTTAAGTTTCTTTCAGAATAGTTTGGTGAGGGTTTTTTTTTGTTTTTGTTTTTGTTTTTGTTTTTGTTTTTTTGTTTTTTTGCTGAGACGCAGGCCTGCACTCTATGGAGAGAGCTGGAGAAACAACGTGACAACGACTTTTCACATAGCTAACGGAGAAGAAACAATAGAGACACGACCATGTTTTCCAGTGAAACACGCAGTTCAGTGAGGTTCTGATGTTCAAGCGGGATAGAACAATGAGTTAGTAGTACTAATAGACGTGGTGGTTGAATTAGTAGTAAAACTATCATCATCATCATTATTATTATCATCATCATCATATTACTATTATCATTATTATTATTATCATTATTGTTATTATTACTATATGATTTTTATAATTTTAACTATATTATCATTATTATTGTTATTATTATTATCATTATTATTATTATTATCATTACTATTATTATTATTATTGTCCTCTTCCTGAGACAGGTTGCAATTTTTTTTTTTTTTATAAAGATCAACCATTTTGTGTACCACTAGGGTATTTCACTTACATGAATCTGCATATATCAAATGTGGGTTTGAAAGTACTAACATGGATGATAAGTTGAGTGTGAAGTTGTTGTTTGTTTGTTTGTTAGTTTTAATAAGTGTCTAATATCATCTGGCGATGAAAAGACATTGAATCAACCACTGAACTGATCTGATCAGATAGATAAGACCAGCCTGTCTTGAGAGCATTTTGGCATTCCACCTGAGTTCTGCTTCCCCCCAAAACAAAACGTGAACAGTTGATGGAAAACATTGACATGAGACAAGACAATCACTTGAAAGGCCAAATGAACAACAGACGAATTGAATGGTCAGTTAGTGTCCATTGTGAATGGTGAGCACATGCAATTGTCACTATCTGGTCACTAGAATACAACATTGGTGATGTGGTATCGTGTGTGTGTGTGTGTGTGTGTGTGTGTGTGTGTGTGTCGTGTGTGTGTGTGTGTGTGGGGGGGGGGGGGGTGAGCGCGCGCGCGCGTGCGTGGGCTTGTGTGTGTGTGTGTGTGTGTGTGTGTGTGTGTGTGTGTGTGTGTGTGTGTGAATGAGTGATTGGGTGAGTGAGTGACTGAGTGTGTGTGTGTGTGTGTGTGTGTGTGTTGTGTGTGTGTTGTGTGTGGCGCGCGCGCGCGCGCGTGCGCCCAGGCGCGTGTAACTGTGTATGTATATGTGCCAAAGAGAAACAGAGACAGACAGACAGACACACAGACACACAGACAGACAGAGTGACACTGAGAAAGACAGACAGACAGATAGACAGAGAGATAGAGAGACAGACAGATAAAAGAGAAAGAGAGAGAGAAAGACAGCAGCAGGCAGACAAGACCCGTGCGGCGCGCGCGCGCGCGCGCGCGCGCGCGCACACACACACACACACACACACACACACACACACACACACACACACACCACACACAGAGACAAGACCGGGGCAAGCAATTACAACTCTTGAAATTCCGCCTTTTGTTTTTCCCGAAGTCTTCGCTCCTCAAACACCCTCACCCGAGGCAATGGGAAACAAATGGGTTCCGGGGGACCGCACACATCTGATGGACCTGTGCTGCCCAAACAACACACACACACACACACACACAGAGGCAGGGCCGACCCAAACCCCTCCCTGGCGGAGCGATTAGCCTCCCTTTGATTAAAGTTTGATGAGTCTCCGACTAACGCGGGTGTCTTGGAATTATTTCCCCCTTTCGCTGTCGCTCCAGCGCGCGTGCGCGTGCGCCTGCGCCTGCGCCTGCGCGCACGTGCGACACCTTACAGCGGCGGCGCTCACTACTGTCGGTAGGAGCGAGTTGTAAATGATTGAGACTGGCAAGAACTTCATGAAAACAGCATCGGTTGAGCAGCATTACCGTATGTTTTCTAGGGGTGGGGGGAGGGAGAGAGAAAAAGGGGGGTGGTGGTAGTGGTGGTCTCTCATTCCTGACTTGCCATGATTTGTGCGGGAAGTCCATCTTTAAATGTTTTAAGAGCCAGACAGGAGGAGGCAAATGTTTGGGGCGTGATTACTGATTCTTCGGGGAGGTAGAATTTCTCTCCTGGCTAGGTTGGGGTTTGTCCTGATGCTCTTTTTGCGGTCGCTGGAGGTGTGGAAGCTTTGTGGTGATTGGTACCCTGATTGCTTTTTGATGATGGGGCCCTTGAACCCAAATTGAATTAAAGAGTCTTGTGGTGGTCTTGGGCCCTGGCTTGAGGTGTGTGTGTGTGTAGGGGTGAGGGGGGGGGGGAGGAGGGGTGCGGGTGGGGGTGGGGGGTTGAGGTGGTAGGGGGAATCTTGAGGAAGCTTTTGATGTCCATCACGTGATGATGATTGCCACGCAATCACTGAGATTGAGGTTGAGAAATCTCACAGCTGTGGGTGTGAGTAGAGAGAGAGAGAGAGAGAGAGAGAGAGAGAGAGAGAGAGAGAGAGAGAGAATCTGAAATGAGCTACACTCCATGACCTCGCCAGGGCGAATCAGACGATGACCATCAGGTAATGTTCCAGTTCAAACCGGTTCATATTGTTTACAGCCAACCAGCCTCTTTTTTATAGTGAAAAGACGAGAACGTCAAACGTCACACACTGTGCGTTCCAGACCCTGACTGGTCAGCGAGTGGTGGATGACAGCTGAATTCTTTTCAGTTTCTGTCTTATCAGGTTGAGGAATCGACCTGCAGACGTGTGACATCTGTTTAAAACTGTAATCTCATCCGTTTCCAACATTTTGTTTAGCGTCAAGAACCAACCTTCGTCAACGTCATCGTCAGTACGTCTGTTACAGCGTGCCTGCGACCTGTAGAAAGAAACTCGTGGAGAGCGTGGCAGCAGAGAGTCCTCAGAAGAGAAGCCCCCTTCAAGCAAGTGTTTCGGCCCTTATCTCCTGACACTCTAGGGGGGTTGGGCCACACCCGGTTCATGACTCCGGATGTCCCTCTGCTGCCCCTTTTTTTTTCCCATCTTGGGACGAGCCATGGCTGGGATTCGAACCCATGACCCTCTGGACATGCTCATTTTCCACTTAATGACTCAGTGACAAGACAATATTGATGATGATAATGATGAGGAGGAGGACGAGGAGGAGGAGGAGGACGACGGCAACGATGATGATATGATGATGATGATGATGATGATGACGACGACGGCGACATTGATGATGATGATGATGATGATGATGATGATGATTGATGATGATGACGACGACGACGACGACGACGACGGTAACGATGATGATGATGATGATGATGACGGCGACAGTGATGATGATGATGATGATGATGACGACGACAACGACGGCAACGATAATGATGATGATGATGATGATGATTACGACGACGACGACGACGACGACGACGATGATGATGATGATGATGATGATGATGATGATGATGATGATGATGATGACGACGACGACGGTTACGACGACGACGACGATGATGATGATGATGATGATGATGATGATAATGATAATGACTACGACGAGTACGACGACGAGGATGAATACAACTTTGTTGATAAGGAGGAAGAGTGCAACGACGACGATGACGACGACGATGACAATGATGATGATGAAGATGATTATGATGATGATGACGATGATGATGATGATGACGATGACGATGACGATGGCGTTTCATTCGGCTATTTCAATGCTGAATACATATTAAAACAATAATGTGAAAAAAGAAAGAAAGAAAAGAAACCAAGATTTTGGAACGCATCCATATTAATTCATCAACCTTAAAAAAAGACTGTAGCAACACACTTGTCATCGATCAAGAATGCCGAAGCGTCCATCTGCTGATTGAGACCAGATGGTTTTTACCACAGAACATTCCACATCAAACCTACAAACCCATAAGCCATGACTATCCAAATATTCTCCTGTTTCTCATCAGTGTCGATTTCAAGAAGGTTGTCAAATTCCTGTCCATCAGCTGACTTCGTGAACTCTTTCGCGATTTCTCTTTTGTCAGCTACGTCAATTTCAGGAAAACTGTCACAATTCTCATCTGTGAACTACAGTAAGTGTAAGATAGATTTCAAATTCTTATCTGTCAACTTGCTTCAATTTCAAGGTGACTTTCAAGATTCCTGTCTGTCGGGTGCATCCCTTCCAAGCTTTTCCCAGTTCTGTCAACTTCATGAAGGTTTCTCAAAATCTGTGAAATGTCCTATCTGTCGACTTTGTCGACTTCAAAAAGGCTTTTCAAATTGCTGTGTATTATATCAAATTCAGACGGCCTCTCAGAAATTTTAGTTAGCTGCTTCATTTCCCTGAACGCTTTCCTAAAACCCTAGTTGTGAAATGTATGAACATCAAGAAGCTTTCTAAAATGTCTCTTTGTCAATGACGTCAATATAAAAAAAAACTTTCAAAATGTCTATGTGTCAATCGCATCATTTCTAAAAACGTTTTCAAATTCATATCTATCCACTGCAAAAATTAGAAATCTTTTCAAATGCGTATTTGTCAATGTGTCAACTTCCAGCAAGCTTTCTGAATTCCTGTCTAATAAATGCATCAACTTCATGATCGTTAAAAATTTGTCGTCCGTCATCTGCATCAATTCAAAGCTTTCAAAAATTGTGTGACGGCTCCACCAACCTAATAAAGACTAACCAAATTTTCTGTCAGCCGTGTTAACATCAAGGCTCTCCTTATCTGTCAACTGCATCAACATCAAGAAGGCTTTATACATTTCTTAAGCTGTTTTGAATCTAAGGCTTGTCACATTCCTGTTTGTCAATCGCCTCAGTTCAGACAAGATTTCTTGATTCTTATCTTCCAGTTGCGTCAGTTCCAGAAAGCCTTTCAGAAGCTGAGTTAATTCCAAGAAGCCTTTCCAGATTTCTATCTGTTCACTGGAGAAAAAAAAACTGTTCATCTGGCAGGAGGTACCTTGACGGTCTGCAATCTGTCCACAGAAGAGAAGGAGAGAGAGAGAGAGAGAGAGAGAGAGAGAGAGAGAGAGAGAGGAGAGAGAGCAGACAGGACAGGACAGACAGACAGACAGACAGACAGACAGACAGACGGACAGACAGAGAATCAAAGGCTCAAATGATTTATTCATAAAGATTCGCCAATTGCGATTCATGTCACAAACTGACATGTCGCAGATCTTCAGCATGTTACGTAAACTCTTCGCTTCTGGAATGCTTTATGAGAATGAGAGAGAGAGAGAGAGAGAGAGAGAGAGAGAGAGAGAGAGAGAGAGAGAGAGAGAGAGAGAGGGATCATTTATTCAACGACAGGTCTTTGTTTCTTGTGAAGGAAGGAATGTAAACAATTCCCGTTCCAGTAGCATTCATTATTGTAAAAGCCGTTCAACATTTGGTCATTAGGACACGGCGAGTTCTCTTGATCTTCACTGTTTTGCATGAGAAAGGTGTTGCTTTTAATGGCGACAACATTTGTTGTGACGTCACTGATCTGAAAATGAAAACATTCAGACTCCTAAGGAACTCTTTTTAAGCAAGCAAGCAAGCAAGCGCGCACACACACACACACACACACACACACACACACACACACACACACACACACACACACACACACACACACTCCGTCTCACCCCTCCTATGCACATAAGAAAATAAAGAATCACACACACACACACACACACACACACACACACACACACACACACACACACACACCACACACACATGTTTACTAGCAACCTTTTTTGATATCACTAAAGCTTACGATCAAGTATGGCACTCTCGTTTGCTTTATAAACTTAAAGAGATTGGATTGTCAGGAAACATTTATGATTTTATTAAAAACTTCTTAGAAAAAAGATGTATTAGAACGAAGGTAGGGAACTCCTATTCTACAAGAAGAAAATTACACATGGATATTCCTCAGGGGTCTGTTATTGCCCCTTTACTTTTTAGTATTCTAATGTACGATTTACCCACAAAAAATTGCTGAAAATATAGAACTAGCCCAATATGCAGATGACATATGCATATGGATGAAAGTGACATTAAAAAAGTACATCTGTCAGATCACAAAACTATATTAAAAAGTTATATAAGAAAGAACTAAATACCTTTTCTGATTATATGACTGAAAATGGTTTGCAAATATCAACTGAAAAAACACACATGATGTTATTTAATACTGGATCTGATCCAGTTAATATGCCTTTATTTCAAGTCAACGGCATACCCATCAAATATACAAAAATAGTTAAATTCCTTGGAGTTAATTTAACATCAAAGTTGTCATGGAATTTCCATATAGAGCATGTTCTAACAAAAGCTCGAAAAAACTTTAAATCTATTAAAGATTATTAGCAAGCATGCTTGGGCTCAGGACACAGTTGCTCTGTTGCACCTTTCTACTGCACTGATTAGATCAAAATTAACGTATGCACAAGTGGTGTTCTTCAGTGCACCCAAATACTTACTGAAAAACTTCAAAGTATTGATTCCAAAGCATATAATGGGACTACCAGCACATGCCTCTTGTACAAAAGCATACAGTGCTGCTGGAATATTACCACTGGAAGAATATAGGAATCTTGCATGCACCAAATTAGTTATAAGAAGTTCTACTATAGACAACAATATAGGCCCTGAAATAAATATTAAATCGGACACTGATTTTCCCAAAAGGGCTAAAAACATACCATCTCAAATGACTCTAAGAACATACACTTCCTCGATTTTAGAATCCTCAGATATCAAACTAATATATATTGCAAAAAGATCTATTGTGTCTCCTATCCCTCCCTGGAAACTAGTACGAGCACATTTTGATATTGAACATACAGATTTAACAAAGGCTGAAAATACTAATTTGTTATCATCCAGTATGAAAATGCATTTGCATGATCACTACTCCAACCATTTTAAGGTATACACTGATGGATCATTAATCAATGAACATGCAGGTGCAGCATACATTATCCCAGGCCTTAACAAAGAAAAGTCCTATTATCTCGGAAAAAAACAAATCTATTTTCACTGCGGAGTTAACTGCTATAATGATGGCCTTAAAGTTTGTTATTGATTACCCTCAAATTTTGTTTCAAGTTGTTTTACGTGTAGATTCTAAGTCAGTTCTTACTGCAATGAAGAATTTTAAATTAAAAGTTCGACCTGAGATGATCACTGAAATAAATAATTTAGTACATTTCCTCTCAGTCAGAGACACTGAAGTAACATTTCGTTGGGTGCCCTCCCACTGTGGGTTGTATTATAATGAAAAGGTTGATGTTCTAGCAAAGAGAGGAGCAAAACGATCTTCAGATTCGCATTTTTTGAACTTCTCTATGTCAGTGCAAGAGTGCTATACTTTGGCAGAAAAAGTACAATTTTCTAATTTTCATTTGATAGAAAGAGAAACTGGGTGTTTTGGTTTACACGATGAAATGAAAAATATTCATGAAATGTTAAGTAAGTACGATCAAAACATTTATCGTAGACGACAGATAAGTTCCTTGATCTGTAGATGGAAACTGGATTGTTTTAAAACAAAGTATGTCAAAAATATACATTGTATATGTGGTCATAGCATATCAACTGATCACATTCTTTTGTGTAACTTAATGAAAAAAATCATCCCAAATACGTCTGTACAGCCTATTCAAAATGTTTTCCTGTCAGCAAGTGAAACATATCTTTTCTTTTTACACTTAGCTAAAAGTGCAATTGGCAAATACTTATAATAGATAGCAGTCAGTAGTGAGATGAGACAGAAGAGTTATATGGGTTTTTTTTTTTTCTTTATCTTTGATTAAGTGGATTTTTTATTTTTGTGTTATAGTTGTAGATAAGGTTTTGTTGTTGTTGTTGTTGTTGGTTTTTTTGTTTGTTTTTTTTACTCGTGTTAACCTTTTCTCCCCGGCCCCGATTTTTTCCCGTCTAATATCACGTAATGTCGAAAGACGTAAAACAAAACAACAACAACACACACACTGATTTCCAAACAGATCACCACTGACTACTCGCCTTCTCGCAGTTAACTCATTAGTCCTTACCTCCTTTTTTTCTCTATCAGATTGTTTTCTAATCCAAAGGAGTCCGAGTCGCCTTTGTACAGCGCCACCTTTGTACAGCCCAGTTGTGAAAGTCTGTGTCCTTCCGCATCAGACTGGACCTTTTGTTATATCATCAATCACCGACAGCCAAACAGTGTTTTCTCTGCTCTAGCTTTTTCCTGCTTCCGTTGAAGACGTCGTTTTGTATCTAAGGCCCAGTGACGGTGAGGAAAGACTCACAGACCGCAGGGAAAGTCCTGTTGACAGCGGGAAAGACTGCAACCCGGGATTCTCTTCAGAGGGCACGTAAGACCTCATGATGAACGCCTGGCCGCGTCTGGAGTTGTACTGTCTTCAGCTGTCAGCGGAACAGCATCGAGTGAGGCTGTGGGAGGCACGCGGCAGTTCCTTGACGGTGGCGTTTTTCGCCTGCGGGCTCTGCAGCCATGAGAGAGGGGCTGGTGCACACATGGGAACGCTCCCGTGGAGGTTCTGTCGTTTCACGTCCAGTGGCCATCACACAATGGCATCTGCCAGGGAGCAGTTATGTCGCTTGACGTCTTAATGGAATGCCCTGTGCATGCCTGCACCCTATGTGAACACAGCACTGGCTTCCAAGGATGGTGCAGGATTGCTCCCAGCTGGTTTGTTCGGCAGTTGAGGACAGTACTTCTATGGGACCCATCCGCACTCTTCGGTCGGTTGTATATAAATGTTGGTGAAACCATCCAGATCACTTGCTTAATAAACCTGCTACAATTTCTGAGTGGATGTTAGAAACAAACTCCAGGTAAGACAGGACATCTGGGTAAGATGATTTGAAATTGAAAGGCAAAGTGTCCACGATGAAATGATGTGTAAAATGGATGATGTTGAAGATCAAACAGCAAATTTCACAGCTCATGATTGAAGATTTGTAAGAGGTTTGAGAATTTCATCATTGGCTGAATTCCAAACAGTTGAAGTATATCTGATTCGTTGTGTACATTGAAAATTTGTTGTCGAGTCTAAACAAGTGTTTTAATGTCAAAGAATTGACGAATATTTCTTGACACAGTTCTCCAAGTCATTGTAACATTAGGAAGTCTACGACAAATGAATGCCAATGCCAGATTCAAGAACTCTGAGTGTTCTCTTAATAGAATGATTTATTTAGTATAGACTGTTGTCTTGTTGGAAAGGGGAAGACAGTAAAAAGCAGATTCAATACACTGCACTGTAACCACAAAGTAAGAAGATGTATGAAGTTCAGTCTACTGAAACATATGCAAACTGGACACCAGAATAGCATAACCATCACATAAGATCGGTGTTAGAATGCCCTTATTCAACCAAGCACAGTTACTCGCATCTTGAAGGCCTTACTCTGTAGAATAATTTTCTCACAATGTTATTTTCCATTTATTCTTAGAAAGGTCATACACAACTGATAGCGTTTTGCATTGAATGTAATGGAGAGAGAGAGAGAGAGAGAGAGAGAGAGAGAGAGAGAGAGAGAGAGAGAGAGAGAGATAGTCACCGAATCTCTCTCTCTCTCTCTCTCTATCTCTCCTCCCCCACCCCCACCTTCTCCTCCACCTCCTTCCTTTCCTCCTCCTTGCTAAATTACAACGTGATATTCCCATCAACCCATGCATCATGCATCTTCCGGTCCAGTCCCTCTCTAAAAAGACGGACGGGAAAATTGGAAAGCCGTGGCCAAAGCCCTTGGTGTAAATTGTCGGATCGGAAACTCCCGGCGACGAGTGACCAGAGAGAAAGAGTACAATGTCATCGCGAAGCTTCTCTAGGGAGAACGGCGTGGCGGTGTGTGGGTTCCCCAAGGGTGGGTTTATGACCCCTTGCGTTAATTCCGCCACAATTTTAGTGTCGCCCGCAGCCAGTGGCTCTATCTCCTCTCTCGTCATCCTCCTCCTCCTCTCTCCATCTCCTCCTCCTCTTCACCCTCTTCCTTTCCTTCTCTCTTCCTTCGCCTTCTCCTCTCTCAATATCTGACAGTCTTCTGTGGGAATATTCGGCGGATCAAAAGCTTTCGGGTGCAAACTGATAGAGGCCAGTGATTGGTTTTCGAAGCCATTTTTCTGCTTGCTAGGCCGCCAGGTTCGTGAAGAAAATGAACGGAATTTTGCTTGTAGAAGCTACAATGGGTTCTTGTGGCGGTGTTTAGGGGGAAGGCGGTGGAGGGGGGGTGGGGGGGGGGGGTACGGAGTCACGTGTCTTGGGTTTGGGTGATGAAGAAAATCTGGTTGTCCGTGGAATAACTGTGAGTATGTTTGATGGCTGTTTTTTTTTTTTTTTTTTTTTTTTTTTTAGTTTTTCAAACCCTTTCTTAGTTATGGATGGGCGCGGGTGGAGGAGAAAGAAGAAGCATTTTTCTTGGCAATGAACAGCTAGTAAGGTAATAAAGAAGCATGTTATGGAAGTAAAAAAAAAAGAGTAAAGAAAAAAAAATAGAGCATTGAGGCGAGCAGAACAGTGGCGGAAGGAGCGAGGAGAGAAAGATAGAGAGTGAGAAAAGAGAGAGAAGGAGAGAGCAGAGGAGGAAAGGATAATGGAAGCTCACGTAAAGGTGGAAAGAATGAGATTGACAGCAGTTATGGAAAGTAAAAACAGAGAAGAACGAAAAAAAGGTGGGAGGAGCAACGAGGAGCGAGAGCGGGGCAGAGACAGAAGAGGAAGAAGGGGAGTATTGAAAGAGAGGAGGGAGGAGGAAAAGAGGGGCGGGAGGGATGGGGGAGGGGAGAGAGCAGTAAGGGTTCGGGGGTGACTCTCTTGTACAATTATGATTATGTCAAGACAGAGATAGGATCTCTCTCTCTCTCCTCTCTCTCTCTCTCTCTCTCTCACTCCTCCTCTTCCTCTCTCTCTCTCTCCTCTCTCTCTCTCACTCCTCTCTCTCCTCTCTCACTCTCTCTTCTCACTGTCCCCTCTCACTCTCTCTCTCTCACTCTCTCTTTCTTCACTCTCCTCTCTCACTCTCTCTCTCTCACTCTCTCTCTCTCAGTCTCTCTCTCACTCTCTCTCTCCTCTCTCTCTCACTCTCTCTCTCACTCTCTCTCTCTCACTCTCTCTCTCCTCACTCTCTCTCCTCTCTCTCTCTCTCCTCTCTCTCTCTCTCTCTCTCTCTCTCTCTCTCTCTCCTCTCTCTCTCTCTCCTCTCTCTCTCTCCCTCTCTCTCTCTCTTCCTTAGGGTTTGCTGGGTTGCATTTTTTGTGATGTGACTGGTGGGATTCAGATTTCAGAGATAACAGGTGCATACTTGATTTGCTGTGAAAACGAGAGTGTAAAAAAACAAACAAACATCACTATGGTTTTTTTGGTGCTCTGTTGTCGTGATGACCATAGGTTCCATTACGCACCCACACCCAGGACAATGACCACTTCAGTGGGTGTGGACTCCTGACAATGACCACTTCAATGGGTGTGGACTCCTGACAATGACCACTTCAATGGGTGTGGACTCCTGACAATGACCACTTCAATGGGTGTGGACTCCTGACAATGACCACTTCAGTGGGTGTGGACTCCTGACAATGACCACTTCAGTGGGTGTGGACTCCTGACAATGACCACTTCAATGGGTGTGGACTCCTGACAATGACCACTTCAGTGGGTGTGGACTCCTGACAATGACCACTTCAATGGGTGTGGACTCCTGACAATGACCACTTCAATGGGTGTGGACTCCTGACAATGACCACTTCAGTGGGTGTGGACTCCTGACAATGACCACTTCAATGGGTGTGGACTCCTGACAATGACCACTTCAATGGGTGTGGACTCCTGACAATAACCACTTCAGTGGGTGTGGACTCCTGACAATGACCACTTCAATGGGTGTGGACTCCTGACAATGACCACTTCAGTGGGTGTGGACTCCTGACAATGACCACTTCAATGGGTGTGGACTCCTGACAATGACCACTTCAGTGGGTGTGGACTCCTGACAATGACCACTTCAATGGGTGTGGACTCCTGACAATGACCACTTCAATGGGTGTGGACTCCTGACAATGACCACTTCAATGGGTGTGGACTCCTGACAATGACCACTTCAATGGGTGTGGACTCCTGACCATGACCACTTCAATGGGTGTGGACTCCTGACAATGACCACTTCAATGGGTGTGGACTCCTGACCATGACCACTTCAATGGGTGTGGACTCCTGACAATGACCACTTCAATGGGTGTGGACTCCTGACAATGACCACTTCAATGGGTGTGGACTCCTGACAATGACCACTTCAGTGGTGTGGATTGAAAGACACTCATGGGGGGACTCTGACAATACCACTTCAGTGGGTGTGGACTCCTGACAATGACCACTTCAATGGGTGTGGACTCCTGACAATGACCACTTCAGTGGGTGTGGACTCCCATGACCTAATGGGTGACCACAACCATTCAGTGGGTGTGGACTCCTGACATGACCACTTCAATGGGTGTGGACTCCTGACAATGACCACTTCAGTGGGTGTGGACTCCTGACCATGACCACTTCAATGGGTGTGGACTCCTGACAATGACCACTTCAGTGGGTGTGGACTCCTGACAATGACCACTTCAATGGGTGTGGACTCCTGACAATGACCACTTCAGTGGGTGTGGACTCCTGACCATGACCACTTCAATGGGTGTGGACTCCTGACAATGACCACTTCAGTGGGTGTGGACTCCTGACAATGACCACTTCAATGGGTGTGGCTCGACAATGACCACTTCAGGTGTGGATCTGACATGACCACTTCATGGGTGTGGACCCTACAATGACCACTTCATGGTGTGGACTCCTGATGCTTCAATGGTGTGGACTCCTGACAATGACCACTTCATGGGTGTGGACTCCTGACAATGACCACTTCAATGGTGTGGACTCCTGACAATGACCACTTCATGGGTGTGGACTCCTGACAATGACCACTTCAATGGGTGTGGACTCCTGACAATGACCACTTCAATGGGGTGGACTCCTGACATGACACTTCATGGGTGTGGACTCCTGACAATGACCACTTCAATGGTGTGGACTCCTGACAATGACCACTTCAATGGGTGTGGACTCCTGACAATGACCACTTCAATGGGTGTGGACTCCTGACAATGACCACTTCAATGGGTGTGGACTCCTGACAATGACCACTTCAGTGGGTGTGGACTCCTGACAATGACCACTTCAATGGGTGTGGACTCCTGACAATGACCACTTCAGTGGGTGTGGACTCCTGACAATGACCACTTCAATGGGTGTGGACTCCTGACAATGACCACTTCAATGGGTGTGGACTCCTGACAATGACCACTTCAGTGGGTGTGGACTCCTGACAATGAACCACTTTCAATGATGTGGTGTGGACTCCTGACAATACCACTTCAGTGGGTGTGGACTCTGACAATGACCACTTCAGTGGGTGTGGACTCCTGACAATGACCACTTCAATGGGTGTGGACTCCTGACAATGACCACTTCAATGGGTGTGGACTCCTGACAATGACCACTTCAATGGGTGTGTTGATGCACTTAGGGGTGACTCCTGACAATGACCACTTCAAGTGGGTGTGGACTCCTGACAATGACCACTTCAGTGGGTGTGGACTCCTGACAATGACCACTTCAATGGGTGTGGACTCCTGACAATGACCACTTCAGTGGGTGTGGACTCCTGACAATAACCACTTCAGTGGGTGTGGACTCCTGACAATGACCACTTCAATGGGTGTGGACTCCTGACAATGACCACTTCAGTGGGTGTGGACTCCTGACAATGACCACTTCAGTGGGTGTGGACTCCTGACAATGACCACTTCAATGGGTGTGGACTCCTGACAATGACCACTTCATGGGTGTGGACTCCTGACAATGACCACTTCAATGGGTGTGGACTCCTGACAATGACCACTTCAGTGGGTGTGGACTCCTGACAATGACCACTTCAATGGGTGTGGACTCCTGACAATGACCACTTCAGTGGGTGTGGACTCCTGACAATAACCACTTCAATGGGTGTGGACTCCTGACAATGACCACTTCAGTGGGTGTGGACTCCTGACAATGACCACTTCATGGGTGTGGACTCCTGACAATGACCACTTCAGTGGGTGTGGACTCCTGACAATGACCACTTCAATGGGTGTGGACTCCTGACAATGACCACTTCAGTGGGTGTGGACTCCTGACAATGACCACTTCAATGGGTGTGGACTCCTGACAATGACCACTTCATGGGTGTGGACTCCTGACAATGACCACTTCAATGGGTGTGGACTCCTGACAATGACCACTTCAATGGGTGTGGACTCCTGACAATGACCACTTCAATGGGTGTGGACTCCTGACAATGACCACTTCAATGGGTGTGGACTCCTGACAATGACCACTTCAATGGGTGTGGACTCCTGACCCAAAGACCACTTCAATGGGTGTGGACTCCTGACATGACCACTTCAGTGGGTGTGGACCTCCTGACAATGAACCACTTCAGTGGGTGTGGACTCCTGACAATGACCACTTCAATGGGTGTGGACTCCTGACAATGACCACTTCAGTGGGTGTGGACTCCTGACAATGACCACTTCAATGGGTGTGGACTCCTGACAATGACCACTTCATGGGTGTGGACTCCTGACAATGACCACTTCAGTGGGTGTGGACTCCTGACAATGACCACTTCAATGGGTGTGGACTCCTGACAATACCACTTCATGGGTGTGGACTCCTGACATACCACTTCAGTGGGTGTGGACTCCTGACAATGACCACTTCAATGGGTGTGGACTCCTGACAATGACCACTTCAATGGGTGTGGACTCCTGACAATGACCACTTCAGTGGGTGTGGACTCCTGACAATGACCACTTCAATGGGTGTGGACTCCTGACAATGACCACTTCAATGGGTGTGGACTCCTGACAATGACCACTTCAGTGGGTGTGGACTCCTGACAATGACCACTTCAGTGGGTGTGGACTCCTGACAATGACCACTTCAATGGGTGTGGACTCCTGACAATGACCACTTCAATGGGTGTGGACTCCTGACCATGACCACTTCAGTGGGTGTGGACTCCTGACAATGACCACTTCAATGGGTGTGGACTCCTGACAATGACCACTTCAATGGGTGTGGACTCCTGACAATGACCACTTCAGTGGGTGTGGACTCCTGACCATGACCACTTCAATGGGTGTGGACTCCTGACAATAACCACTTCAGTGGGTGTGGACTCCTGACAATAACCACTTCAGTGGGTGTGGACTCCTGACAATAACCACTTCAGTGGGTGTGGACTCCTGACAATGACCACTTCAATGGGTGTGGACTCCTGACAATGACCACTTCAATGGGTGTGGACTCCTGACAATGACCACTTCAGTGGGTGTGGACTCCTGACAATGACCACTTCAATGGGTGTGGACTCCTGACAATGACCACTTCAGTGGGTGTGGACTCCTGACAATGACCACTTCAGTGGGTGTGGACTCCTGACAATGACCACTTCAGTGGGTGTGGACTCCTGACAATGACCACTTCAGTGGGTGTGGACTCCTGACAATGACCACTTCAGTGGGTGTGGACTCCTGACAATGACCACTTCAGTGGGTGTGGACTCCTGACAATGACCACTTCAATGGGTGTGGACTCCTGACAATGACCACTTCAGTGGGTGTGGACTCCTGACAATGACCACTTCAATGGGTGTGGACTCCTGACAATAACCACTTCAATGGGTGTGGACTCCTGACTATAACCACTTCAGTGGGTGTGGACTCCTGACAATGACCACTTCAATGGGTGTGGACTCCTGACAATGACCACTTCAATGGGTGTGGACTCCTGACAATGACCACTTCAATGGGTGTGGACTCCTGACAATGACCACTTCAATGGGTGTGGACTCCTGACAATGACCACTTCAATGGGTGTGGACTCCTGACAATGACCACTTCAATGGGTGTGGACTCCTGACAATAACCACTTCAGTGGGTGTGGACTCCTGACAATGACCACTTCAGTGGGTGTGGACTCCTGACAATGACCACTTCAATGGGTGTGGACTCCTGACAATGACCACTTCAATGGGTGTGGACTCCTGACAATGACCACTTCAATGGGTGTGGACTCCTGACAATGACCACTTCAATGGGTGTGGACTCCTGACAATGACCACTTCAGTGGGTGTGGACTCCTGACCATGACCACTTCAATGGGTGTGGACTCCTGACCATGACCACTTCAATGGGTGTGGACTCCTGACCATGACCACTTCAGTGGGTGTGGACTCCTGACAATGACCACTTCAGTGGGTGTGGACTCCTGACCATGACCACTTCAATGGGTGTGGACTCCTGACAATGACCACTTCAATGGGTGTGGACTCCTGACAATGACCACTTCAGTGGGTGTGGACTCCTGACAATGACCACTTCAATGGGTGTGGACTCCTGACAATGACCACTTCAGTGGGTGTGGACTCCTGACAATGACCACTTCAATGGGTGTGGACTCCTGACAATAACCACTTCAGTGGGTGTGGACTCCTGACCATGACCACTTCAATGGGTGTGGACTCCTGACAATGACCACTTCAATGGGTGTGGACTCCTGACAATGACCACTTCAGTGGGTGTGGACTCCTGACCATGACCACTTCAGTGGGTGTGGACTCCTGACAATGACCACTTCAATGGGTGTGGACTCCTGACAATAACCACTTCAGTGGGTGTGGACTCCTGTGTTCGTGGAATCGCCAGGAGATGGGGGTGAGGGACAAAGAGGGAGAAGGGGAGGGGGGGTGTCGGTGTTCGTGGAATCGCCAGGAGATGGGGGGTGAGGGAGAAAGAGGGAAGGGGGGGGGGGGCGGTGTCGGTGTTCGTGGAATCGCCTGGAGATGAGGGTTGAGGGAGAAAGATGGGAAGGGAGGGGGGTCTGGGGGTATGCCGTGAAATAGTGGCCCTAGACATCACACTACAACTGTGGATCAGGGTACCTTATTAACATTGTCTGCGTCACTGTTATAGTTGTGTGCGGAAAATCAAACCCGTGGAGACCAATATAATACTACTGTTGGGCTGAAAATACTACTACTACAACTACTACTACTGCTGCTGCTACTACTACTACTACTACTACTACTACTACTACTAACTACTACTACTACTACTATAATGACAACAACAATAATAATAGTAATGATAATAATAATAATGATGATGATGATGGTGATGATGATAATGATAACAGCAACAATAATAATAATAACGATAATGATAATAATAACAATGATACTAATAATGATAATAATAATAATATTAACAATAGTGGAAAAGAAGCGAATAAGTAATAATAGAAAACATACTATATATAGAAGTAGTGAAATACTACACATACACACAGTTCAGCCAATCCATTAACGAACAGACATACCACCACCCTTTACCCCCCCCTCCCCGCCCCCCCCCCCACCCCCACCCCTTCCCTTTTCCTCCATCACAGCCCGTGCAACACATGACACCCGCCACCACCACCACCACCACCACGCCTTCCACCTACACCACCACCACCACCACCACCACCACGCCTTCCACCTACACCACCACCACCACCACCACCACCACGCCTTCCACCTACACTACCACCACCACCACCACCACCACGCCTTCCACCTACACTACCACCACCACCACCACCACCACCACCACGCCTTCCACCTACACTACCACCACCACCACCACCACCACCACCACCACGCCTTCCACCTACACTACCACCACCACCACCACCACCACGCCTTCCACCTACACTACCACCACCACCACCACCACCACCACCACGCCTTCCACCTACACTACCACCACCACCACCACCACCACCACCACGCCTTCCACCTACACTACCACCACCACCACCACCACCACCACGCCTTCCACCTACACTACCACCACCACCACCACCAACCGCTATCCATACCAACACGCGTCCCTGTGGTGGATGGCGCACAGTCTTGTTAACAGTGTCGTCCTCTCCACCATCCCTCCACATCTGCAAACCACATGCATGAAAAAGCCCATGGTTACCAAACTGTGATCCTCATCAATCTGTGATGTGTCCCAGTCTGTGTGTATTTCATGGTATACAGTGCACAAGACAACAGTGTCATCCTCACCATCTCTCCACATCTGCAAACCTCAGGCATCAAAAAGCCCATGGTTACCAAGCTGTGATCCTCATCTGTGTGTATTTCATGGTATACCTCTAACGCATCGCCTGTTCAACGTACATAAATAAATGGAGAGATCAATAGATGTGTCTGTCAGTGGATAAATGGAATGAAATGTTCTCACATATAGGTAACACGTGCACACGCACGCGCGTGCGCTCACACACGCGCTCACACATGCTCGCTCTCACGCACGCACGCTCGCGCACACACACACACACACACACACACACGCATATGTCTCTCTCTCTTTCTCTCTCTCTCTCTCTCTCTCTCTCTCTCTCTCTATATATATATATATATATATATAATGCTGAACAATTAATTAGTGAGGGAAAACAAGTGCAGGCTAACAATTCTTCCATCATTATAGTAATGACTTGGCAAAGACTTGAACTTTAAAATAAAAAATAAAAAAAATGGGGTGGGGGTGAAGATGAAGAAAGTGGAACATACAAGTTAGAAAATACATTGTAAATATGAAACCCCTTCACTAGCTGCATGAGAGAATCATCATAATCTCTCTTGAAGGCAGATCTACTTATGTTGCCTGCTTCTAGGCCTTCCGCTGGATCCGCTGGATCGGACTCATCAGGGAGACACGGCTGATTGTGTCTGTGCTCTTGGCGTCAAATAGAGACACACCACAGTCCGTAATTCTGTGGTGTTCTCACCACCAAGGGTTCAAAACAGAATCCAACAACACCCCCAAAGCAGCCAGCGAAGGGTAGTAGAATGAAACAAAACGGAAGTGTGGAGAGGAAAAAAGTTGCTGAAGAACTAAAAATATTATGCAAACAGTATAAAGTGTAGGGGACAATCTTTATATATATATATATATATATATGAATACACACACACACACACACACACACATATATATATATATATATATATATATATATATATATATATATATATATATATGGACGCTCCACATTAGGCACTTGTATTATCTAGTGCATTCCTTACCAGAGGACATACGTTTCTCGAAAACAGAACAGGAAACCATGAGAGATCTAAACTCTGTAATGTCAGCTGATGTGTATTTAAGAATTTGCGTCTGCTATTGGAAACACCCAGTATGAGTCTGTCCCATTCTCGATGAATCTTTGCAGTGTTGGTCTTGAAATTATTCCGACATGCATGTGTCAGTATGCACCCTTATTGTTGTAATAGTCATCTTCCTATTGGTTTCATCTACGTTTTCTTGAACCTTTTATGTATTTGTAAGCGCGTATGGCTTATGATGTAAGATTAAGCGCCATAATTAATCATCATTATTATTATTATTATTCACATTTGTTTGCTTGGTGAAGTTTCTTGCCCATCCTTTAAGTCTGGATGTGCGGCCACTGCCTCTCTTGACGTTGAGTTCTGCAAGATGGTCTATGGTATATTGTGTCTTCGATCTTTTTGTTGAGCTGATTCATCAGAGTTTTTTTTTTTTTTTTATATCACATCAAAGCTGCAATCCAGTTCTTAGAGTTGCCATGAGTGCCAGTGTGTCTGCTCTCTCTCATTGTCTTTGACACATGCATGTCCTTGACGGTTGCAACAAAAGTTGGACATTACTTTATGCCGAGCAGAGCAATCCGCTCCCAAACTGAACGGCTTCGTCTTTAGGTTACCTACAGGTGAACGACAACTATTCTACCGATCAATGGCAAGGAAATTCGTAGAATTCGAGGAATCACGTGTGTTAGTATTGGCCGGAGGGAGAGGGGGAGAGGGAGGGGGGAGGGATGGGCAAAAGAGACGGAGAGAAAAATCAAAACAAAACAAACAAACACGAAGTTTTGATAATCTGGTTTCTAATTCAGCTACATTCTGTCAGAAATCCGCATCGTCTTTATTATAAACTAGATAAATCTTGTCTTAAAAGGGTTAGAGGTAATTAAAAAAGAAATTGTTTTTTGAGTTGCAGTCGCAGAC
>CM065740.1:4960262-4962762 GCA_033310375.1 Conus canariensis | reverse complement strand
GACATCTCTCCAAGCACTTAGTTGTATGTATGCATCCCCATGTGTACTTATTTGTGTGTATGTACCCCCATGTATACTTAGTGTTGTATGTATTATCCCCATGTGTACTTATTTGTGTGTATGTACCCCATGTGTACTTAGTTGTATGTATGTATCCCCATGTGTACTTTCCATGTTTGGGTCAGCGTGTTTTGCCTAAGTTTAGAACACATTCCACTGTTTGTTTGCCTTGGCAGAATGGACAGAGAGGGTCGTCTGATTTCTCCCATTTGGTAGGATTTGTGTTGGAGGGCGGGGGCGCGGACTAGCTAATTTGGTAGAGCGCCGGAGTCGTAATCCAAAGGTTGTGGGTTCGAATCTCCGCCGGACCGTTTCGGTACAGGGTTTTTTTTCCCTCGGAGTTAACATTGGTTCTGACTCCATTTCCGTACAGTCCTTCGAATGAGACTATAAACCGAGGTTCCGTGTGTGAATGGACGCATAACATCTTGCACACACGTAAAATCCCATCACCAACTTTCGGAAGAGAAGGCCAGTTTGGCCGTTGGTATGGATGACACGTTACACATAGCATGCACCTTCCCGAAATCGGAGTATGGCTGCCTTAATGGCGGGATAAAAAAAAATGGTCATACACACAAAACTCCACACCCTTTGTTGAGCAGATGGGATTAATACCTGCCTGTCTATACAGGGAGTGTCCGCAGGAGTATCAGCCTGCGTACGCAGAAGTGTTGGAGGGCAGGAGATCATCTAACCATCTGAGAATGAAGCTGAGCCGTAGGACCAAAGAACTTCTGGCTTTTGCAAACACACAATATCAGCTGATAGTTTCTTGGTGTGTGTTTCCACAGCTAATATCGTCGCCCATGTTGACCTTGCTGATCTGATTTCTGGATTATTTGCCATCCTCTTTTTTATATATTGTCCTCCGTGTTATTACTGTCTTTTTTTTTCCTTTTTGCGTTGATAACCACTTCGTGTCTGTCGATCTCAGTGCCTGACTGTTGGGAGAATGGTGGAGTTTTACGTCCTCACAGCAAAAGCTTTTAGGGACAAGTGATTCTTTTGCGGTAGTCTTGGCTGACTGTTGGTTGATGTTTTTACTCTCATTTCCCCGATCATAAGGCTTTCCTTGGCATCAACCACTGTGTCCAGAACTTTCCATGTTCTGAACGTCTGCAGCTTGGGCAGCACTGATCTGACAACTTCGTGTCCTGAGTCTTCAAGCATGGCAGATGACCTTTGCGGCATTTTGATGATGGATTCCAGTGGTAGCTTCAACTTAGCTTGGGGGACAGTCGTAGGTCTCAACATCAGTGGGACCAGGTGGGACACCTGCCATGTCATCAGTATCATCTGTTTCAAGCCATTGACTGACGTCAGGTAGATGACGCCGTGGAGATACGTCAGAATCCCTTGGCGACACGTGCGTGGAGACGCACAGCTGAGGAGGACAGAGAGACGACGTGGAGGGCACATCAGACAGTACAAGAAGACTACTGCTGTTAAGGGGAAATTGGTAGAGGGGTGATCAGTGTTCGTAGGAGAAATTAAGAGAGTAAATCTAGTGCTTGTAGAAGAGACCAGAAGAGACAGACTACGGTTTTTGCAGAGGAAATCAGTACAGAGAGACCAGTGTTTGTATGAGAGATCAGTGCAGACAGACTAGAGCTTTTGTAGAGGAAATCAGTACAGAGAAACTAGTGTTTGTATGAGAGATCAGTACAGACAGACTAGAGCTTTTGAAGAGGAAATTAGCAGAAAGAGACTAGTGCTTGTTGAAGATATTAGAAGAGACAGACTAAAGCTTTTGTAGAGGAAATTAGTAGAGAGAGGCTAGGCTTGCTGAAGATATTAGCAGAGACAGACTAAAGCTTTTGTAGAGGAAATTAGTAGAGAGACTAGGGCTTGCTGAAGATATTAGCAGAGACAGACTAAAGCTTTTGTAGAGGAAATTAGCAGAAAGAGACTAGGGCTTGTTGAAGATATTAGAGGAGACAGACGAAAGTTTTTGTAGAGGAAATTAGTAGGGAGAGGCTAGGGCTTGCTGAAGGTATTAGGAGAGGCAGACTTAAGCTTTTGAACAGGAAATTAGTAGAGAGAGACTAGGGCTTGCTGAAGATATTAGCAGAGACAGACTAAAGCTTTTGTAGAGGAAATCAGTAGAGAGAGACTAGGGCTTGCTGAAGATATTAGCAGAGACAGACTAAAGCTTTTGTAGAGGAAATCAGTAGAGAGAGACTAGGGGTTGTTGAAGTTATTAGCAGAGACAGACTAAAGCTTTTGTAGAGTAAATTAGTAGAGAGAGACTAGGGCTTGCTGAAGATATTAGTAGAGACAGACTAAAGCTTTTTAGAGGAAATTAGCAGAGAGAGACTAGGGCTTGCTGAAGATATTAGTAGAGATAGACTAGAGCTTTTCTAGGGTAAATTAGTAGAAGAAGACTCGGTTTGTAGAAGAGATCAGTAGACACAGATCAAAGCTTTAGTAGAGGAAC
>CM065740.1:4947762-4952762 GCA_033310375.1 Conus canariensis | reverse complement strand
GCTGCTGCTGCTGTTGTTGCTGTTGTTGTTGAGTTCATTGTTGTTTTAGCAAAGTCCATATTGTTTTTTTTAAAGTATGAGTGAGCAAGAGAGACATAGATTTCAAACAAACGCCGGAGAGAGAGAGAGAGAGAGAGAGAGAGAGAGAGAGAGAGAGAGAGAGAGAGAGAGAGAGAGAGAGATTGTAGAAAATTACGACAAAAAGGCACAGAACCGAAACCAAAGTGTGTACACAACGATGGAAAGATGTGCGGGTACAAAGGGAGAGAGAGAGAGAGAGAGAGAGAGAGAGAGAGAGAGAGAGAGAGAGAGAGAGAGAGAGAGAGAGTTGAAGACAAAGCAAGCCCACAGAAAAACAAAGAGCAGTGGGTTTACAACTTATGGATAGACTTCCTGGTCAAGCTATAAATCATTCATCCACAAGCTGTATCATAGGAAAAGAGTGTAAGCCTAGTTGTCACATTCCACAACTCCAGAAAGACCAGGGGAAGAGTGACGGAGGGAAGGGGAGGAGGAGGGGGTGCGAACGATAGGCTCAATCCTAGCCCCTTCCTTCCCCACCCCCACCTCTCGTTTCTCTTATCTCCCTCTCTCTCTCTCTCTCTCTCTCTCTCTCTCTCTCTCTCTCTCTCTCTCTCTCTCTCTCTCTCTCATATCCGCCCCTCCACTATCTCCATTGAAATCATAAGCTGCCATCACAGCCAAACCAGTTTCCTCTGTCCGTGCTGTACTTCCCTCCCCCTTTTTTCTCGCTTGGCTTCCTTGCTTGGCTCTCGCTTCTCTCCCCCTTTTGTCGCTGGCGCACAATAGGAGGCGCTACGCACCAAAGGGGTGGATGGGAAAGCAGGTGTCGGGGTGTTCAAGTTGAAGCATTACATGAATTCTTCCCCCCCGGGGGGGGGCGTTGGGAGGGGGGGGGATCGATATGTATCCTGCTGTTTTGTTGTTGTTGCTGCTGCTGCAGCTGTTGTTGTTGTTGTTGTTGTTGCTGCTGCTGGTATCAAGAATTAATTATAAACACCTTTCGCAGTTCATAGTTCATTTGTTAAGCTTCTGCAGTGACAAACATTTACATGTAGTGTTCTACTTTTCAGTAAATTATCCTTATCCAAACAGTTGTAGTGAGCTATATTCAGCTGCTTGCGTTACATAACAAATTGGATTTTATTTAATTAGAGGTTTTCTTGCAATCCTTTCACGTCCTTGTGTTTTCGTTTCTTCTGATGTGTTTTTGGCTTTGGTAATGATCGCTCTTTCAGCGTCATATCTGGAGAACCATTCTGACAACTTCAGCGTGTATCATGTAGGCTTACTTCTCTCGCACGTTCTATTGACTGAGATCTTCTTAGTAAACCATGCTGTGGAGTTACCGAAGAGGCACTGGCTGCAAGTCTTCTTGAGTTTCAAATTAAACACTCTTCGAAATAAGTTTTGATGGTATAAAATGGCCTTGACCTAACTATATTCGGGTGGTAAACGACTCACGGTGCTTTAAACCATGGGTATGAAATGACCCAGAGGGAATGAAATAGCCTGGACCATGGCTTAGGCCAAAATGTACACGGGTATAAAACGACTTTGGCTGTTTTAAATGCCGGGTGTAAAATAGCCTGGACTATTTCATAGCTCGGGAGAGAAACAGCTGAGCCAGATGGTATAAAGCGGTCCGGACCATTTCGTGCTCTTGGGTGTGGAGCAGATCTGGTCGTTGGATATTCGCGTTTCTTTTTGCCTGTTGATACTCGCGTTTGTTTTTGCCCATTGATACTTCGCGTTTGTTTTTGCCCATTGATACTTCGCGTTTATTTTTGCCCATTGATACTCGCGTTTGTTTTTGCCCATTGATACTTCGCCTTTATTTTTGCCCATTGATACTTTGCGTTTGTTTTTGCCCATTGATACTCGCGTTTGTTTTTGTCTGTCGATACTCGCGTTTATTTTTGCCCGTTGATACTCGCGTTTGTTTTTGCCCATTGATACTTCGCGTTTATTTTTGCCCATTGATACTCGCATTTATTTTTGCCCGTTGATACTCGCGTTTATTTTGCCCATTGATACTTCGCGTTTGTTTTCGCCTGTTGATACTCGCGTTTGTTTATGCCTGTTGATATGCGCGGGTTTTGTGTGTGTGTGTGTGTGTGTGTGTGTGTGTGTGTGTGTGTGTGTGTGTGTGTGTGTGTGTGCGTGTATGTGTGTGTTTTCCCCCATTGATACTGGCGTTTATTTTTTGCTTAAGCCGTTTGATCTCGTGGAATATTCTGGACAGGATGTATTCTGGTCTGCCACGTTGGCCCTTTGCCTAAAAAGCCCCGGTCAATGGCTCTTGAGGAACCACTGATAATGTCGAGACATCATCTCTGTCCATGTACACAGACAGCTTTCAGAATTGTTCCAGGATAAAAACAAACAAACAAACAAACTGACTTCATTTCTAATCGATCAATCCCATGCTCCGCTGGACCCGAGAGCTGTGAGATAGAAAGCCGAAAGAAATCGAATGAACTCCGGGCATTAGGATTTCACTGACGGATAATTTAGAGCATCTTTCGGACGGTCGGCGGTGAGGAGCCACCTGACATGTTAGGGGGCCGGAACAGCTCAGTGGTAGAGCGCCGGACTCGTAACCTTGGTGATCCTGGGGTTGCGGGTTCGAATCTCCGCCGGGCCGTTTCGGTACAGAGGGATTTTTCTTCGGAGTTAACATTGGTTCTGACTACATTTCCCATACAGTCCTTCGAATGAGACTATAAACCGAGGTTCCGTGTGTGAACGCACGCATAACATCTTGCACACACGTCAAATCCCATCACCAACTTTCGGAAGAGAAGGCCAGTTTGGCCGTTGGTATGGATGACACGTTACACATAGCATGCACCCTGCGTGAGAAATGGAAAGAATGAAGGAAGTAAGGATATTGAGTGAACGGTATTGAACGAAATTGACTGGATGACACGGGAAACGACTGAATGAAGCGCCAGTTGGCAGCTCTTCAGTCGGCACTACCCAGGTAGGCAGTACGTTGTGTAAACGAGTGTGAATTGTAAAGCGCTTAGAGCTTGGTCTCTAGCCGAGGATAGGCGCTATATCAGTATTCATTATAATAATGATATCATGTGACATGTCTTGAAACTAAAAAGAAAGAAAACAGCTTCCAAATATTCCATTGCTTTAAATTTGATGCGTTCTCCTCCGTTGCTGTCGTTGTTACTGTTGTCGTCGTCGTCGTCGTTGTTGTTTTGTTGTTGTTGTTGTTGTTTTAGTCATTGTTGTCATGGAAAGCTTTCGTCACCTGGAGATATAGTCCTGTGATATTGTCGTTGGAATGGGGTTAACTAGGTGAAGTTCTGCATAATATAGAAGAAGACCAGGCAGCAGCAGTCGGCCACTCTGGAATTTCAAACTGGCTGGAACGCACGATCTTTGGCATCAGTTTCAACATCTATGTTATATTTCTGACCCGACATGGAGTTTGCCGCTGGACAAATGACAGGTGGCAGGGGATGTATCTTATTTGTTTATTCATTCATTCATTTATTCATTCATTCATTCATTCATTCATTCATTCATTCATTCATTCATTCATTCATTCATTATTTTTCAGAAAGGAAGGAAACTCGTGCGTAGATTTGATCCATCTAGAAACAACTCTTTGAAAAGCGACAGAGTTACCAGCTTTTAAGTAGAATATAGATTCAGCTGCCGTTTTTGACACAATACATATCAGAACAATTGGCGCCGAAAGTTCAAAACAAACAACAGAAACATCGTAACATCTACCACACCAAAAAAACAACAACAACACACACACACACATTTTTGCCCCTGGGAATCAAATTCACCTGGGAGTAACTATCCTCAACGACACCCATCGGGGGGGGGGGGGGGGGGGGGGGGAGCGAGAGAGAGAGGGAGACAGAGAGACAGAGCGAGCAAAGCGAGGGCTTGTCCTGTTGCCGGGGTTGGCAGCTTGTTGGTTGCGATGGCAGCTGCTTGCGATTTCCCCTATCTGACCGAGGTGGGGGCGAGGGAGACTGGTGGTGGGAGGGTGTGGGTGTGTGTGTGTGTGGGGGGGTGTCTGTTATCGTATGCTTGCATCTTTGGGGGAGGGAGAGGGGTAGGGGAAGGACTGGAGAGGGCTGTCCTCTGCTCCCCCCCCCCCCCCCCCCCACACACACCTTCTTTGTTGAGGTATGATGTCAGGGGTCATGCAGAAAGCAGGAAGGAGTGGGGGCCTGTGGAATGCACCGATACCTGTGACACTGTGGGGGGGGGGGGGGGGGGGGGGGGGGGGGGGGGGGAGGGGGAGGGGGCGGTGGTTAGTGGGGGGGGGGGGGGGGGGGTCTACACCAGGTATCTCGGCTACGCAGGAGAAAGATTGACAGTTGATGGTGGGAGAGAGAGAGAAGAGACAGACAGAGAGACAGAGAGAGGACACGGAAAAGACAGAGAGAGAGAGAGGGAGGGAGGGAGTGGTGAGGGAGAGGTATTGAAGGGGAAGGGTGAGGAGAGGAAAGAGACAGAGAAAAGGGGGGGGGGGTGAAGAAAGGGAAAATGAGAGAGAGAGAGAGAGTGAGGGGGAGAGAGAGAGAGATTCAAATATTTTGTCCTAGGCACCTTATGAAAGGGTGCATGTATATTGTATAACAAAAACGGAAATGAAAACTATATGGTGGAAGAGAGAGAGAGAGAGAGAGAAGAGAGAGAAAATGAGCTAGAAGTGTGGAAGGGGGTGGGAGGGGGGGGGGGGGGCAAAGAAAGAGATTCAGAACTCAGATAGTTTAAGCATAAAGCAGCTTATACAATATACAACAACAATGCGGTACCTTCGCCATGGCGATTGCATTTTCACCAGTATCAGTCAGTTTGTTTGTCTGTCTGTCTGTTTATCTGTCAGCGAGATACGAAAACACACACACACACACACACACAGCCATGGTGACCAACCTTGGTGGAGGGAGGGAAAGTCACTGAAGGACGAAGCTGTTAAATTTTAATGCTTA
>CM065740.1:4931224-4933724 GCA_033310375.1 Conus canariensis | reverse complement strand
GTATGGGAAATGGAGTCAGAACCAATGTTAACTCCGAGGAAAAATCCCCCTGTACCGAAATTCGAACCCGCAACCCCAGGATCACGAGTCCGGCGCTCTACCAACTAAGCTATTCCGGTCCCCAAACAAACTTCGATCAACATGACCGACAAGCGAGTGAGAACATTAATAAATACAAACAAGTGATAGCCATTATGGGGGTGGGGGTGGTGGGGTGGACGGAAACGGAGATGAAGGGGGAGAGAGGTAGGTGGGTGAGGGGAGGGGGGGGGGGGGGCTGCAATAATCCTAACACACATACCACAACATGAGACAGACAGGGGGATGAGGGCTGGTGGGTGGGAGGGGGGGCGGGTGTCTGTATTCTGACACACGTCAAAAGTCAGACAGTGCAACTGGCAGCTAAGGGTCACCCAGAAGTTCTGGCAACTGCGCAGTCTGCACCAGACTTACAGGATGGTGGGATTGCGCTTGGTACCTCTCCATTTCGTCTGGTATGAAATACCATTTCTGTCAAAATTATTACTATTGAGTGTGTGTATGTGTGTGTGTGTGTGTGTGTGTGTGTGTGTGTGTGTGTGTGTGTGTGTGTGTGTGTGTGCGTGTGCCTGTGTGTGTGTGTGTGTGTGTGTGTGTGTGTGTGTGTGTGTGTGGTGGTGGTGGTGGTGGTGGTGGTGGTGGTGGTGTGTGTGTGTGTGTGTGTGTGTGTGTGTGTGTGTGTGTGTGTGTAAGTAATAGTCTTGGTGAAATCTAACGATCGGAAAGAATCTTTTAGAATGGGTTTGCACATACGAATATAACATTGTTACCGTTCGATTTACATTGCGTCCCCGTTCCTGCGCGCTGCGTCGATTGTCTCCCTTTCTATGCCTGTGGCTTAGTGCCTGGACTGTACCAATCGTCTCCTCTGTCCAGCAATGTTGTCTGTCCACTCATACTTGCAAAGTGAGGCGCCTGCAGGCGGAAATCTAAACGAATCTTTAAAAGGGTTTTTTTTTTTTTTTTTTTTTTTTTTTTTTTTTTTTTAAGTACTGTATCCGCCAAACATGAACAAACGAATCACAAGACAAATCATGACGCGTTTCGACCTCTAAGGTCTTCTTCTTGCGCCGAATTTGATGAGAAAAGAGATAGCTTGTTCTTCGTTTTCGTTGTCCTGAGTGTCTTGCCTGAAGAAGACCTAAGAGGTCGAAACGCGACGTGTTTTGTCTTGTGATTCGTTTGTTCATGTTTGGTGGATACAGTACTTAAAAACAAACGTTTTAAGATCTGTCCACTCTGTCTACTCTTCCCCTGTAACCCTCTGTGGAAGATAGTCTTGGAGAATCCGCTAGAACATACAACGTGTTTGTACCACTGTAATTTTCTTTACTTCACTGTGGTCAGCTGGTCTTTATGGTGACTGCTATGCTGACTTATAATTCTGCGGACTTGGTTTATCGTGATATGCTCAGTATAGACGTCGAGTGCTCTTCCGGAGCATTTCCACTGCTCGGGTCATCGTTTTAAGTGCTGCTGCTCCTGCTGCTGCTGCTGCTGCTGCTGCTGCTGCTGCTGCTGCTGCTAGATTCCATAGTTTGCACGCATTGGGAAAGGATGGCTCAGTAGCGTGCAAAGGCTTCAGCTTGGATACCACAGTAGCATTATTGTATCTCCAGACTGCTTTTAAGTTTTCCCAGCGTTTCTGCGGTTTGTGCAGTTCACCGTAGGATTTCAGTCTGTGATCTGTTTTGACTGACGATACTGCCAAAGTATTTGGACTGTTTCCCAGATTCTAGTTCTTGTCCACTAACTGTGACCTTTACCTTAAGTGTCTTTGTTTTAAAAAGAAACGGTATTAATGGTTGCTCGTTCTTCGTTTTCATTGCCCTAAATGTTTGTTTTGGCCTGCAGAAGACCCATGAGGTCGAAATGCATTGTGTTTGGTCCTGTAATCTGTGTGTATCGTCTGGCGGAACTTACACCATTTCTTTTTTTAGAATATGCTGAATTTCCGCCCTCATTCACCTCGTTTTGAAACCTACTCAAGTGTCTTTGTACTGTTCATCATCAGCCTTTTGTTTTTTGAATTGATTTGCACGCATTATTTGTTAGATGTTCCATCAGAGCAGTTTACCAAGTCGGTGAGCTTCTCGTCACTGCCTTAATTCCGGCTACTCCCTTTATCGATGAAGCTGAGATTTGCCACGATTTGACTGTGCAAATGTGGATCTTCAAGGTATCTATCATCAAACGTTCGTAGACAGTTTTGTGTGAACAATGTATGTGATGAGAGACAGCCTTGACGTAGTCCAGCTGATGTATGGAACAAGTTTCACACTGTGTTTGAACTGACACCACGCTGCTGGCCTTTGCATACAGTTGCTTGATTATTTAGGTAAGCTTCGGACCCATCTAGTATTTCTTTATTGTGATCATCAGCTCATCACGCCACACCCTGTCAAACGCATTTTTAAAATCTTTGAAAACATGGAAGATGCTCTGTCCATGTTGATTTATG
>CM065740.1:4911224-4918724 GCA_033310375.1 Conus canariensis | reverse complement strand
GGATAAGAAGGAACATCAAATGTACAGGTGTAAGCTTTTTGGGGAACGCCAAATTTATTTCGGAGCCAGAAACTTCTTTCCGTCCAATGCAGTACCGTGGGACGAGGAACTGCACTTTTCAATGCGATCTGAAAACATATTTGTTCCTATCTCAACAATTGTTTCACTCTTTTTTTTTTGAACGTTTTTTGTCCTTTCTTCATTTCTATTATAATCTTACTGTGCCTGTACATACTTGTCCATGTGCATGCATGCGAACGTGCTCTGTGTGTGTGTGTGTGTGTGTGTGTGTGTGTGTATGTGTGTGTGTGTGTGTGGTGTGGTGCGTGCGTGCGTGCGTTGCGTGCGTGTGTGTGTGTGTGTGTGCGTGTGTGTGTGTGTGTGTGTGTGTGTGTGCGTGTGTGTGTGTGTGTGTGTGTGTGTGTGCGTGTGTGCGTGTGCGCGCATGCGCGTGTGATGGAGGGGGGGGGGGGGGGCAATGTGTGTGTGCATAAACGCGTATGGCAATCAAAAACGATGCGTCTTCAAGACAGTTGTATGAAAAGAAATATTTTCCAGTTATTTTGACTTCTGCAAATGTTTTTTTCCCCATCACTTGAAATAGTGATGTTCTTTCATTGATCCACGAAGTGACGGGAAGAATTCTTGACTTCTTCTCACTGCAACATTTGTGATAACTTTGAAGAGTTCTCTTCAACAGATGATTTCTTCTTTCCAAATTAAGTTTTTTTTATGTTGCTGATCAAGTTCTAGTCCATTTTTTGTTCACTAAAGCCAACAATTAGCTTGAGTGTCGCCATCGTGGACGTAAGTGAAGTCAGATTAAGAGTGTTTCCACATTAGGAAAAGAAAAAGAAGTCTTTTCATCAAATATGAAGTCACCCAATGCCCACCTTAGAATCAACAAAAAATATTACATGATATGAAGACTTTATATGTGATTAGAAGTTGTGTTCCATCACATTACCTTTGCAAGATGCCAGAAATAGCTACGAAGATAGATCCATAAATTTAGTATGCAAAAAATAAGAGTTACCCTGTTTGTTTGCATTTAAATCAAAGACAGCTTATGTTACCGTTCTACACCATGCTGAATTAGACATTTCCCAGACTTTTGCTCATTAAGGTGCAGCATTACCTACCACATGGAATTGTCAGAGTTTTTTTTTTTAAGAATTTGTTTGAAAAGTCGCAGTAAACAGAATAGTCTTTTGTTCAATCAAACAGCAAAGGCTTCCCCTAACAGTGAGAGACCTACGACCTTGAATTGGGCCCCAGCCAGGTATGTAAAAACAAATAAAAAAAAATTAAAGGCAGCTTAATTTCTGTGGTTTTGTTTGTTTGTTTGTTTGTTTTTTTCCAGTGAGGCTGTAAACGAGATCAACTGACAGGCCCGAGCTAGAGAAAAAGCAAAAAACACAAATTCGTGTCTTCTCCCATTTGTAACTACGCCATTTCATAGCATTGAATTTCCATCCTTGCACACATCGCAAGGACTACCCAGAAACCTGTAGAGGTGAAAAACAGTGAAGAGGATGACATGATACCCCCTAGCATTTCCATCCCCCCTCCCCCCCCCCCTCCATTCCCCCCCCCCCCCCCCCCCCCCCCCCCCCCCCCCCCCCCCCCTACCTTCTCCATGGCTGAAAAAGATGTTCTAAAGTCTGCTCAGCTCTCTTTCTCTCTCCCCTCGCCCAAATCCATCTGTCACAGCGAGACCATTTGATGGCATTAACACGACTGAGGTAACGGTGAAACCACACGCAGCAAAACAAACGGGCGTTCTGTATTTGCGCTGAATTGCCGGGCAAGACCGTGCGCCCTGGGCTGAAGCGGATTGCGTGGTGTGTGCGATGGCGGCGGAATGGTTTATGGGCCAGAATCATTTCTGTGCACACAAAATGGTTTTTCACATAACGCCGTGTTTACGTAGAAGTGGAGATAAACATTCAACGCCTTAGTGGAATACAGATATGTGACATGATTCAACGTGCAGAAGGGGTTTTTGAGATTTATGTTCTTTAATGTTTGGGGTACGTTTTAATCGATCTTTTCTTTAAGATTGAACAGTTAGCTTGATTTTTTTTTTCTTCCACTTTTGTTTCTTTCCTTTTCTTCTGGCTTAGTTGTAGTGCCAGGGTTTGTACTTCTTCTTCTCCTTCTTCTTCTTCTTCTTCTTCTTCTTCTTCTTCTTCTTCTTCTTCTTCACTCCTCCTCGTCTTCTTCCTCCTCCCCTCCTTCTCCTCCTCCTCCACCTCTTCTCTCTTCTCTTCCTTCTTCTTCTTCTTCTTCTCTCCTTCTCTCTTTCTCACTCTGTCTGTCTGTCTGTCGTCTGTCTTTCTGTCTCTGTCTCTCTTTGTAGCTTAGGAGGATTTCATTCTGTGAGAACTACGAACATCGTAAGGATACATACATACATACATACATACATCATACATACATACATACATACATGCATACATGCATACCTACATACATACATACATACATACATGCATGCATACATACATGCATACATACGTACGTACGTACGTACATACATACATACATACATACATACATACATACATACATACATACATACATACGTACATACGTACATACATACATGTATGTATTCTTAGTGCGGACAACGCTTGGGTTATTTATTAAACAGGAGAGCAGCACTCTGACTGTTGGACTTTTTTTTTTTTTACCTCCCTTGCATCCTGAAATGGATCCTCAAGCAAAGGCCCAACGATTTTCTGTACATTTTGTACTGTTTATATAATGATTTTAGTTCTTCAGCAACTTATTCTTTACCACATTTTCTTTTCGTTTTACTTTTCTACCCTGCGCTGGCCACTTTGGGAAACTTTGGTGGTGAGAACACCACAGAATTATAGACATAACATAACCAGCTGTGTCTCCCTCATGAGTCCGATTGAGTCGATGAAAAGCCTTGGAACAGCCAAAATCAATGGCTTTGACCGTGACTTGATTACAATGGTCCCCTCAGCTGCTAGTTAAGGATTTTATGTTTCATGAGTTTTCATTCTCATTTTTTCTTCCCCCGGTTGCTCCCTCTGCCCCCTCCCATTTTTTTTTTTTTTAACTTCTGCCAAGTCATGAATGTAATGACAAATGTGTGTGTATATGTGTGATGGTGTGTCCATGTTGAAAATATTTATCATAGACAGTTAAAGAATGATACAACCTACGATCAAGTTTCACTTGTATTGAAGAGGTGTCATTACATGACTTGATTCACTTGACTTAGTCCTGAATTCCCTGGGGAACAAAGGGCCGCAACCACACTCTTCCAGCGGATACGGTTTCGGGAGATCTTCTTCAGCTCGGCCCATGTCATTCCGGCGGCCTTCACTTCTGCGTCGGTACTCCTTCGCCATGTCTGTCTTGGTCTTACCACTTTTCTTTTGCCCTGAGGGTTCCATTCAAGGGCTTGTCTTGTGATGTTGGATGGAGACTTTCTGAGGGTGTGGCCAATCCATCCCCACTTCCGTTTTCTGATTTCTAATTCTATTGGAACTTGCTTGGTCTTGTTCCACAGTTCTGTGTTGGCAATAACATCTGGCCATCTGATGTTCACAATGTTTTGCAGACATCTGTTGATAAATGTTTGGAGTTTGTGAGTGTTTGTCTTTGTTGTTCGCCACGTTTCAGAACCATACAGAAGGACAGATTTCACATTTGAGTTGAAGATTCTGATCTTGTTGTGGAGTGAGAGGGCAGAGAAATTCCAGATAGGCCGTAGCGTCGTAAAGATGTGCCTGGTTTTATTGATGCAGTCATTTACATGAAGACTAGTCGTTATATGCTACGCCACATCTGCTAAGTTTTGATATCACTCTGTGCATGATTCAAAGCAATCGATAAATGAATTAATGACTGAGATGAGAGAGAGAATGTATGTTAAAAAAAGGTCTCATGGCTACGACTTGGCAGATATCTGACCTGCGCATTAACTGAAGATGCTGGTCAGACCTTGGATACCTCTACCTGACCATTATTATGATTGCATGTGCTTGTGCTGAGAGTGCCTGTGTGTGTGCGCATGGTTGGGTGGGCACAGAGAGGCCTGTGTGTGTGTATGCTTGTGTGCACACCACATGTATGTGACAGAGAGATCTGTGGGCTTGTGTGAGTGTGGTCATGCATGTCTGCCTGTGTACATGGACGTACACGTGTGTGCGCACGTGTGTATGTGTTTGAGAGACAGAAAACAAATGTTCAGAAGATATGAATAATACCACCACCACCACAACAATACACACACGCGCGCGCGCGCGCGCGCGCGCACACACACACACACACACACACACACACACACACACACACACACACACACACAGAGGCACACACGTTAATGCGTACACACTCACATCTGTGATGGACTCTCCGCTATTGCTTCACTTCATTGATGCACACTTACCAGTTCACACACGTTTATAGTAAAAGCTGGTGGCCCTGAGAGATTCAAAGTCTTTATCTCAGTTGAAGTCTGTTTGGTTATTTGCGTCTGCCATTCAAAAGGCCCAGTATGAATCTGTCCCACTCTCTAGGACTCTTCGCAATGTTGGACTCGAGATTTTACCAATCTTTGGATGGTGACGTTTGTTGCTCTTCCTTTTAAGTCTGGATGCGCAGCCACTTCCTCTCATGATACTGAGTTCTGAAAGATGGTCTTGTACTAGTATATGGCTTTGATTTTGTCTGTAGAGGTGGTTGTTTAGATTTCTTATCGTTCAAAGATCAATAAAGATTCAACCGCCCAGGAAAAAGATGCACCCTAAAATTCGAGTGGGACCCAGAGAAGTATTGTCCCAACTGCCAAACCAACCACCTAGCTATATATGGCTATATATATGTATGTATGTGTGTGTGTATATATACTTCTTTATAATCTTATTATATTGGTAGTTTACTTGAAGGATCAAGACTTCCAAAGCTACAAAGAGACAGACAAACAAGACAGAAGAAGAAGAAGAAGAAGAATGAAAATTGTACTTGTGTCAGTGACTGTTATTCTTTTACATGTACTGTGAATGTTGATGCATCTCTTTTTTGTATTCGTATTACTATTTGCCATGCATCACTTTACATTATACTCACATATAAATAAGAAGTGGAAGCGTCGAGGGACCCATCACATATGCAATCTTACAAGGCTTTTGAAAGTCTGCTCCAGACAAGACAACTTATAGGAAATCTTCACAGTGATAGAAAAATGAGTCACGCATACTTCGCAACACGTAGTTTCCTCTTCTTCTGATTTTATGCATTTGCTCTTATCGTTGAACGTGTTGATCCGCTGCATCCACACATTAATTGAGAGCTTCATGTTGTCTTCCTTCCATGTCAGATGCACATTTCTGGTTTCTATGCACTCACAACGCTCACCTTCTTAAGCTTTCACGGTGTCTAATAGTGACTGAATCAAGGGAAAGAGTGCTTGTGTTATTTTTTTTCAAAAATGTGATATATATATATATATATATATATATATATATATATATATATATAGTTAAAACAAGTGTAAAAGAGGAATATTAAAAATATCCACAAATTTGTTTCTATCATCAGGACGATAGCCAAGCGCTAGAAACAAATTTGTAGATATTTTTAATATTCCTCTTTTACACTTGTTTTAACTAATATTGCTCCCCAAGGGGTTGAGCACTTGTAGAATTATTCTAGGCTTTTTAATCATACTGATATATATATATATATATATATATATATATATATATATCTGCAAATCAAGTTTGTTAGTATTGGTAGAATATCAATCACAACAGTATGATTAAATCGTTGAACATATTTTATATTTTTGATATCTTTCACCTTACGTTTTGTGTCTGCATAAATGAAATCCACACAGACACACTTTGTTTTAGGTGCGGGGGGGGGGGGGGGGGGGGGGTGAGGGGTGTGTAGCCACCAGTTTTAACTAACATTGCAATGGAAAAACGATCATATTGTAGTATGATGAACGCTCATATTGTAGTATGATGAACGCTCATATTGTAGTATGATGAACGCTCATATTGTAGTATGATGAACGCTCATATTGTAGTATGATGAACGCTCATATTGTAGTATGATGAACGCTCATATTGTAGTATGATGAACGCTCATATTGTAGTATGATGAACGCTCATATTGTAGTATGATGAACGCTCATATTGTAGTATGATGCCCATAGAATAATTTTGCACTGTCATTAATTGTAAGGATGCCAAAACAATTAGGAAACCCAAGTAACCTGGGCGGTTGAACAAGAATTCTTGCATGCAACAGACATACAAGAGGAGAACAAGACTTAAAATTCATCGTGCCCTTTGCGTTCTTGAAATGTCCGCATTGTAAAACAGTTCCGTGACAGACAACAAACAGGAAAGCCATAAACAAAAGTCCTCGTCCTCACCCAATTGTAGCTCTGTCATCCAATAGCCTTGAAGATTCATGCTTGCACCCTGCCGGAAAACCCATACAAGCAGAAAATGGTAAGGAGAGCGACACCTAACACCACCCGACCCTACCTACCATCCTTCCCCTTCCACCCCCACTCCCCACCCCACCCCACCCCCACCCACATCCCCTCCCCTCACCCGTCTTGCTGAGAAAGATGTTCTAGAGTCTGCTCAGCTCTCTTTCTCTCTCCCCTCGCCCAAATCCATCTGTCACAGCGAGACCATTTGATGGCATTAACACGAGCGAGGTAACGGTGAAACCACACGCAGCAAAACAAACGGGCGTTCTGTATTTGCGCTGAATTGCCGGGCAAGACCGTGCGCCCTGGGCTGAAGCGGATTGCGTGGTGTGTGCGATGGCGGCGGAATGGTTTATGGGCCAGAATCATTTCTGTGCACACAAAATGGTTTTTCGCATAACGCTGTGTTTATGTAGAAGTGGAGGTAAACATTCGTCCTTACAGCTGAACACAGCTAGTGTGATTCAGTATCCGTGGTGGTAAAAAAAATTAATCAGAGATTTTTGAAAGTGTTACCTGAAAGCCAGCCTTTTACTTTCTTCTTTTTCTTTTTCTTTTTTTTGTAATGATGTTAAGGATTATTGTGGAATGAATAAAAAGTTTGGAGATTTGGGGGGTTGCGAGTACTGCTGTGATAAATATTGCTGTCTGGCGTGCGTTCATGGAGAACAATACGATTGGGTAAAAATCCTGATTACATTGATGGAATTTGTTCTTTCTTACAGGAATGTTACACACACACACACACACACACACACACACACACACACACACACACACACACACACACACACACACACACTTGTTTGTTGGGGGGGGGGGGGGAGAGACAGAGTATTGTGTTTTTTCTACTTATCTATTTGTCTGCAACTGTTTTTTTTTTTTTTCTCCCACCCTTTCTTTTTCGTCTGTACTAGTATATATATATATATATATATATATATATATATATATATGTGTGTGTGTGTGTGTGTGTGTGTGTGTGTGTGTGTGTGTGTGAGGAGAGA
>CM065740.1:4903724-4906224 GCA_033310375.1 Conus canariensis | reverse complement strand
TGAAGGTGAACACCTTCAAGAAGGCTGCTTAAATCATTGGGTCCTGGTCTGTGGAAGGGGGACGTCGAAAGATCCGTCACAGTCGCTGTCACGGAAGCATTCTTTGTAGTCTTCTGCTGCACGGAACTCCCATCGGAGATCCTTTCAGATCAAGACACGCCCATCGGAGATCATTTGGTTACAGACTCTTTCACCTGGTCGTGCACTAAACGACGCAGTCATATCCACAGTGCGATTCTTGAAATTGAGCACATACTGCCGCACATTTTTGTCGTCCTCCGACACGGTCTGTCCTGTCCATGACTGAGACAAAAGGAAGATAGGTCCCCTTGCTGAACAGTCCGAATGTTGACACGATGGGGGGAAACAGTTTGTATCTGACCTCACGGCAGAAGGATGCCAACTGTTGTCAGTCAAATTAGTTACCACCATTCCCTACTGTCCTCAATCCGATGGCACGCTGAAAGCAATGATCACAAAAGTAGTGTGAGAGAAAATCAACGGTTGATCTAAAAACATTTCTGCCATACCATTTGTTCACAGAGAGTTGCGTAAGTCAATACTGCCCCCCCCCCCCCCCCCCCCTTCACCGAGTCAACATTTTGACTGTTCAACAAGGGGATCTCTAAATTCCTTTTGTCTCAGTCATGGACAGGACAGATCGTGTCGGAGGAGGACAAAAATGGGCAGCAGTATGTGCTCAGTTTCAAGAATCGCATTGTGGATATGATTGTGTTCCTTAGTGCCCGAACAGGTGAACGAGTCTGTGACCAAGCACAAACATTACGCTGACAAGAAGGATCAAATCAGAGACTTGACCCCTGGTCAGAGAGTGTTAGTTTGATTGTCTGTTGACCACACCAAACTTCAGGTCATTACATGGAAGGGAACACTCACTGCTGTAAAGAAAATGATTCCTGTTGATTATGAAATAGATACGTATGGTGTGCATAACAAAGTTTTGATTTCAATGTGTTGAAACTTGATCATTCACGTTTTCCTGCTTGTGTTTCTATGAATGGTGTTGATGTTGAAAAGGACACTTCTTTCTTCGACAGTGATTCATTGCAAGTGCCTTGGAAAATATTGTTTCTGTTGATTTTGTTTCTCAGCGTTCTGTGACCACTGACATTGACAGTCACAGTCAACACAATCCACGCAGTACTGTCTTCCTGCTCTTGTTTGGGGTTGTCAAAAAGACTGATGACGATGGCCGACAAAATACCCACTGTACCGTCCGTGACAGTGGAAACTTATAAAGTCAGCGTTGGACCATAGACAGGACTTAGTCCTATCAGCGCTCCAGTCCTGCACCTTCTTAGAGGCGTCCTCAGACGGTACAGGACCATCGCCACCTCAGCATGAAGAAGGCCGCCTGGTGGCCCTGATGACAGGCCTTGTGGAGGGGGGAAACAAGCGCCCACAGTCGGCCGACCAGCACTACACACGGAACCAGAGCTGAGAGAGCAAGAGACAACAGTGCCCCTCCGGAACCAGACCCAAGACTACTGCCAGCGACCACACCTGCCACCAAACATACAGACTGCGGTCCGTGAGGGCAGCCTGTCCTTAAAGACCTCAGTCGATAGGACGTTCATCTCAACCTTCGATTCCTGCCCGATCTTTCTTGTGAAAGAATTCATCAAAGAACCAAAGTCACAGATGTGCAGGAACATTTCTGGACAAGGCGGAGTACAGCGTTGTTATGTTGTAGATAAACACCTTTTGAAATCATTCCTTGTGCGTCTGCTATTTTGTGTGTGTGTGTGTGTGTGGAGAGGAGGAGAGAGAGAGAGAGAGAGAGAGAGAGAGAAAAGGAGAGAGAGAGAGAGAGAGTGTTGTCTATAAGCTGATCGCCACTTCTTACGAAACGATGATCAATCAAATACGTAAAATACAGTCAACTAATCAGTCAATCAATGAATCGGTGAATCAGTCAGTAAATAAATGAATCAACAAATTGATCAATCAGTCAATAGTTGTGATCTAAAAAAGGGTGGGTTTAAAGATAGCACACGGCGTCCTCCCCCCCCCCCCCCCCCCCCCCCCCCTACTACTCTTCCACTCCCAGTTGAGCCTCAGTCCGCCGTTAAAAACGAAGCCAGAACTTTGGTAACAGACCGACGTTGTGCTCTCGCTTCCAGCAAGTCGGTTCCAGTCATTTACCTAGTGATGGGCATGCAGGGAGGAGGGGGAGGAGGAGGAGGAGGAGGGGGGAGGAGGAGGAGGAGGAGAAGGAGGATGAGGAGGGTGATGGGTGGGGGACGAGGACAAGGGTGTAGTAGTAGGGAATTGAGAAGGGGGTGGGGGTGTTAAGTGGATGGAGATGGAGTGTGGTGTGGAGTTTTTGCTGTAGTACTTTAACGTTTTCATAATCAACAACAGGTGCGCTGGTGCCTGCTGCTACGAAACTAAACTGTAGAAAGAAACGGCCGTTGTTTGTTTTGGTTGGTAGACTGGTTAGTTGGCTAGTCGGTTGGCTGGTCGTTTGGTAATCGGC
>CM065740.1:4893724-4896224 GCA_033310375.1 Conus canariensis | reverse complement strand
CATGAACAGTGATTTTGTCAAAATTAGATGATGCTTATAACTGGTTTATTGTTCTGGTTTATATCTGGTTTATTGTTCTGGTTTATTGTTCTGCTCACATTGCAGCCATTCTTATGTAATATCAAGTCTCATGGATTTATGATAACGTAAGAGAAGTGAGGAACGTTAGCATGGTCAGCCTATAATCACCTCTTAATCAGACAAGCCATTTCTTTGTGTTTACTGGGACAGTCAATCAGAAACTGCTTCCAAACACAATCACGAAGGGGGTTGGGGGTAGGGATGGTGTGGGAGTATTCTCCACACGTGTAAATGCAACATTTGAGTGATGTGGTATTGATAACAACATCTGTTGTTAAATTCCTGATTGAACGAATGCCAGATGAAGACAGAAATGAACGAAAGAAAGGAGGAAGAAAGACACGAATGAACACAAAGAAAAAAAAAAGGGAAGAAATGGAGCAGTATGAAAAAGAAAGAAGGGGAGGGAACCAAGGCACGGTATGGACTAGAACATTGAGATTACCCCCCCCCCCCCCCCCCCCGTCCACCTTCAATCCCCCCTTCATCCTCTACACCCCCCCCCTCCCCCCCTCCTCATCCCTGGAATTTATTCATACGAACAGCTGCAAGTAACCTCAAGCAGTCGTCAACAGTTTGGAAAGAAAGAAAGAAAAATGAAGAAAAGAAAGTGGGGGCGGGGGGGGGGGGGGGGGGGGAGGGAGAGAGAGAGAGAGAGGAGAGAGAGAGAGAGAGAGAGAGAGAGAGAGAGAGAAATACGTAAGAACAAGGAAACCCCCTCTGACTGTCACTGAGAGAAAGAAACGCGACAGATTATTCAAAGAAACGCGTGTAGCGCCACTATTCAAGACTAGGATCGATCAGGAGTCTCCCCCCCCCCCCCCCCCCCCCCCCCCCCCCCCCCCCCCCGACACACACACACACACAACTACCCTGCCCAAGCACCCTCCACGCGCTCTCCCTCCCCCTATACTTCTCCCTCTCCCCCCCCCTCACCACCCCACCCCCTCCCCACTAATCCAAGCAGCCGATTGCAGAAGGCAGTCTGGCCACTTTTTCAATACACACTGGGGGAAACCGTCGGCGCTATTGTGGATGCCGTAAGCGACCCCCATACTGTTCAGCCGCGACCTCAGGGCCCATTAAAGGGAGATTATCGCATCCTCGCGTCATCTCGCAGCGCCCTCTTCCGCAATTAAAGGGCGATTACTGCACTCCTGGGCCTCTGTGTTTCTGGCAGCGCCAAGATTGGTCGGCTTTCGGCGAGGGACTGGGGGCTGGCTTTTGTTCAACTGACATTGGCGAATTAAATCGATTTTCGGCCCGAGCACATGACGCCACCATGTTTCCAGTGTGTTGTGTGTGGTGTGGGGGGGGGGGGGGGGGGGGGGGGGGGGGGAGGGGGGATTAAGATGTGCAAGACAAGCGAACTGAGAGCCGAGAGCTTGAGCTGACAGCACTGCAACAGTTCCTCATGCTCGCTTCTGCTGCTGCTCTTTGGTTCCAGCCGGTGCTTGTTCATTCTGGTTCGTTTAATACAGTGGGGTTAATTTGATACAGCGTGTTTCATTTGATACAGTGTCTTTCACTTTCTGCTCAGTCTACAGGATCTCTGGTTTCTGTTTCTGTTCGTAATACCGCTTTTGTTGGGGGGGGGGGGGGGGGGGGGTCTTCAGGCAAGAGAAACAACACTCAGGACAACGCAATTGAAGAACGTGCCATCAATTCATCTTGTCAAATTCGGCGCAAGATGGGCGTTCAATCGTTTTCGAGTTTTGTTTACCTTGCCTGAAGAATACCAAAGAGGCCCAAACACGTCGTGTTTTGTCCTGTACTTGGTTTGTCCATTTTATCTGGCGGAGTTGGTTCAAGAACATTTTAACTTTTACCGGATGATGTTTTTGACTACACAGACCCGATCGTGCGGGTCGCCCAAGACCCACACATTTTGTAGAGGCTTTTCCTTATTGCTTATCCCTTTTCAGATCGCGTGGGTCTTACAAGACCCACACCTGATAAAGGGCGGTTCAGCAGCTTATTCCTCACCCGATGGCGTGGGTCATGTGCGACCCGTTAAAATGTATAGGTCCTGGTGGAACCGCGACTGATCACGCTGAAAAATCATTGTACTCATACATGAAATTTCTGTGACCAACGGCTATTCTGATCGTTGACAACCTTCTAAAATTTTGTGAGCATAGCTCTATCCGTTCATGAGATATGATGTTTCTATTGAGTCACTGGGTCATGGAAGACCCAGGAAGCACGGTAAAGGTTAAAATGTGTTTTTTTAAATGCCCGCCTGCAGTTACCTCATTTTGCAGCCTACTGTTGACTGGTTGGGAAGCTCCTTTCCAGTGTTGGCCACCTGCTGGTCTGTAGCGACCTAAAGATCTTTAGAAAAAAAAAAGTGTTCTTTCTGTTGTCCCTGAGGCCGAACTTTTCTCTAGCCTGTCAGTCTCCATTTCATCGGCTTCAC
>CM065740.1:4873724-4878724 GCA_033310375.1 Conus canariensis | reverse complement strand
TTTAAAAAGACAAACGACAACTATACACCACACATATTTGCACAGAAGCACAGTTTTGTTGTTGTTGCTGTGTTGTTGTTGTTGTTGTTTTTTCCTTTGAGCGGGATGGAAAAATGAGGAAGCGGGCAAGGGGGAGAGGGCGGGGGCGGGGGGGGGGGGGGGGGCAGAAGGGGAGGGCGGGGGGAGGGGGGGGGCCGACGGAGAGGGATGGAGGAAGTGTTCATATTATTTCGACAGCTCTCTGTTGCTCCGACAATTGCGATGGTAAACACTTGTGAGGGGAGAGAGTGGAGAAGAGGTTTGAGCTAGCGGTGAACTGGAGTAGCAGTATAAAGGTGATGGCTGTTGCCAAATCCACTGTCATTCTGCCCTCATCACCGCCTTGGCTTAATTAAGGCTGTGTCGGGCCAATTGACATAGGCTACAACACCAAGGCTACATCAAAATGCTGTTATGCTCTGCATAATAGTTATGCGGGGATTGTCTTCAGTTGTGACAAGCTCCTAGCATAAAATTATCAGTCTCCAAAAGCCCTTGAAGTCGGAGTGTGGCTGCCCACGTGGCGGGGTAATTACAAACGGTCACACACGTAATGTTCTCATCCCCAGCTGATGCATTTGTACCATAGTGTTCAAGTACTTTGGCTGTTCGGATCATCCCTGGAGTCTTTAAGCCAGGGTACGACAACAACAACAACAAAAACAACAAATTCTGTCCTAATCATCACCGAGCACATAGAACCTGGTTTTTCGTAGGTGTCAACACCCAGGGTTAACACTCCAGCTTATAAAGTTTTGACAATCGTCGGCGGGACGCGCCATACTGATGCCAGAGCAACCACTGATACCAAAACTGGAGATAACACGAGCATGCTATTCGATACAATCAAACTGCAAGGCAAAAAACTAAACAATGCGTCTATGCTAATCCGCGGAGAACGGAATACAAACATAATCAATAATGAAAACACTACCGATTCAATAACTGTCTGCAGAATCAGATATATATATATATATATATATATATATATATATATATATATACACACACACACACACACACACACACACACACACACATATATATATATATATATATATATATATATATATTTAAAAATAATGCTCTCTTGTTGTCCTGAGCTCCGCACCCTGTAGAACTGACTGAGGTAGAAACCAGAAACGGTAAAACACAAGAATAAAAACAACAGTCGGTTCATGTCTCAGACTTGTATTTTAAACAAATTTTCGCTGTGAACAGCTTCGTCAGGCCAAGGTACAATGATAAAAAAAAAAAAATATATATATATATATATATATATATATATATATATATATATATATATATATTAATGTGTACACATATGTATGTATAGATATATAATGCCGAACAATTAAGTAGTGGGGGGAAACAAGTGCAGGCTAAGAATTCTTCCGTCATTATAGTAATGACTTGGCAAAGATTTGAATTTAAAAAAAAAAGGGGGGGGGGATGAAGGTGAAGGAAATGGGAACATAAATTAAGAAAATACATTATAAATATGAAAACTCTTCACTAGCTGCATGAGGGAACCATCGCAATCCCTCCCGAAGGCAGATCTATTGAAATTGCCTGCTCCTTGCTCCTAGGCCTTTCGTCCGCTGGATCCGATTCATCAGGGATATATATATATATATATATATATATATATATATATATATATATATATATAATATATATATATTCAGTATATCTTAGTCCAAATAGCTCAGGTTTGTCTTAGTCATCTGTCTCTTCGTCTGTCTGTCTGTCTGTCTGTCTGTCTGTCTCTCTCTCTCTCTCTCTCTCTCTCTCTCTCTCTCTCTCTCTCTCAAAACTCAGAACCTCTGCATCATAATCGTCCTTTTTTTCTCTGTGGCGATAAATCACCTTGTCTCCTAGTGTTTTATTTTTCTTTTCTTTTTTTCTTTTTCTTGTGTTTGTAAGTCAATGATAACATGTATACGCTCAAAATTGTATCTTAACATCTACAGTCACCTATGCCGTCAGTGATTGACATACAGACACGCATGATGAGCAAGACTGAGTTGGTGAAGGAAAACAAAAGTGGGGCAAAAACATAGGAGAAGAAGGCTCTGCCTTAAATTTAAAAAAAAAGGAGGGGGGAGGGGGGTCTTCTGAAAACATTTGGAAAAAGATAACAGATTGGAGGTCAAATGAATAAATAAATAAACAAATACATTAACAAACATTTGTGGCATAACACTGAACACAATTCCAGCTAAACCATCTTCTGCCCAAATAGCCTGAGGGGGGGGTGGGTGGGGGTGATCTTGAAGGGGGGGGGGGGGCATTTTGTTGGCACGACACCGGCAGGCGCCCGGCAGGTTTGTTGAATCGCACGTCAGTAAAAGCCCTCTTCCTGCTGGCATTTTATGCGTCAGCCTCGCCACGATGGTCCACCACGGTCGGCCTAATTTGTCTAAAAGCAGTTTCATGCAGCTTTTATGAGCTCGTCTCGCTCGCTCGTGTGCCGTGGGCCTAGCTCACTGGGCAAGAGGACTTAGACTAGCTCTCCTCCGCCCGCGGATGTTCGGTCCCCTGCATGTGGTGGGAGTTCTTTAATAAAACTAGACGTGATTTGGGGCTGTGTTCTGGAGGAAGGTTTGGGAAGCGTCTGTACAGCTCAGTAGGTGTTCTGCTTGACTTTCAGTACGGATCTGTCACTTGGGTCAGGTTAACTAGGTAACTAGACAGCCGCTCGCTCTCTATCTCTGTCTCTGTCTTTCTCAGTCTCGTTTATGGCTAGATCTCTCTCTCTCTCTCTCTCTCTCTCTCTCTCTCTCTCTCTCTCTCTCTCCTCTCTCTCTCTCTCTCTCTGTGCGTGCGTGTGTGTGTCTCCTTTATGACTAGATCTCTCTCTCTCTCTCTCTCTCTCTCTCTCTCTCTCTCTCTCTCTCTCTCTCTCTCCGTGTCTCCTTTATGACTAGATTCTCTCTCTCGCTCTCCTCTCTCACTCTCTCTCTCTCTCTCTCTCTCTCTCTCTCTCTCTCTCTCCCTTTATGAGTTGGTATTTATTCTTCTTCTTCTCCTTCTTCTTCTTCTTCACAGAAGAATGAACGGAAAGGAGCAAATCTGAAGACGCCGCTCTGTCTTGTTATGACAATTGTAACGGACGAATGGCTAGAGTATTGGATTTCCATTAGGTCAAATGGCCTATGGGGTCTGTGGTTCCAATCCTGAGAGCACATCGTGGCTTCAAGGCCGAACTTCCTGGTTCATCCTAACCACACACACACACACACACACACACACACACACACACACACACACAACACCACCACACACACACAACCTCACAAGCGTCTTCTGGTCTGATGCCAAAAACACAAGGTTTGATCCACCTGGGTTTGACTGGCCTACTGGGTAAGATTTCAGATTTGTTTTACGGTCCAAGGTTCAATTCTCGCTTAATGCAGTCTCCGACCCGCTGCTAGTCATTCCGATGGGATTTTGAACACAGGCCATGTGCATGAACGCATACATTAAAATTCTTGCATAGGGAGGTAAGGAGTGTGGGGAAAAAAGCAACAACAACAAAAAAGTCGGGAGTAGAAGCCCGAACAATACAATGAGCAGGTTAGTTTCCAGTTGAGATGCCTGCAGGCGGAAACTGAAACCAGTTTTAAAGGAAAATGACAACAAATCCCCCAGACAAAGGGGACGTACAAATTACAAGACAACTACAAGGAGCAACCCTTCAAATCTCCACCCCATCCTAGCGCCTGTTTGCATGGAAATCCGACAACGGAAAATGCATCCTCGCCAACAAGATTAAGGCTCATAGCGAACCCTCTGTTTTTCAGCTAGGTGCTAGCCTAGAATGACGACGAATTGACGTTGCGCCCTCAATAGTGAAGAGTGAGAAGAAGCAATTAGTTGGGCGGAAGAACACAGCGCTCGTGTCACTTTCCGTTGACCATTGAGTGGTCTCCGTGCCATCAATCAAGATCAGGTCTCCCACATACCTTGTCCAAGCTGTCACCGCACATTCCGTGCACGCATCGGTTTGATCATCCACTCGTATCACAAATCATCCACCCTCCTCGACCCCAAGATGATATCCACAAATCATCCCACCCTCCTCAACCCCAAGATGACTATCCACAAATCATCCCACCCTTCCTCAACCCCAAGATGACTATCCACAAATCATCCCACCCTCCTCACCCAAGATGACTATCCACAAATCATCCCACCCTCCTTAACCCCAAGATGACTATCCACAAACCATCCCACCCTCCTCAACCCCAAGATGACTATCCACAAACCATCCCACCCTCCTCAACCCTAAGATGACTGACGTGGTCCTCGTCGACTCGACGGACGAACAGAGTTTTCGTGCCCACTCACATGACAATGTGGCGTCCACCGATTGGATGTTATACTGGCCAGGACAGAAAAAAAGCCCGAGTTCTATTCACATAACGTGAAGGCGAGAAAGTATTCTCTTCGTATTATGTCCATTTTTTCCAATTATCTTGTATTAGGATAGTTGTGAATAGAATAGAATGGTCGTTTTTTTTTGTACACCATATACGGACGGCCTCATCGATCAACTTTTTGCTGTCAATATAACAGACAGGTCTGACCAAAGCTTGAGCCAGACTGGCTCAACAGATGACGTTTGTGTTCAACCCTCGCACGTCAAAACTCACTACCTGTGCGGACGCTGTGACCGTCAGTTTGAGAGTTCAGTGTGTCTTGCCAGCGGCCAACGAAATATGTTTGGATTTAATAAGTCTGTAATGGGAGAGGTCCAAACAGCTCCCCTTGTCAACCATCATCTACAGCCGGCGCCTCCGCTGGCTGGGTCATGTCTTGAGATTACCCTCTTCAACACCTGCAAACCAGGCCATTATAAGGACCCCAGCAGGCCAGAGAAAAAGAGGACGACCCAGGATGAGCTGGCGACAGACAGTGGAGAGACCTCGGACTCGTTGACAGAGGATGGAGTGACA
>CM065740.1:4860363-4871124 GCA_033310375.1 Conus canariensis | reverse complement strand
CAAACCCCGGTCATGCGCAAGGAACCGAACCACGTCGGCAGGAAGAGCGGCCAAACAGCCAAACAGCACCCGCCCATCAACAAGCTGCCAAGCAACCCGATCGGCCCCACCAACAAAACAGTGAAATGAAAATAAAATGAATAAATAAATACATACTTTAACCCTTTGATGATATTGCGGCAAGCGGGCATTAAGGACGCTGTGCCTGATCCTGGCAACGAATAGGGGAGGGGGGGGGGGGGTTGTGTAGGGGGGATGGGGGATGGAGGGAAGGGGCAGGTAACGGCGTGAAGGAGACAGGAAATGATCAGTGGGGGTGAGTGAGTGGGTGGGTAGCGGAGTGAGTAGTTCAGCAGCGGCAGTGGGGAAAGAGTCAACTTCGGACTGTTGTGAGTGGATTCTGTTGTAGAACAAACGTTCCGACGTGCGACGTTAGGATTGCGGGATTCTGTTATCGATTAATATTTCAGAGTCCAATTCGTGTCGATCGTAATGTACCACGTTTTGTGAGACAATTGACGGCAGAGATGGTTTAAACAAGGAATACATGATACGTTCTTTCTGAATTTTTTTCTTCTTCCAACAAACAAAATTGGTTTTTACTTCGGGCTATTCTGTTCTTTTGCGCTGAATATGAGAAGATAAGTGGTTGCTCGTTCTTCGTTTTCATTGTCCTACATGTTGTTTGTTTTGCCTGAAGAAGACCCAAGAGGTCGAAATGCGTCGTGTTTTGTCCTATGATCTGTTTGTCTGGATTGTCTTGAGCAACCAATAACCTTTCCTTTTGAAATGGATGTCTGTGAAGACCACTTTTACTTATTTACTTACTAGTTAAGATTACGTGGTCATCCCGTGCTTCACGTTTGACGTGTTGAATGACATCAATACACTAAGTCTGTTCCACGCGAGCGCATTAACCCTGAACGCACTTGTCGCATTCTATAGGCATACTAAAACTGAAGTACAAAGCCTGAACATGTTCATTGTGCTTGCAGACCCAGACTGGAGTGCTGATCGTGGAGCTCTTCTTCGTATAAAAACAGCTTGGGTCCACATTGGAAAATGGCTATAATGTTTGTGGATCTGTGAAAAGGTCTTCACAAAGTCTATGATTCTATTCACTACCTGGATCTGTTAAGCTGAGGGATGATAGACCGCGGAAATGGGATGGGGGAGGGGAGGGGGGGGGGGGGTAAAAAGTTTGTACGAACGTGTTCGTGAAGCTTATTTGCAGAAGAACCACACTATAAAACCAACATGTCCTAAATTTTATGCTGTAAGGGTGAACCTGAAAACAGATTTGCGGTTAGACCTCAAAACCCACAGTTCAAAGAAAGTGTGAAGATAACACACGTAGAATTCCTCTACTTGGACTTTATTGTTTGTTTGTTTGTTTGTTTTTGTTTTGTTTTGTTTTGTTCTGGCTCGCTAACTACAACATGCAGACACTAACACAGGTGCGCATTCTGGACCTTAACTCATTTCCGGAATATTCTGAAGACGCTTCACATTCGGATCGCTCGTTTGGATTTGGTGCATACTAAAATAACACCAGTTCTCTTCTTTTTCTAACTCTTCTACACGGAAATTTACCGAGGTTTCCCATTCTTTTAAGAAACTCTTCAAAGATGGTGGCATGTCCGAAATAGATGTCACTGCTGACGTTCTTTGTGAAGATAGTTCAAACAGTTCATTTTCAAAACAGTCACCCCCCCCCCCCCCCCCCAACCAACAAACGCACAGCAACATCACAACGAAGTCATTTATTGTACGTGTACAGCTTTGTTTTATCTACCACGTTTCTTTGTTTTATCTGTCACGTTTCTTTGTTTTATCTATCACGTTTCTTTGTTTTATCTACCACGTTTCTTTGTTTTATCTGTCACGTTTCTTTGTTTTATCTATCACGTTTCTTTGTTTTATCTGTCACGTTTCTTTGTTTTATCTACCACGTTTTTGTTTTATCTATCGCGTTTCTTTGTTTTATCTATCACGTTTCTTTGTTTTATCTACCACGTTTCTTTGTTTTATCTACCACGTTTCTTTGTTTTATCTGTCACGTTTCTTTGTTTTATCTACCACGTTTCTTTGTTTTATCTGTCACGTTTCTTTGTTTTATCTACCACGTTTCTTTGTTTTATCTACCACGTTTCTCTGTTTTATCACGTTTCTCTCGTTTTATCTACCACGTTTCTTTGTTTTATCTACCACGTTTCTTTGTTTTATCTATCACGTTTCTTTGTTTTATCTATCACGTTTCTTTGTTTTATCTACCACGTTTCTTTGTTTTATCTACCACGTTTCTTTGCTTGTCATGCCAGTTTAAACCCTCGAGGTCGAAATGCGTTATGTCTGTCTTGTTCAAGCCTTTGTTCGTTCTGCATGTCGGGTGGGCTGGCCGGTAATGCTTCTTTGGGTCCTCTCTAACATATCATAATGCATTCCTCTCTCTCTCTCTCTCTCTCTCTCTCTCTCTCTCTCTCTCTCTCTCTCTCTCATATGACTATACTCTCTCTCATATCACCATACTCTCTCATCACTATATTCTCTCTCTCTCTCTCTCTCTCTCTCTCTCTCTCTCTCTCTCTCTTCTCTCTCTCGTTCTCTGTCCCTTCGCAGCATGGATCCCCCATACACTAATCGTTTTTGAAAACGGCTTTCACCTTCGTTTCGCTCTCGCTGTCTGACTAACTCCCGAGTAGAGTGAGATGTGCCGCCGCTAACGTTTACAGTTAGTTCCCCCCCCCCTCCCCCTCCCCGCTTCCCTCCCCCCTCCCCCCTCCCCGCTTCCCTCCCCCCCCCCCCCCCCCCCCCCGATCCGCGCGGAATTTTTCTAATAATAACAACACTTGCCGCTGTTAACGGTTTTCTTTTCCTTTTTTTTTTTTTTTTTTTCCTTTTTTTCCCCTTCCTTCCTTCTTTCTTTATTTCTTCCGCCTCTCTCCTCCAGTCCACCGGACTGTTCGTACGTATTATATACGTACACACACATCTCCCTTTCCTATGACCTCCATCCCCCCCCCCCCCCCCATCAGCCTCTTTCTCACCGGGCTCCCCCCCCCCCCCCCTCCAACAACTTCAGCTGTTTGCACGTGCAGTGTGGAGAAGACAGCAGCTGTCTGACTGTGATAGGCTGCCAGACGCGGTGCGTGCAGTGTCAGGATTACCTTTCCTGCCCGGTAATGGTGGTGGCCGCATCTGTCGTTCAGTCAGTAGTATTACGAACTTTGGACTCCATGTGTCGTCGAACGCAGCTTTTCAGTTCACAACATGTATCCTAAACGCAGCTTTTCAAATGACCAACATGTGTCCTTAACGCAGCATTTCCATTGACTGTCTATGTCCTTAACGCAGCGTTTCTTTCTTCTTTTTTTTTTTTTGTCATGCCAGTTGAAGTCCTCGAGGCCAGTTGAAGTCCTCGAGGTTGACTGCATGTGTCGTTAAAAGCAGCATTTCAATTCACAACATGTGTCCTGAACGCAGCATGTCTATTGACAACATATGTCCTTAACGCAGCATTTCTACTGACTACATATGTCCTTAACGCAGGATTTCTACTGACTACATATGTCCTTAATTTAAGACAGCATTTCTATGGACTACACGTGTCCTTAACGCAGCAATTTTTATTGACTACGTGTCCTTAACGCAGCATTTTTATTGACTACGTGTCCTTAACGCAGCATTTTTATTGATTAGGTGTCCTTAACGCAGCATTTTTATTGACTACGTGTGTCCTTAACGCAGGATTTCTATGGACTACATGTGTCCTTAACGCAGCATTTTTATTGACTACGTGTGTCCTTAACGCAGGATTTCTATGGACTACATGTGTCCTTAACGCAGGATTTCTATGGACTACATGTGTCCTTAACGCAGCATTTCTATGGACTACATGTGTCCTTAACGCAGCATTTTTATTGAACGCAGCTATTGACGACATGTGTCCTTACGCAGAATTTCTATTGACTACATGTGTTGTTCAGTCACTATCACTGTTGACATCATGGTTGTTCAGTCACTATCACTGTGACTCATGTGTTGTTCAGTCACTATCACTGTTGACTACATGTGTGTTGTCTTCAGTCACTATCACATGTTGACTCATGTGTTGTTCAGTCACTATCACTGTTGACATCATGTGTTGTTCAGTCATCACTATCACTGTTGAGACTATCATGTGATTGTTTCAGTCTCACTATCACTGTTGACATCATGTGTTGTTCAGTCACTATCACTGTTGACATCATGTGTTGTTCAGTCACTATCACTGTTGACATCATGTGTTGTTCAGTCACTATCACTGTTGACATCATGTGTTGTTCAGTCACTATCACTGTTGACATCATGTGTTGTTCAGTCACTATCACTGTTGACTCATGTGTTGTTCAGTCACTATCACTGTTGACATCATGTGTTGTTTCAGTACACTATCACTGTTGACATCATGTGTGTTCAGTCACTATCACTGTTGACATCATGTGTTGTTCAGTCACTATCACTGTTGACATCATGTGTTGTTCAGTCACTATCACTGTTGACATCAGTGTGTTGTATTCAGTCTCACTATCACTGTTGACATCATGTGTTGTTCAGTCACTATCACTGTTGACATCATGTGTTGTTCAGTTCACTATCACTGTTGCACATGTGTTGTTCAGTCACTATCACTGTTGACATCATGTGTTGTTCAGTCACTATCACTGTTGACATCATGTGTTGTTCAGTCACTATACTGTTGAATCATGTGTTGTTCAGTCACTATCACTGTTGACATCATGTGTTGTTCAGTCACTATACTGTTGACATCATGTGTTGTTCAGTCACTATCACTGTTGACACATGTGTTGTTCAGTCACTATCACTGTTGACATCATGTGTTGTTCAGTCACTAATACTGTTGACATCATGTGTTGTTCAGTCACTATCACTGTTGACATCATGTGTTGTTCAGTCACTATCACTGTTGACATCAGTGTTGTTCAGTCACTATCACTGTTGACATCATGTGTTGTTCAGTCACTATCACTGTTGACTACATGTGTTGTTCAGTCACTATCACTGTTGACATCATGTGTTGTTCAGTCACTATCACTGTTGACATCATGTGTTGTTCAGTCACTATCACTGTTGACATCATGTGTTGTTCAGTCACTATCACTGTTGACATCATGTGTTGTTCAGTCACTATCACTGTTGACATCATGTGTTGTTCAGTCACTATCACTGTTGACATCATGTGTTGTTTCAGATCACTATCACTGTTGACATCATGTGTTGTTCAGTCACTATCACTGTTGACATCATGTGTTGTTCAGTCACTATCACTGTTGACATCATGTGTTGTTCAGTCACTATCACTGTTGACATCATGTGTTGTTCAGTCACTATCACTGTTGACATCATGTGTTGTTCATATCACTGATCACATGTTGACATCATGTGTTGTTCAGTCACTATCACTGTTGACATCATGTGTTGTTCAGTCACTATCACTGTTGACATCATGTGTTGTTCAGTCACTATCACTGTTGACATCATGTGTTGTTCAGTCACTATCACTGTTGACATCATGTGTTGTTCAGTCACTATCACTGTTTGACATCATGTGTTGTTCAGTCACTATCACTGTTGACATCATGTGTTGTTCAGTCACTATCACTGTTGACATCATGTGTTGTTCAGTCACTATCACTGTTGACATCATGTGTTGTTCAGTCACTATCACTGTTGACATCATGTGTTGTTCAGTCACTATCACTGTTGACATCATGTGTTGTTCAGTCACTATCACTGTTGACATCATGTGTTGTTCAGTCACTATCACTGTTGACATCATGTGTTGTTCAGTCACTATCACTGTTGACATCATGTGTTGTTCAGTCACTATCACTGTTGACTCATGTGTTGTTCAGTCACTATCACTGTTGACATCATGTGTTGTTCAGTCACTATCACTGTTGACATCATGTGTTGTTCAGTCACTATCACTGTTGACATCATGTGTTGTTCAGTCACTATCACTGTTGACTACATGTGTTGTTCAGTCACTATCACTGTTGACATCATGTGTTGTTCAGTCACTATCACTGTTGACATCATGTGTTGTTCAGTCACTATCACTGTTGACTACATGTGTTGTTCAGTCACTATCACTGTTGACATCATGTGTTGTTCAGTCACTATCACTGTTGACATCATGTGTTGTTCAGTCACTATCACTGTTGACTACATGTGTTGTTCAGTCACTATCACTGTTGACATCATGTGTTGTTCAGTCACTATACTGTTGACATCATGTGTTGTTCAGATCACTATCACTGTTGACATCATGTGTTGTTCAGTCACTATTACTGTTGACATCATGTGTTGTTCAGTCACTATCACTGTTGACATCATGTGTTGTTCAGTCACTATCACTGTTGACATCATGTGTTGTTCAGTCACTATCACTGTTGACATGTGTTGTTCAGTCACTATCACTGTTGACATCATGTGTTGTTCAGTCAGTATCACTGTTGACATCATGTGTTGTTCAGTCACTATCACTGTTGACTACATGTGTTGTTCAGTCACTATTACTGTTGACATCATGTGTTGTTCAGTCACTATTACTGTTGACTACATGTGTTGTTCAGTCAGTATCACTGTTGACATCATGTGTTGTTCAGTCACTATCACTGTTGACTACATGTGTTGTTCAGTCACTATCACTGTTGACATCATGTGTTGTTCAGTCACTATCACTGTTGACTACATGTGTTGTTCAGTCAGTATCACTGTTGACATCATGTGTTGTTCAGTCACTATCACTGTTGACATCATGTTGTTGTTCAGGTCACTATCACTGTTGACATCATGTGTTGTTCAGTCACTATCACTGTTGACTACATGTGTTGTTCAGTCACTATCACTGTTGACTACATGTGTTGTTCAGTCACTATCACTGTTGACATGTGTTGTTCAGTCACTATCACTGTTGACATCATGTGTTGTTCAGTCACTATCACTGTTGACATCATGTGTTGTTCAGTCACTATCACTGTTGACTACATGTGTTGTTCAGTCACTATCACTGTTGACATCATGTGTTGTTCAGTCACTATCACTGTTGACATCATGTGTTGTTCAGTCACTATCACTGTTGACATGTGTTGTTCAGTCACTATCACTGTTGACATCATGTGTTGTTCAGTCACTATCACTGTTGACTACATGTGTTGTTCAGTCACTATCACTGTTGACTACATGTGTTGTTCAGTCACTATTACTGTTGACATCATGTGTTGTTCAGTCACTATCACTGTTGACTACATGTGTTGTTCAGTCACTATCACTGTTGACATCATGTGTTGTTCAGTCACTATCACTGTTGACATCATGTGTTGTTCAGTCACTATCACTGTTGACATCATGTGTTGTTCAGTCACTATTACTGTTGACATGTGTTGTTCAGTCACTATTACTGTTGACTACATGTGTTGTTCAGTCACTATCACTGTTGACATCATGTGTTGTTCAGTCACTATTACTGTTGACTACATGTGTTGTTCAGTCACTATCACTGTTGACATCATGTGTTGTTCAGTCACTATCACTTTGACTACTCGCTCCGTCAGTACTTTTACTTCACTACATGTGTTGTTTAAGGATCACCTCATTGGAGTACATGTGTGGTTTAACCAGTATCGATTGGCCAGTGCTTTAGGAGGGAAAATGACATGTATCGATTGGCCAGTGTTTAGGAGGGAAAATGACATGTATCGATTGGCCAGTGCTTTAGGAGGGAAAATGACATGTATCGATTGGCCAGTGTTTTAGGAGGGAAAATGACATGTATCGATTGGCCAGTGTTTTAGGAGGGAAAAATGACATGTATCGATTGGCCAGTGCTTTAGGAGGGAAAAATGACATGTATCGATTGGCCAGTGCTTTAGGAGGGAAAAATGACATGTATTGATTGGCCAGTGCTTTAGGAGGGAAAAATGACATGTATCGATTGTCCAGTGCTTTAGGAGGGAAAATCAACAAGAAGCAAGCTTAGATTAAAAATTTAAAAAAAAAATCATAATAGAGACAAAGTTTAGGAGCACAAAAATAAGAAGAAAAAACAGGAAGAAGTTGACAAAAATTAATAACAGAGGCAAACATGTCGATAGACAGGAAGAGGCACAGAAAGAATAGAGGTAAGGATACCCATGAAAGTTGAGACAAAAGTGGGAACAAGTTAGACAAGGGAAAAGAGGTGAGACAAGCAGGGAGAGGGTGGTCAGAAATGCAATTTAAGATTGGAAAAAGTGGGAAAAGTTATAAGAAAAGACTAAGAAAGTATGTAGAGGTAAGAAAATGTGACGTTATTGGAAAACTTTAAGGCACACTCAAACAAACAAACCCAGAAGGATAGAGTGCAAAGTGATGGTACGGAAATTTATGAGGTGGAAAAAGTACAAAGAGGTACGAAAGAAAGAGACACAATGAAAATTTTAATGTAAAATTAAAAAAAGGGTGAAAGAATGAGAGAAACATGATTTATGAAACACTCTCACATAGAAAAAAAGGTGACAGAGTAGAAAGTGTGAAGTAGAAAACAGCATAAAGACGTGTGGAAAAGAGGCAGTCTGGAAAGTTTTGAGGTTGGAAGAGAGAGAGAGAGAGAGAGAGAGAGAGAGAGAGGGAGAGAGACAGACAGACAGACAGACAGACAGACAGACAGACAGACAGACAGACAGACAGACAGAGACAGAGAGGGGGGGGGGATGGGGGAGTGACAGCCAAAATTGTGAGGTAGGGAAAAAAAAAAAGCAAGAAGCAGGAAAAAGTGACAGTATGCAATGTTTTGAGGTTGGAAGAATTAGAAAAGGTAGGAAGATGTAAGTTTCAGTTTCAATTTCATCAAGAAAGTGTCACTGCCTACGGACTAGTCCATACACGCTACGCCACATCCGCTGATATTTGAGACCACACTGCGCATGATTTCAAGCTGATGGATGAAAGAATTAATGACTACAATGAGAGAACTGAAGAAGAGGGTCTCGTGGCTACGACTTAGCAGATGTCTGACGTAGGCATGAGCCCAACGCGCTGGTCAGACCTTGAGTTACCTACTTAACAGTGGCTGTGCTATTGTTATCATTGTATATATTTATGTGTGTGGTTAGTGTACACCTGTGTGTGTAAATGTGTGTGCATGGGTGTGTGGGTATGGGCCCATGTGTGTATGCCAGTGTACGCAGTGTGTGTGTGTGTGTGTGTGTGTGTGTGTGTGTGTGTGTGCGTATGCATGTGCGTATGTGTGCGTATGTCTGTGCATGTGTGTGCATAAGTGATACGCAGAGCTGCATCTATGACGGTGCGCGGAGAGAGAGAGAGTGAGAGAGAGAGAGAGAGGGGGGAGGGAGGGGGGAGGGTGGGAGGGAGAGAGAGAAGAGGAGGGAGGGAGAGAGTTAGAGTGAGAGAGGAGAGAGAGAGAAAGAGGGGAGGAGGGACGGAGAGAGAGAGTTATTGAGGGGGAGAGAGAGAGAGAGAGAGAGAGAGAGAGAGAGAGAGAGAGTGAGGGGGACAGTGAGAGACAGAAGGAAGGAGAGTGAGAGAGACAGAGAGAGAGGGAGGAGTGAGGGATGGAGAGAGAGAGAGAGAAAGGGAGGGAGGGAGAGAGAGAGAGAGAGAGTTAGTGAGAGAGAGAGAAAGAGGGGAGGAGGGACGGAGAGAGAGAGAGTTAGTGAGAGAGGGAGAGAGAGAGTTGGGGGGGAGAGAGAGAGAGTTAGTGAGAGAGAGAGAGAGAGAGGAAGAGGGGAGGAGGGACGGAGAGAGAGAATTAGTGAGAGAGAGTGAGAGGGAGAGTGAGAGACAGAGGAAAGGGGAGAGAGAGAGAGAGAGAGAGAGAGAGAGAGAGAGAGAGAGAGAGATGGGCGGCTCGGAGGGGTGGATCTAGAGATTCATGCTGTCTTTTTTTTTCTTTTTCACCCACGTCACACACTCTGTATACGCCAGTGATACTCTTGTCATGTTTTTTAGTTTTTGTCCTTGTGAAATATCTTTATTCCTCACACATACGCGCACGTGCATACAGAGAGAGAGAGAGAGAGAGAGAGAGAGAGAGAGAGAGAGAGAGAGAGCCACTCCAGGGCATTTAGCCAGAGTCCTCAAACTGACCACGAAATGCTAAACGAGATCCACGAAAGGCAACTCTTACTCCCATGTTGGAACAGTGGCGTGCCCCTGACTGTGAATTTCACTGGCTTGTTGGACTTGCTATACTAACACACAGAGACAAAAGGAACATTAAACAACGCTGGAAACTTCCAGTATACCTCGAGATAACAAACGGACACAGCCAACAACAGTTTTGTTGTGGTGTGCATGGCTTGTTTGGCGGTGTTCCAGATTTAAAACAAAACAAAACAAAACAAAATAATAAGTTGCGTCAAATTGCAAGGAATGTTGATTTGTGTTTGAACACTTCCTCCACTGTTGTTGCTCCGTGCGTGTATCATCATCAGCTCGGGTGGTAGCTACAGAGAGAGAGAGAGAGAGAGAGAGAGAGAGAGAGAGAGAGAGAGAGAGAGAGAGAGAGAGAAAGAGAGAGAGAGAGACAGACAGACAGACAGACAGACAGACAGACAGACAGACAGACAGACAGACAGACAGACAGACCAACTGGGAGCTTCCTTCTGTTGTTGCGGGAAGTTTCCTTGTTAGTTCGGCGTGTCTTGACTGCATGATCTGCTCCTGTCACTCATTTACCTGGTTCTTTATCTATTC
>CM065740.1:4842863-4852863 GCA_033310375.1 Conus canariensis | reverse complement strand
TGAAAGTCTGTTTGGAACTGTTTCCGCTACTGCGGTGTGTGTGTGTGTGTGTGTGTGTGTGTGTGTGTGTGTGTGTGTGTGTGTGTGTGTGTTTTCTTTTCAAGCGTTGCTTCACATTCCAAGCGATGACAACGATGTTTTTTCCACCCATGCATGCATACATGCATGTGAAGAAGAAGAAGAAGAAGAAGAAGGAGAAGAAGACGAAGTGAGAGAGAGAGAGAGAGAGAGAGAGAGAGAGAGAGAGAGAGAGAGAGAGAATTCTTTCTTTCTTTCAGTCTCTCTCTCTCTCTCTCTCTCTCTCTAGCTCTCTCTCTCTCTCTCTAGCTCTCTCTCTCTTCTCCCCCACCCCTCCCGTTTTCGTTCTCTTTTTTCTTTCTCTTTTTTTTTTCTATCAACCAAGGAGTTAAGCACGAATCGAAGTTTGAAGACCGCTAAGATAGCCTAGACTTGAGTGCAGACCGCTAAGATAGCCTAGACTTGAGTGCAGACCGCTAAGATAGCCTAGACTTGAGTGCAGACCGCTAAGATAGCCTAGACTTGAGTGCAGACCGCTAATATAGCCTAGACTTAAGTGCAGACCGCTAAGATAGCCTAGACTTGAGTGCAGACCGCTAAGATAGCCTAGACTTGAGTGCAGACCGCTAAGATAGCCTAGACTTGAGTGCAGACCGCTAAGATAGCCTAGACTTGAGTGCAGACCGCTAAGATAGCCTAGACTTGAGTGCAGAAAGGAGGATGGAATTCTTCTCGAGACAGCACACATCATTGCTATGTCGTCATCAAACGACGGCATCACGAAGGTAACAACGACACCAACTAACGTCGCCCAAACTGAACCAACGGTCTGGTGGTAGCGAGTTGACACCTCCGCTGAATGGTTTATGATAATCCAACTGTATTGAGAGTCTGGAATATGGAAGGGATGGAGACAGAGAGAAGAAGATGAGGGTGGAGGGGAAAAGCGACCAAAAAGGGTAGGGTGGGGTGCACAGAAAAAGCAGGAGAGACCAAGGAATGGAAACAGGCTCAACTTCAGGCTGAGGTCTGGGTTTGCAGCCTGACGGTAGCTGGTTCGAATCCCCGCTCGACTGCCAATATCAAACACTGCCACGTTTACTGATCGCTTTCACGTGTCGTACGTAGTTCTGGTGAAGTGACAGTTCCTCTCATGTCCCCCCCCCCCCCCCCCCCCCGCCCCCAATTCCCTCCCTCCCTCCTGCTCTCCTCCTCAGAAAATCCTCCCCCATCTGCCATCACCTTAAACAGGGTTAGGCACGTTAAACCTGAATGTAACTAACCAACCAGCTCAAGCCCCCTGTCATCATCCATTACCCACAACGAATAAAATGATAACAGAGACAATTACGAACGGTCCCATTACTTCTCGTTCTCAGTGTCTCTCTAGCATAGCTGCGCCGAGATTATTAAAAAAACAAACAAACAAAAAAACCTCCGGTATGCAAACGAGTGTTCCCTCTTCTCATGCCGTTGCTCTCTACTAATAATGTCCGACCCCCCATTCACTGTAGCGTTGAACCAATTCCAGGACTTTCCTAGGCCGCAGCACTCGGTTGACTGGGCGACAGATCATTATCTGGGGAGACAATTAGCCATCAGCCAATCACAATCCTGCAGGGACCCAAATGAAGACAGCTCCCCCCCCCCCCCCCCCCCCCTCTCGAATTCAGCCCCCGCAGGCAATCGCGGCAGGACGCCCCCGTAATTAAGGGGACTGGTTGTTGTTGCTGTTGTCGTCCAGTCAGGATTTGCCATAGATGGGCCACATCCTTGAGCTGTCTAAGCTGTCTGTCTGCCTGGTTCCGACCATTACCGTCTCAGCATGAAAGATTGGTAACTGTGTCGCTGCTGGGGGGAGGGGGGGGGGGGGAAGAAAAGGTCAACAGTCGTTGCGTTCACGCAAACGTCCGTGTCACCCACACTTGTTGATGGCCGGTTGTTTCTTTTCTGGTCTTTTCGCTCCCACACGTGTGGTCCTGTTTGCTGACTGCTAGGACAGGAGTATGTTATCTTCCAATGGGCTTTAGAGGTTGCCATGTGGATATGTCCTTCTCTCTGTCTGTCTGTCTGTCTGTCTCTCTCTCTCTCAACGTGGTGACAGCCCTGATATGGCTCTTTGCGGTCGGCTGGTCTATAAGCAACATTACCTTACCTTACTCTGTGTGTGTGTGTGTGTGTGTGTGTGTGTGTGTGTGTGTGTGTGTGTGTGTGTGTGTGTGTGTGTTGGCAACAAGAAAAGTAAACGTAAGTTTAAATGACACCTACAACCACTTAATGTTCGCCTATTTCGTTCTGAGAAACATTTCATTTCCGATATGAACGAAAAAGCAAGGTGGCTCTGACTGCCACGATGAAATAAACACACGCCCGCAACCCCAAAGGAATGCTGCTAACGACATCCAGGAGGATGTGTCTCCTAGTCTAGTCTGCTCTGTGTGCTCTGTGCTGTCATTTCTGCTAGGCGACTTGGTGTCGTAAGCAGCATTCGTTCAGAGTTATGGGCCGTGTATTCATTTCGTCACGGGGGAGCAAGAGTTACCCTACTTGTTCGTTGTCTACTGTTTATTGTTCCCTGCCTTATCAAATTGTTCCTTCCATCTTCAATATTATTCTTTAAAAAAAAAAAATGTCCCTTCCCCTCCTTCCCCACCCCTTTCACGGGCCAGTTACTTCCTTTCAAAACATGCTACACCCAGGAAGAAGCATGACCATCTTTATTTTAGACCATGGGAAATGTTTCACAGGATTATCATCGAGCGACTGATGCTCTGGACACTTTGGAATGGAAATCACAAAAAAGGGAGGCCACTTCTGTTCCAGCTGTCAGACAACAATTATAAATGACGTGCCTGTGTCTGCGATCTGATGCCGCTTTGAGTGGAATATCAAATTGGCTTTCCATGTTTTGGAGTGTAGACGAAAGGGAACGAAAAATGAGCTAGGGGGCGCGCTCGCGGGGAGGGAGGGGGAGGGGGGGAGAGGAGGGGGGGGGGAGACACACAGGGAGAGGGAAGGAGACGGGATTTGGCCAATATGACTTACCATGCAGGGACTTTTGTTTGTGAGCTTCTCCTTCAAAACATGTAGCTGTATGTCAAAGAGGCCCGATGGGTAACTATCAAAGATGGAGGAGCGAAGGGGTGAGGTGTGTGTGTGTGTGTGTGTGTGTGTGTTGTGTGTCCAGAATAAAGCATGAGCCGTTTCAGCACAGGAGAATTTTCCTCAGAGTTACCGTTGGTTCTGACTCTATATATCCCGAAGAGTCCTTCGAATGACACTACTAACAACGGACGTCGTGTGTGAACGCACGTTTGCACAGACGTAAAGTCCATCACCAACTGTCGGAAGAGAAGGCCAGTCTGGCCGTTGGTATTGAATACCACGTACGCATTCTCTTCGAAACATCGAAGGAATGAGTGAAAAACTGAGCGACTGACATTCGACTGAAGGACGTGGGAACCGCAGAACGTAGCACCAGCCAGCAGGCAGCTCTTCAGTCGGCTCAACCCAGGTAGGCAGCCCGTTGTGTACACGAGAGCGTGAACTGGCGCTGAACCAATACTCTCGATCAAAACACATAAAAAAAAACATTACTCTTTCCTTGCGAGCAAACTTACTGCGCGAAATTGTCGATCTGTTTCAGGACACATAAATATTCACCGGTACCGTTTATAGAGTGGATCATACGAGAGTGAAAGAATCCCCATTCAACGTTCCACGAAAAAGAAAAAAAGAAAGAGAAAAAAATATGGATCACAAAACAGATCACAAGGATATAGTTTCATTGACAACGTTTCTTTTTTTTTTCAATAATAATTGTGGGTGTTTTTTTTTTAAGTCCACCCCCTTCCCCGAAACAGATGTGTGTCCATTTCCGATCAATCAAGTATTTTTCGTTGCTGGAATCATTTACTCATTTTCTTCATGCCGACCAGGAATCCTCTATTGGTAACATTCGTTTCCACATACACAGGACTGTGTACAAAAGACACTTGACGGACACAGGTTGGCAGCTAGCTTAATTACTAAAGTATAAAGTCATGCCTCTTGACTTCTAAACGCCACACCCCACATGAGAATAGGACCGATTAAACTCCAAACATGGACCATGAAATAAGATTTTTTTTTTCTTTTTTTATCCTGAGCGGATGACAAACATTAAAGCAGAACACATGAGGTAACGGACTGAACACCGAAAGAAAAAAAAACAAACTTCTGCATGGAGAGAGAGAGAGAGAGAGAGAGAGAGAGAGAGAGAGAGAGAGAGAGACAGACAGACAGACAGACAGACAGACAGACAGACAGACAGACAGACAAAGACAGATAGAGAGACAAAGACAGATAAAGAGAGAGAGAGAGAGAGTGAGAGAGACAGACAGACAGACAAACAGACAGACAGAGCCAGAAGAGAGAGAGATAGAGGGGGGGGAGAGAGAGAGAGAGAGAGAGAAGAGAGAGAGAGAGAGAGAGAGAGAGAGAGGGAGAGAGAGAGCAGAAACGAAAAACTAAAACGTTCATGCATTCTAACAAGGGGAGAAGACACACAGACAGAGACAAACACAGACAATCACACACACACACACACACAACAACAGACACACACACACACACAGAGTGAGAGCGAGAGAAAGAAAGAGGGTCAGACAGACACACAGACAGACACACACACACACACACACACACACACACACACACACACACACACACACACACCCGTTTGACAGTCCCAAGCAGACCCCTGAAAAGATCTAAGCTCAAAACAAGACAAACTTCAAATAAAAAGTAAAAGAAAAAAAATAGAAAAAAAAAAAAAAAAAAAAAAAGAAGAAAAAAAGGGGGAGCCTGTTGTCGACAGGATGCTCGGGGGTCCTTCCCACGCTCCGCCACAGATAGCCCCGCTGTAGGCAGGGAGGGTATTGGGGGGGGGGGGTATGGGAGTGGGGGTGGGGGGGGGGGCAGAGGGCGCTGTTGGGGTGGGGTGGGGGGGGGGAAGGAAGGCAGGGCAGGGAGGGGTGGCTGGGTGGTGGTGCAGAGGTAGGGGTGGAGGGAGAGGTGAGCGTTGGGGGGGGGGGGTGGGGGGAGGAGGAAGGTAGGGGTGGAGGCGGAGAGGTGAGCGTCTGGGGGGGGGGGGGGAGGGAAGGAAGGAAGGAAGAAAGGAAGGAAGGAAGGAGGGAGGTAAGGCACAGATAATATGGGAGTTAAGAGCAAGGTCGCAGAAGGGTGAAGACAGAGACGAGTGGGTTTTTTTTTCTACAAGAAAAAAAAAAAGAACTAGTACAGGCTAAAAAGATGGCGGGGTGGGTGGGGGGGGTGGGGTCGGGGTGGAGAGGGAGAGGGAGAGAGGGGAAGGGTGATGGGGGAGGGAGGGTGGAAGGGTAGGGGCATTGCCTAAAAGGCTGGGAAGGGAAAGGGGTGGTGAGGGATGTGTGTTGAGGGATCGGGGGGGGGGGGGGAGGGTAGGGAAAGGGGTGAAGAAGGTGGGTGTTTATGTGTATGTGTGTGTGTGTTGGGGGGGGGGGGGGGAGGAAGGCGGGAAGGTGTTAAAAGCCACAGAAGCAACGAAGAGACAAACAACACGGCAGTATAGAAGATCAGCTCGACAGGTGAAAGCCGCAATCTCTCGCTCCCAATCGGAAGGAAGGTAACAGAATCGGACGAATCTGGAAGCTGGACACATACATAGTGATAGTTATAAACAAAAGAGAGAGAATGGGAAAAAAGAAGAAAAATCAAAGACGAGTCTTAGACAATCTTAAGTCTCATTCAGTTTCTGTCCGTTTAAAACCCCTCTTTAACTTTAGTACGGATAAGATGAATATTGTTTTAAAACGGCTAGAGGACAATCATGATTTTGTTTCTCCTAATAATTATGTTCAGACACAGTGTTCGTCCCCATGCACCAAAAATACAAACGTCCTCTGATTGGTAGGAACAGCTCTCGCATTCTCACCCTTCAAAGACCAACAGTCTGTGATTGGTACATTGCCGAATCTCTTGAACGCATACAAATTTAGTTACATTCAGCCTACTCTGGTTGGCTAATCAATGTGTTCGTGCGAAGTTTCTATAGTACATTGACTTCCGCGTGTGTGTGTGTGTGTGTGGTGTGTGTGTGTGTGTGGGGGGGTGGTGTGTGTGTGTGTGTGGGGGGTGTGTGTGGTGTGTGTGTGTGTGTGTGTGTGTGTGTGGTGGTGGGTGTGTGTGTGTGGGTGTGTGTGTGTGTGTGTGTGTGTGTGGTGGGTTGTGTGTGTGTGTGTGTGTGTGTGGTGTGTGTGTGTGTGTGTGTGTGTGTGTGTGTGTGTTTGTGTGTGTGTGTGTGTGTGGTGTGGTGTGTGTGTGTTGTGTGTGTGTTTTGTTTTCCTCTCCTATTTTCTTTCTATCTTCTTTTCTTTCTTTCGTTCTTCCCTTTCTCTTGAGAACTGTCTTTCTTTCATCCTCTTTCTTTCTCTCTCCCCGTCTTTCTTTCTGTCTTTTCCTTCTTCCTTCCGTTCTCTCTCTCTCTCCCCCCCCCCCCCCCCCCCGCAAACACAGAGTGAATGTGTCGCTACATTAAACAGTAGAACATAAACCAACCCTGACGATTTCTATCAAACGCCAAATAAAACAACAACAACAACAACAACAACAAAAAACCCACTTAAAGAAAGTCAATCTGAGAATTTCAATTAGTAATATAACATACAGACTTGCACGGTGCGTAAGAGTTGTGGTTATTTGTTGGAGAACAAAAAAAAGTGGGGGGAAAGGAGGAGGAGGAGGAGGAGGTTCTACCTTTAGGGGAAAAAATGTTAAAAGACTTTTTTTTTAATGGGGAAATATAGGATGTTGGAGTATTTAGAAAAAAAAATATTGCCATATCAGCAGCTGGGCTGGCAGAGTAGTATAGGTCTTGTATGGCTTGACCATCCTGTCTTCCTCCCTTACTCCCTGACTATGGTCCTGCCCCCCCCCCCCCCCCCCCCCCCCCCTGACCTCCCCCCACCCCGTCCCCCCTCCTAATCTCAAAAGAATACACAGGGGTGCGTGATACCCCTGACCTAGTTTACCTTAGACGCCCAAGGGAGTTCTCACATACTTGCTGCTGTCGATTTTTCTGTCTTTTTTTTATATTCTTTCGTTTGTTTTAAAACAGGATGTATAAACAATTTCACATAATTACACATCGCCTCACTTTGCAACTAGATCTAATGACACATAACTGCACATACATAAACGCATAGGTAATTCACAATCAAACACACCTGAAAGCGTACAGAATGTAGGTTTACTTCAGAGACATGATGCCCTCGTGCATAATGATTATACACACGTACATTTTAAAGAGCAACAAATCAGCTTCCAGTTTACGACAGAAAAGTATTTGAGCTGGGATGATGTTACTTAAATGTTTCCAGAGTTCACTTAAAATGGTTCCAGAGTTCACTTAAATGGTTCCGAGTTCACTTAAAATGGTTCCAGGTTTAGATGCAAATCAAAACTCGTACAGCCCAGTCGGTTTCTGGGCACCTGAGGAGAACTGACGCTTAGGACAGCATGTTGTTGATCTGAAGTGAAGTTCGAAGATAATATACAACTTTGCACACGTGAATTTATTGGGGAAAAAAAGAAACACTGTTCAAAGGTAAACTGTGGCATGCATTCAATAATGTAGTATGGTCTTCTTGGTTTGGGCTAACAATTAAAATACATACATTTTATTGTGAATAATATTGCGCTTGGCAAGTTGTACATGTAACAGATGAAAAAATCGAAAATACACCCTTTATAAACCTATTTGCTTTTGAAAGAATGTTAATAAAAGGATTTAGATCGAACAGTGCAATGCCAAAAACTGCAAACACGTTGGGGGAGGGGGGGGGGAGGGAGGAGTGGGGGGGGGGGGGAGAGAAGAATAAAAGAAAAGAAAAGAAAGGAAAAGATGCAGTCTGGAAATAGTACCGGGGAGATTTTATCACCGAGTAAAAAGACCGATCCAGAAAGTGCGTGCTGATGATGTGCCGGTTCTTCCAGAGTTAGGCTTCTCCTGTCTGACTGACAGCCCCGATCATTGGCAATGTATTCTGCGAGCACTTAGTCCCCAAAACAAAATCTTTCGGCAGTTATTCCTTTTCTTGCTGTACGCCAATTGTCTAAAAAATTCTCTAGGATATACGTACATCACACCGAAAATGCTGCTGCCTTCAAAATTGCTCTTTAAATTTATCTGTTCGGCAAGTGTTTTCAAGTAATCTACTTTTTTTTCTACCAAGCTCGAATCTTCATATTGTTTGTAACTGTGTAATATATAAGGGCGCACGTACATTTGTGTAGATCTGTATGAACCAATGGTCGGCTCTGGTTATCATGACATCTTGCCGCACACTAGACATGGATACGCAAGTTTTCTTACACGATTTTTTTTTTTTTTAACCAATCTGTCTATATTCACGGTGTGAATGTACGATGATATTTTCCCTTCCTTTTCTACTGTGAATACAAAGTGCTGTGCGCCAGACAACTTTCTGGACACGGCGCTGTTGATATTTGGCCTTTCTTACTCAATGTTCTTCTGGACAGAACTCTGTATGTAGTCATGTTTTAGAGTTAGATTTTCTCCGCAACATGGACAAAGGAGGATTTGACACTGTGATGTTGCGACACAGGAAAAAAATGCTTTCTGCGAGATTTGCGCAACGATGTACAAGTAAACCTGAGATGTTTTTTTCAATGTGTGGTAGAATCAATTACACAATTTCATCATGAGGTAACAGCGGTTAACAAGTCACTCATGTTCCACACTTCATAACCTGTCTGTTGATTCATGGACATTTTCAGTTTCTTACCATATATATCTCTTCAGTTATTTTGATTCAAATTCGCTACGCAGATAAAGGTTATATGATAACGGAATGAATACAGAAAACATACGCCACATTAACAGTACGTTGTGCAGGTCCTATAATCGTTCACTTGAGTTATTTACAACGAAGCTTTTCTGCCTATGATATTAAACAAATAAATGAATGAATAAACACTCACGTGAACAAATACTTCAATAATAAACAAACAAATAAGTCGAGTAACTCTTGCTCCCACAAGAAAACATAACTCCAAAGGAATGCTGCTTACGACACCGAATCGCCTAGCAGACATGACAGCACAGAGCACACAGAACAAACAAGGAAACATTCCCTAAAAGGGATGTTCCAAGCTTGCCCATGTACCCTGTACTGAACACATCTACACAGCAACAAGAACTGGAGAAATGAACAAATATAAATTAACTTATATTCAAGACTGGCACCGCCTTTTAAAACTTGAATATAGTCAGACAAGTACAAGGATGAACATAAACAAATACAAATAACCTCTATTTAATTGAAACGAAAGTAAATAAGAAATTAGGCAGGGAACAGTAAACAACCGTTCTCGACCGTGACAATAGATGGTTTCAGCGTGGGGTGAAGAGGCTATCCATATTGCCGCCAACAACCCCACACTCAACCGGGACCGGGGCAGACACACCTTGCCATCGGTGTACAACACCCTCGTTGTTCAGTTACATGACCAGGGTTCGACCCGTGGTCGTGTGCACTGAACTCCAGTTCACCCAGTAGCCACACCACCGCTGAGAAGACGGACGGAGGTCTGTCGAAAGCTCCAAGTAAGTGCTTGTTTCCCAGCTGAGTGAGCTGTCTAAATCCGGTAGTCGTTATAAACAAATAGTCAAATAAATAAGTAAACAAATGCAGTTTTGAAGCACGTCAATCTCTGTGCTGAAGCGAAGTAGCCCAAACAGATCTCTCCAAAGGAAATCTTGACTGAAGGGGGCAACAGTAAACAGAGAATAACGAAAAGGCAGGGTGGTGAACTTATGCTACCATGACGAAATACATACACGCCCATAACATCAAATCGCCCAGCAGAGATGAGAACACAGAACACACAAAACAAATAAGGTAGCCTCCCCTATCTCTAGCCAAAAGACAGAGCGGAAGAA
>CM065740.1:4830363-4832863 GCA_033310375.1 Conus canariensis | reverse complement strand
TAAACACACATACACAGACGCACACGGACAGAGAGAGAGAGAGACAGATAGATAGACAGACAGACAGACAGACAGACAGAGAGAATAATCATTCTCCACAGCTGTACACCACCACGCTACCAGCACTCCCTTTAAACGAAACACGCTCCGGCCATCAGGGATTGGAAAGAAAAAAAAGGAATAGAAGGAGAAACGGGACCACCATTAGACAGACACACACAGCCAGTCGGCTGTCGCCCACAGCACAGGCAGCAACAGTTGTACTACAACAACTACTGTGATTTTCAACTCATCTTCTGAAAGCAAGATACACCTAGAACGTAACAACTGAAAGGGGCCGGCCCTTGCACAGATCTGTTTTGCAGTGGTACTTGCTCTATGTGTGTGTGTGTGTGTGTGTGTGTGTGCGTGTGGGTGTGTATGCGTGCGTGCGTGGATATTTCCTGTAGTACTGAAATGCTTTTGAGTGACCCCATCTCTTTTTCCTGATTTCCAAAGAGCTCTTGCATTTTTAGCATGCTTGCAGCGCTGATGTCAACTCCTCAGTCGACCAGGGCAGAAACGAGAGGACTAGCCAGGATTTGCATGTTATTATATCTGTTGTTGTCGACTGGTTTGCCCAAAACTCAACTCAGGCGAATGGCTGACAGGACTCGGCGCAGCTTAGTTTTTATCAGGCTCACGACGTTGATGCTTAAATTACCACTCCGTCCTTTATGAAGATTTTAACACAGAGAGAGAGAGAGAGAGAGAGACAGAGAGAGAGAGACAGACAGACAGACAGACAGACAGACAGACAGACGACGGAGGACGGACAGAACAGACAGACTGACAGACAGGGGAAAAGAGAGAGAGAGAGAGAGAGAGAGAAGAGAGAGAGAGAGATGGGGAGGAGGAACAGAGACATTTAAAGCGACAGATAAACACACACACACACACACACACACACACACACACACACCACACACACAGAGAGAAAGGCAGGAACAGTAACAAAGCGACAGATCACACACACGCACGCGCGCGTGCGCGCACAGAGAGAGAGAGAGAGAGAGAGAGAGAGAGAGAGAGAAAGAGACAGAGACAGAATGACTGACAGAGAGAGAAACAGAGACAGACAGACAGAGAGAAGAGGGGAGAGACAGACTGACGAGGAGGAAAAGACAGAGAGAGCAAGAGAGAGAGTGAGAGAGAGAGAGAGAGAGAGAGACAGACAGACAGACAGACAGAGAACCAGAGACAGACAGACAGAGAAGTAGAGAGAGACAGACAGACAGACAGACAGGGCACGCCTGAGTGACTTTATTACCGGCAGAGGCACCCCCCACCCCTTGCAACAATGAATGTGAACTGTCAAAGCCCCTGTCCTGGCTGGTCGAAGCCGCACCGTGGCAGATTGGAACTGCGGGCCCCGTGTGAGTTATGAGCCACTTGGCCCTCCCAGCTGAAAATCATACCCCAGACTACCTCTGGCGGCATGCCTTGTGCCCTAGTTTTTTTTGTTTTTGTTTTTTCTCATCTTTCCTTTCTCCCACTCCCCCACCCCCAACCGTTTTTTTTTTTTTTTTTTTGGTATGATATGTTACATCCTATCCCCGCCCATTTTTCTCTCTTCCTTTCTTTCTTTTTTTTTCTTCTCTTTCTCTTTCAGTCGTCAGCTTGTGTTTTTCCCTTGTCTAGTAAAGAGAGAGAGAGAGAGAGAGAGAGAGAGAGAGAGAGAGAGAGAGAGAGAGAGAGCGGAAGGTGGCGGGAAAAGAGAGAGAGGGAGGGGGAGAGAGAGGAGAGAGAGAGAGAAGAGAGAGAGAGAGAGAGAGAGCGAAAGAGAGCAAGAGAGAGAGAGAGACAGACAGACGCAGACAGAGAAAGCGGAAGGGGGAACAGAGAGGGGGGGGGGAGGGAAAGAGGGAAGGAGGATGAAAGAGAGAGCAGTGGGGGGGGGGGGGAGATGAGAAAGACAGAAAGGAAGAAACAGCGTGGGACAGAGACAGAAAAAGAGACAGACACACGGCGAGAAAGAAGAAGAAGAAGACAAAGAAGAAGAACAAGAAGGAGAAGAAGAAAACGAAGAAGAAGAAGAAGGGGGAGGAGGAGGGGAGAGAGAGAGAGAAAGAGAGAGACACACACACACACACACACACACACACACACACACACACACACACACACACAGACAGAGAATCTGCAAATAGTGGTAAGATAGAGTTTAAGCCGGGAGACTGGGGTGGGGGGGGGGGGGTAGATGGACCCTGATAGCAATGACAGACGTGGAGGGAGGAGGGTGAGGGAGAGGGGAGAGAAAGGGGAGAGGGACAGACAACTGGAGCACTGAGAACAAGAAAAAGGGAGAGAAAAAAAAAGAAAAGAAAAGAAAACGGTAGTAAATCATGGATATGAGGTAAGGTATGCTAAGACAGACAACAATGGACCACCTCTTCCTCGATTCTCTTGAAAATCTACACAACGCCAATGAAAATAAATAGGGGGGGGGGGGAGGTAAGGG
>CM065740.1:4822863-4825363 GCA_033310375.1 Conus canariensis | reverse complement strand
ACACACACACCACAATCTCCCACTTCCATACCAGCGAACAGATTCATTAAAAAAAAAAATAGAAAAAAGTTTTCATTGTGTCAACAGACGGACAAAGCAGCTGAGCCACTGGCATCCATGCAGTCAATGACACCAGGGCCGTGCTGGCATCAAGACTGGCTGGCACCCGGCATTCCCCAAAGTCATTCTCCTCCATCCCAGGTGTCAACAGAACAGCAGGAATTCAATGGAATGCACACTGCACAACAGATGCCGCCGAGGGTCACCCACACACTGCAGAAGAGACCGCGAGCGAGTCAACCGGGGACCGTGCGCACAGTTTTCACTACGGAGTCGCTTCTTTCAGAAAGTAAACGAAAGTCAAAGTAAAGGGAGATAGACGGACAGAAAGGCAGGAAGGAAGGAAGAAAAGAAAGAAAGAAAGAAAGAAAGAACGAATGAAGAACGAACGAACGAACGAACGAACGAAAGGGAGAAAGAAAGAAAGAAAGAAAGAAATTAAGAAACGAAGACAGAAAGAAAAGAAAACGAAAGAAAGAAAGAAAAGAAAACAAAAGAAAGAAAGAAAGAAAGAAAAGAATACAAAAGAAAGAAAAGAAAGAAAGAAAAGAAAACAAAAGAAAGAAAGAAAGAAGAAAAGAAACAAAAAGAAAGAAAAAAAGAAAAAGAAAAGAAGAAAGAAAGAAAGAAAGAAAGAAAGAAAAGAAAACAAAAAGAAAAGAAAGAAAAAAAGAAAAGAAAAAAAAGAAAGAAAAAAAGAAACAAAAGAAAGAAAGAAAGAAATGAAAGAAAGAAGACAAAAAAGAAAGAAAGAAAGAACTTAAGGAAGAAAGAAAGACAGAAAGAAAGGAATCAAGAAAAGAAAAGAAAACAAAACAAAGACAGAAAGAAAAGAAAACAAAAGAAAGAAAAGAAAAGAAAACAAAAGAAAGAAATAAGGAAAGAAAAGAAAGAAAGAAAGTCAGAGATAATTTTTTCAAAGCAGTCATGACGTGAATTCCTGACAAGGAAACCAGTATAAAAGAGTGTTTACAACTAAGGCCACGTAGGAGAAAACCAACCAAACCACACAACAAGGAAACCAGTGTAAAAGAGTGTTTACAACTAAGGCCACGTAGGAGAAAACCAACCAAACCAAACAACAAGGAAACCAGTGTAAAAGAGTGTTCACAACTAAGGCCACGTAGGAGAAAACCAAACCAAACCACACAACAAGGAAACAGTGTAAAAGAGTGTTTACAACTAAGGCACACGTAGGAGAAAACCAAACCAAACCACACAACAAGGAAACAAGTGTAAAAGAGTGTTTAAACCAAAGGCCACGTAGGAGAAAACCAAACCAAACCAAACAAGTAGACAACAGCAAAGAAAAGATTAAAAGAAAAATGCGGACAAGAGTAAAAAAAACAACAACAAAACAACATGATTGTGCCACCACCTCATCACGAGGGGAGGGGGGGGGGGGCGGGGCTTATAGTAGGTGGTGTCCTGCGTATGTTGGATGAGACAGAACAGGCGCCACTGACCACACCACCAGTTAAGTGAGTGACTCGGCAGCAGTGCAGTGTCTCCTCCGGTGGGTTGCCTCTTGACGACTTGACATTGACTGCCTGCCCCCGCTCCCCCCCCCCCCCCCCCCCCCCGCTCCATGGATTGCCCACGGTGCCGGGGCTGCGGGCGGGACGGACAGGGGGGGAGTGGGTGGGGGGGGGGAGGGGGGTCGGAATGAGTGTCGTGGATGCAAAGCCATTAAAAAAAAAAGGGGGGGGGGGGGACAGAGAAGAAATGGAACAGCAAAAACAAAACAAAAAACAAAATGATTGCGCCACCAAACCAATGAATAAACTTTTTTTTTTTCGTTCGACGACACAGTCATTCTGTCTTTACTCTTTGTTTTAATTTCCGCCTGCAAACTGAAAAAAAAAAATCTTAAATAAATGTTAGCGAACCGCCCAGAGAACGTGGACAAACGAGTCACAAGTCGTCTTGTGACTCGTTTGTCCACGTTCTTGGGCGGTTCGCTAACATTTATTTAAGATTTGTTTAGATTTCCGCCTGCAGTCGCCTCGCTTTGCAACTAAAAAAAAAAAGAAAAAGAAAAGAAAGAAAGAAAACTGACTGCGCCACCAAACCAATGAATATACATGTTTTTTTGTTGTTGTTTGTTTGTTTGTTTTTCGGCGACACAGTGATTCTGTCTCTACTCTTTGTTTTAATTTCCCGCCTGAAGTCAGTCACCTCACTTTGAAACAAACAAACAAACAAACAAAAAATGCCGAGTCAATGACAGTGCCAGAAGACAAAAGGGACTTGGCCAGCAGAAAACTTCCAGAGAGCTTGGAAGGTATTTCTACTAAAATGAAATAAAATAAATAAATAATTACGTACGTACATACATACATACATACAAACACACATACATACATACATATACATACATACATACATACATAATATCAATTACTTTAATGCGTAACTTGTCAAATCAAACTATGCACAG
>CM065740.1:4812023-4817763 GCA_033310375.1 Conus canariensis | reverse complement strand
ACAAAAATAAAAACAAAATCCAAACAACAAAAATACCAAGAAGGGGAAGATGGAAAGAACAAGAACAAAAAACAACACATAGAACAACAAGCCCAAAACATCCAATCATATAAAAAAAAAAACAAAAAAAAACAAACACCAAACAGCGAACACAAAAAAAGAAAAAACAGAAAAATCTCTCTATCTCTCGTAACGTAAATGAACGAACCCCAACACTGAAAGTCTACATACTACTGCATGGAAATAACTCCCGCCGTTTTTCCCCCCTCTCAACCTACTCGCCCGGGGAACTGAAAAACACGGGCCCCCCACACAAATGGGGCAATATGACGGACGGTTGACACCCCCCCCCCCCTTTTCCCATCTCTGCCCCCCCCCCCCCCCACCCCCCCCCCCCCCCCCTCCCACTCCCCCTCCCAGGGTCGGCTTACCGTTACAAAGGGGGGGAGGTACGTCCAGCAAGATCGAAAATCTACCCCCCTCTTCTCCCCCCCTCCTTTTTTCCCTTCTTTCCGTTAAAGTGCCCCCTTTCTCTCATCGTTGTCCCCCCCCCCCCCCCCCCCCGGCATTTTTCCCCCCCCAACCCCCTGCCCTGCGTCTCCCTTTCAACTCACTTAGATCGTAAAGGTGAGGTCCTGTTGGGTTCTTCCATGCCCCCCCCCCACCCCCCCCCCTTCTCCCCCTCCCCCCCCCTTTTCTGTGGAGTTGACAACCTGCCCCCGGGCTACACGGTAGGGAGTTGAAAAATGTATTGTAGGATACAACCACCAAAAAAAAACAGTTTAAACCCCCCCCCCCCCCCCCCCCCCCCACACACCCAAAACACAAACCACACACACACATACACAGGGTCCCATTTTCCCCCAACCTCATTCTCTGCCCCTTCCATTTCCAAAGGGAGGGGGAGGGGGGGGGCAAAACCAAAAACAACACACACCCCACACACACACACACACACACACCACCCCTCTCTCTCTCCCCCTCTCCCCAAAAATGTGTTCTCGTGCCTTCTTAATATTTTTACTTTGTTGTTGTTGGAAAAAAATTAAATTTTGGTGACATCACGTTTTTTTGTTTTGTTTTGTTTGTTTTTGTTTCTTTGTTTTTTGCTTTGCTCCCCCCCCCCCCCCCTTTTTTTTTTTTATAATGCAAGCTTCACTCTCTTGAATCACAAATATGAATGATGATGGATGATGATGATGAGATGGTGGAGGAGGAGGGGTGGGGTCTACTGGAATAAAACTATTTTATGTCTGTGCCTCAAGTGCATATCATGCTAGCAGTGGCTCAAGCCATGATTTTGTATCACCTCGTTGGTGCCTGCATTACGCTTTCTTATCAATATCATGCAGTTGGTGCTTAATCCATGATGACCTGGTCACATTTCCAGTTAACAAGTCGCTGTCGCTTACATTATCATGTTCGTGTTACGTCGTGGTTCTTATAATCATTATGTTTTTAGGTTGTACTGTATTATTGTTTGCATTCGTGATTGACATTATGTCACTGTTGCTTGTATTATAGTTTTTATATGTTGTGTCGTTGTTGATCCCTTTTCTTGGTTTTCAAGTTATGTCTCTGTTGTATACATTATGATTTTTACGCTTCGACGTGGTTTTTACACGATGTTCTTTGACACTGGTTTGCTAACTGCATAGCGTTTTATATCCCGTTGTTTAATGTTTATATGATGAGTGTATATTATTTCACCATCGCTTGCATTATAATCGTTGTCATATGTTTTGGTGGCTACAATTTTACGCTTATATGATGTTGTTGACTTCCCTAAGCTGCTACATTAAATTGCTGTTGGTTCAAATACACACTGTTGACAACCATGCTGGGTTGATGTTTAAATTCACCGGATTTGTTTCCTAACTCTATCTAGTACGTTGAAACTATAGCCGTCAACTTCGTCCTCCAGATATCTGACATCAGTTTTGTTTTGTTTGCCTTGGGATAAGGGTTGGTGCTGCTTTGTTTTGTTTTGTTTCTTTGTTTTTGTTTTAACAGGTCCGGAGCTCGCTAGCGTATTATGTTTACACCATGTTTGTGGTACTTTACACATGGAAGTTTCTGGTGCTTTTTGCTGGCGTCGCTTACTTGATGCTCCAGGCTACCATGTGTATGTTGGTGTTCAAATTATGCCGCTGTTGTTTATGATAACAACATCCGGTTGTTGTTTACATTTCCTGTCGTAGTTGAAAGTGTGTTGTGGCAATATAATACTGCCATTGTTTACATTGTGCGTGCTATATTATTCTATCGTTTCTCACATTAGGCTGTGCAAGATCATTCGGTCGTTGTTTATCTGATGCTGTCCAACATTATTCTGTCGTTGTTTATATCACGTTTGGCGATGATATGCTGTCATTGTTTACATTTTGTTCTGCAATGTTATGGTGCAGTTATGGTGCTGAGCACCTCATTATGTTGTTGTTTATGTTATGCTGTGCAACCTTACGCTGTCGTGTGTTTTTACATTACAACATGCAACACTGCGCCGTTGTTGTGTTGTTTTTTACATGGGTGTGTAACATCTATGTCGTTTTTTTTTGGTTTTTTTTTACACTATGATGTGCAATAAAATGCCATAGTTGTTTGAATCTTTCAGTGTAACCTTGTTGTCGTTGTCGACATTATGTTGTACAACATTACGCTATTGTTGTTTGCGTTATGCTGCGATAACATGATGTTACTATTGCTTACAGTTTGCTGTATAACCTACTACTGTTGTGACATACAACATTATGACATTCAACGTTATGCTGTTACCATTTACATCATCCTGTGTTACAAGATGGCATCGTAATTCACATTTTGCTGTGTAACATTGTGCTGTTTAAAGGTATGCTGTGTAAGGAAATGCTGTTGTTGCTTACAGTTCGCCGTCGTTCTTTACTCTGTGCTATATCATGTGGCGTTCTGGCTTATTCTATGTGCCTGACATGAATCTGCGGTTGAATGTGCTGTGTCGTCGTTACACACAGACTGTACTGACATAGATTTGTTGTCCACGCTGCTGCTATTGCTGACAGTAACAAAAATGCCGTTGTATCAGAACACACTCTGCCTGTGTTGGGAGAAGCGCTACATGTCCTGCATGCAGATCACCGTGTTTATAAATAGAAGTCAGCGTTGGGAGTTGTCAACTCACTGCTAGCTGACACAAAAATGGCATTTTCTGTCTGTCTGTTTTTCTGCCTACCTCAACCTGTTGTCATTCCGGGGCTTTAATTAAAGCTTGATTCAACACAGCTCCCCCCCCCCCCCCCTTTCAACCCCCACCAGGCTACTCGGATGGTTGTTTGAAGTGCCCGTTTATCATGAATGTCACTTGCAAGCGGGTGTGGACAGTTCACAGGAGGATAAGTAACTTAACGGAAGTGTGTGGTGCAACTGAGCTGCTTTTTTTTTTTTTTTATCCCCCCTCCGCCCTGACACCTGTCAGTCACCTTGGAGTGACGGGCCTGTTGTCAGCCTGACCCACAAACTGTGAAACTGGCAACGGTTTAGAACTTGTTCACAACACAGGCCCAGCCCGGATGTACTTGCTGTCATATGACCTTGTTGTTGTTGTTGCTTGTCAACACTCAACAGGTCAGTTCACTGATAAGAGGGGGTTGTTTATTTGTGGCTGTTTTCACTCCGCTATCTAGGTGTTTAGTTGGTCGCTTTCGCATCCGTTGCGTGCGGGTCGAGTTCTCAGGCGTTTTAACTATACATGATCTGCCCAGACATGCAAAAACAGATTTTCCACGACAGGCTAAAATGACAAAACCGTCGGAGCTTCCAACCTGTACTTGCCCGGTATATCCTGTTGTGTTTTTCTCTTCCGAGACAGAAAATTTAATCAGACCTTGGTACTATGTTGTTTGTTGTTGTTGTTTTTTTTCTCTTTCTGCTACTACTGTTATGTTGCAAGATATGACGACGTTGGAATTAGTTTAACTGAATGTCTTGACTTGATCATCTGTGCCCCACAAAACCTCTGGTTTTCATATGACAATAAAATATGTTCTTGTTCTTGTATGTGGCTACTTTTGTACAAAAGGTAAAACAACAACAACAAACAAACAATAATAATCTGGGCTTTTGTCTCATCTCTAACCACTTCCTTGCTGACAGCGAGACGACACAAAACCGATCACCACGACAGAAAACAACACAGCATAACAACAAAATGAACACAATACAGCAAATAAGCACACAACAACACAAGCTATAACTACACAAAACATTCCTTATCCGACTGAAAAGAGTATGAATCAAGTTTAAACGGCGCAACATCAGCCCGAACCAGAAAGAAAACAAAAACGGCTCGAAGCGACAAAAATAAAGCCAAACCGACATTTAAAAACAAAAAAAAGCTCAAAGATCAAACATCCTAAACGACCCAAACAACCCTAGAACGACCCAAAACCCTAGAACGACCCAAAACAACCCTAGAATGACACAACACGACCCCAGGCAGAGAGAAGACAACCCCGAGCTGACCTGAAAAAACCACACCGTCATGAATCCACCAAACCGACCAAAAAAAAAAAAAAAAAAAAAGACACAAAACAACCGAAACTGACACAACCACAAAAGACAAGACAAGACAGACAGCCCAACACATCCCCACTGTCGTCAGTTTCCACATAGCTACACTAAACCATCCTCCACCGACAGAGAAGAACAGAAAACAACTCAAGACAACACAAAATGACCAAACCAACACACAACAGTAGAACAGTTATAGCGACAAAAAAAAGCCAAAGCGACATAAGAAAAAGCCAAAGCGACAGAAAACAACCCTAGAACGACTCAAAACAATCCTAGAGCGACTCAAAACAATCCTAGAACGACACACAACAAACCCTAGTAACGACCCAAAACTACCCTAGAACGGCCCAAAACAAGCCTAGAACGACCCAAAACAAGCCCACAACGACTCGAAACAATCCTAGAACGGCCCAAAACCCTAGAACGACCCCAAACCCTAGAACGACCCAAACTAACCTTACAACGACCTCAAACCCGAGAACGACCCAAATTAACCCTAGAACGACCCCAAACCACCCCCACACCGACAGAGAAAATACCCCGAGCTGCCGTGAAACAAACCACACCAACATAAAACGAACCCCACCGCCATAAAGAAACGAACCCCAACCGAAACTGACACGACAACGACAACCACCACCACCACCACCGAGACAAGACAGACAGCCCGGCCCCCAAACAAACATTCATTCATCCCACTGTCGTCAGTTTCACCCCCTGCCACTCACCCAGCGCACTCTTTCACTCACCTGCTACACTCTGCCTCTTGTTGTTCTGGCGAGACTCCTTCATCCAGGGGTAGATCTCGGCGTGTTGCTTGCCCCCCACTCCGACGTGCAGGCCCCCGCCCACCCCGACCCCGACCCCCACGCCCACCCCCATCCCGGGTGGACCGCAGCCCAGGCCCCCGTTCTGACCACAGTGTCCCCCCATACCCACGTAGTGTCCCCCCACGCCCCCGTCCGGTCCCCCGTACTCGGGGGCAGGCCCGGGGGGCAGCCTCCGTCTCCCACGGGGTGACCTCCTCCTCCTCCGAGCTGGTAGCCCCCTCCTCCTCCTCCTCCACCACCTCCTCCTCCTCCGCCGTAGCCGTAGATGTCTGGCCCGTAATGTCCCCCACCCCGCCGCCGTCTCCGTAGCCGTTTTCGAACTTGAAGCCGTTCTCGGGTGGGTAGAAGCCGTGGTGGTAGGC
>CM065740.1:4789523-4794523 GCA_033310375.1 Conus canariensis | reverse complement strand
GCACACACAGACACAGACAGACAGACAGACACACACACACACACACACACACACACACACACACACACACACACCACCACACTCACAGCACACACACTCACAGCACACACACACACACACACACACACACACACACACACACACACACACACACACATACTCACAGAGAAAAAGAGAGAGAGAAAGAGAGACAGACAGAGAGACAGAGACAGAGACAAAGAGAGAGAAAAAGAAAATCAAAAACAATGCAAATGCATCCATTGTACTTTGGCAATCCCCACAGAGAGCCAAAAGGTCAGCCGTGCCTCTTATCAAGTGTTGAAATAAACAGCTGAATACAAACGCCCTGTGAAAACCCTTGCCGGATGGTTTGACCCTCTTATTAAGTGTTGAAATAAACAGCTGAATACAAACGCCCTGTGAAAACCCTTGCCGGATGGTTTGACCCTCTTATTAAGTGTTGAAATAAACAGCTGAATACAAACGCTCTGTGAAAACCCTTGCCGGATGGTTTGACCCTCTTATTAAGTGTTGAAATAAACAGCTGAATACAAACGCCCTGTGAAAACCCTTGCCGGATGGTTTGACCCTCTTATTAAGTGTTGAAATAAACAGCTGAATACAAACGCTCTGTGAAAACCCTTGCCGGATGGTTTGACCCTCTTATTAAGTGTTGAAATAAACAGCTGAATACAAACGCCCTGTTAAAACCCTTGCCGGATGGTTTGACCCTCTTATCAAGTGTTGAAATAAACAGCTGAATACAAACGCTCTGTTAAAACCCTTGCCGGATGGTTTGACCCTCTTATTAAGTGTTGAAATAAACAGCTGAATACAAACGCCCTGTTAAAAACCTTGCCGGATGGTTTGACCCTCTTATTAAGTGTTGAAATAAACAGCTGAATACAAACGCCCTGTGAAAACCCTTGCCGGATGGTTTGACCCTCTTATCAAGTGTTGAAATAAACAGCTGAATACAAACGCCCTGTTAAAAACCTTGCCGGAATGTTTGAAAGAAAAAACCTTTCAGTGCTAAAGAGTGAAAGAGAAAAGAAATATACCTAATCATTTTACGTAAGAAAAGAAAAGAAAAAAAAAGTAAATACGAGACGGAATGCACTGAATAACAGCTAACTGGGGTGGGGGGGGGGGGGGGGGGGGGGGGACAAATAAACAACAGCAGATATACGCCTGATTTCTAGAGAACACACACACACACACACACCCCACACACACACACACAACAAGACACATACACAACAACTCACACCACATTCCGTTATAACGAAAATGAAAAGTGTTATGACTATAAAATCAATGCACGCCGCGGAGTCTGACCAAAGCTTGAAAACAAAATACATTAACAGAGTGTGATGAATGAATCAATCAACCAAACAATGAAACAATACATCAACCAACAATGAAATAATACATCAACACATAACAGAGTGAGAATGAATGAATCAATCAACCAAACAAGGAAAAAAATACATCAACCAAGCAATGAAAAATACATCAACAAACATGAATATACAATCAAAACAATGAATAATACATAACCAAACAATGAAATAATACATCAACTCATTAACAGAGTGATGAATGAATGACAATCAACCAAACAATGAAATAATACATCAACCAACAATGAAATATACATCAACCAAACAATGAAATAATACATCAACCAAGCAATGAAATCATACATCAACCAAACAATGAAATCATACATCAACCAAACAATGAAACAATACATCAACCAAACAATGAAACAATACATCAACCAAACAATGAAATCATACATCAACCAAACAATGAAATCATAACATCAATGAAACAATGAAATCATACATCAACAACAATGAAATCATACATCAACCAAACAATGAAATCATACATCAACCAAACAATGAAACAATACATCAACCAAACAATGAAATCATACATCAACCAAACAATGAAACAATACATCAACCAAACAATGAAACCATACATCAACCAAACAATGAAATAAATACATCAACCAAACAATGAAATCATACATCAACCAAACAATGAAATCATACATCAACCAAACAATGAAATCATACATCAACCAAACAATGAAATCATACATTTGGTCAATCTGCGAATGAAGCAGTAGCAGCAACAAAAGACCAACATATCCGCTAAACGTGCAAGGTAATTCATTAATTCATTCATTAATTACAGGTTTTATAAATAAATGAAGGTTTGTTTGCATGCGTGAATGCATGCGTGTATAAAACAGTGAACTAATGAAAGAATGAATGAATTGAAGGACGAAGAAGCAAATGAATTTACTTATTTAGTTACTAAACAGGTATGAAAACAGTGAACGTAAACACTTTTCATGATCCTGGTCTAAAAAAAAAAAATAGAAAGAAAGAAAGGGGAAAAAAGGACGACGAAACAAAGGAACTTACTCATTCAGTTACTAAACAGAAGCGAAACGGCGAACGTAAACGATTGTCCGCGCAAAGAAGGGCGGAAACTATTGAATGAATAAATACACCACAAAAAAAAAAGAAAGAAAAAAAAAGAAAGAAAAAAAGAAAACAAGAAAGAAAAAAAAATAGAAGAAAGAACGGGTCACACAAGCAAAAACTAATCCCATCCACAAGAAACTCTTCCCCCCCCCCCCCCTCCCCCCCCCCCCACTCCTTTCCCCCCTCCAGCACTACTACCCAACAATCACCCTCACCCAGCACCCTTCAGCAATAGGGTCAAAAGAGTGCTTTGTTCGTTGTGGTCACAAACACAGATAGAAAAGCACCCAAATAACATCCTACATGCGCCAGACAGTCGCCAGGACGTTTTGCGCTGAGGTAACATGCGAAAGTATGCCATGGCTTACAAACGAATGTTTTTTGTTTGTTTAAACGTCGAGGAGATCCGTGGTTGTTCTTCGTTTGTATTGTCCTAAATGTTGTTTACCTTGCCTGAAGAAACCGAAGGCGTCGTGTTTTGTCTTGTCATTTGTTTGCGTTTTTTTTTTCTTTCCGGAGGAATAATTATAATTTCTCTTTAAAATTTGCCTTTGTATATATCAATACCGTGTTTCGAAATGAAATATTGTTTAAAAAAAAAGGTAGAGGAGGAAAAGAAAGAAGATTGGTGTTCAATGGCGTCTGAAAAGACAATAGGAGGCGGAGGAGGGAGAACGGGGTGGGGGGATGGGGGTGGGGGTGGGGGTGGGGGTGGGGGGGGGATGCGGTTTGTTGGGAAGAACAAGAAGATGGCAGCTGTTTTCGTGTACAACATGTAAGTTGAGATCTTTATCATCAACAGCGAGGCAGTTACATGACTGGTGACTCACACAGCCCGGTGCATATGTTACCAGGAACAGAGACAGAGATGAAAAGCAGACAACACTGATAGCACCTGGTCTCTCCTTCAGCTTAATTCTCCTTTAAACCCACCCAGTCTTCCATACAAACCAGAGAAATGTTACCTTTAAAGGGAAAACGTTGGAAATTAATACTGATTTTTATCTACCCAGATAACTTTCATATTTTCTCAAAGTTTGTACGTAAATTGCAAAGTCTTCTGAGTGGTAGGCATTTTGATTTCAACTCTCTCTCTCTCTCTCTTCTCTCTCTCTCTCTCTCTCTCTCTCTCTCTCTCTCTTCTCTCTCTCGTCACAAAAAAATGCAAACCCCAGATATACGTAGCCGTAAATAGGAACCTATAAACCTTACTCTGATTGGTGAAGAGCTAATTTGACATTTTCGGAAAGAAGTATGTTGGCAAGCATTTGTATGCATGTTTTCTTTTTGTCTCTTTATGCTTCTTTCCGTTTCACTGAATGTTGTTGACAGGAATCTAATGGCATTGTTGTTGGCTGTTGTCAGTCTACGCTGACCGACAGAACTATAGAATGGATAAGGAAACCATGTCAGAGGTCTACGTCTTGTCACACAACCGACAGACTGGAGGAACCTGGTGAACTGACCTTCAGTGTGGTGCCTCGGTGACTCCAACCTGAGCGAAGGGACGAGAAGAAGAAGAAGAAGAAGAAGAAGAAGAAGAAGAAGAAGAAGAAGAAGAAGAAGAAGAAGAAAGAAGAAGAAGAAGAAGAAGAAGAAGAAGAAGAAGAAGAAGAAGAAGAAGAAGAAGAAGAAGAAGAAGAAGAAGAAGAAGAAGAAAGAAGAAGAAGAAGAAGAAGAAGAAGAAGAAGAGAAGAAGAAGAAGAAGAAAGAAGAAGAAGAAGAAGAAGAAGAAGAAGAAGAAGTAGTAGTAGAAGAAGATGAAGATGAAGAAGAAGAAGAAGAAGACGAAAGTGAAACATCATCATCATCACAACAACAACAACAACAACAACAACAAACCAAGGGTGTGGCGCCAAAATAACTCCCTACGCAGTTGAGGAAGAAGAAGAAGAAAGAAGAAAGAAGTGAAAGGCAACAACAAAAACAACAAATGTGGCGCCTAAACTAACTCCCTACCGAGTTATGGCAGAAGAAGAAGAACAATAACAACAACGACAACAACAACGACAACAACAACAACAAGAATGACGTTGTCATATCTGAGCGCTCTCAAAATAATGTGCGTCAAAACATCAAAACAAAAAGCGTAAAAAAAAAAAAAAATAAAAATAAAAATAAAAAACTGCATGTCGGTCTCCTTGCAAGCACGTGCAAAAAAACGCAAACGGACCATTGCTGTCTGGCCTCCACCCCGCCAACACCGAAATAAATCCCTTTCTCCCGCTGACAGGGAATTTGACAGAACTGGACGACTCACGCAGCCCAACACAGATACTATTCATATACGAAAGAGACAGACATGGAAAAACACAAGACTAAATTTAAAGTCTACAGTTTAACCCATGGAAAATCCACCACATCTTCAAAATCAACAAGACAGTGGTAGTCTTCAATGATTAGCGTTCCATAGGAAATCTTTTCCAACTGTTAATTCTAAAGAGAAATGATAAATATTCCACCAGAGAAACGGGACAAGCAAATGACAAGACA
>CM065740.1:4759523-4764523 GCA_033310375.1 Conus canariensis | reverse complement strand
CATGTTATGTGTAACGTGTCATCCATACCAACAGCTAAACTGCCTTCTCTTCCGAAAGTTGGTGATGGGATTTGACGTGTGTGCAAGATGTTATGCGTGCGTTCACACACGGAACCTCCGTTTATAGTCTCATTCGAAGGGCTGTATGGGAAATGGAGTCAGAACCAATGTTAACTGCGAGGGAAAAATCCCCCCTGTACCGAAACGGCCCGTCGGAGATTCGAACCCGCAACCTTTGGATTACGAGTCCGGCGCTCTACCAGCTGAACTATTCCGGCCTCTACATGTCAGTGTTGTTTCATTTATATTTTTCCTTTTTTTTTTTTTTTTTTTTTTTTTTTTTTTTTTTTTTTCCTCTCTTATGCAATCTGACAGTGACGGTTCAGTTGGAATGAGCGTCGCTCTCAGCGCGGCCTGGTTTGAACCGCCGTTACGGAGGTGACTACACTGGCTACTTTGTCATTCATTTCAGGTCGATGCTGTGCCTGTGGTTTGTCACTTTTCCACTTTTCTGAACATGATCATTGGTTCTGTTTCTTTGCAGCTCTGAGAGGGTCCTGTGTGAGTTACTAGGCTGTGATAATAATAATGATGATAATGACAGCAATATAAACAGCAAAACAACAGCAGTAATAATAATAATAGTAATAATAACAATATTACTACTACTACTACTACTACTACTACTACTACTACTACTTCTTCTACTTCTTCTTCTTCTTCTGATAATGATATTAGTAACAATAACAATAACAATATAATATGATGATGATGATGATAATAATAATAATAATAATAATAATAATAACAGTAATAACAACAACAATAATAACAATAATAATCATACAAACAAACAAAAACAATCTCTGCTTTCGAATTGCGCGCAGCCTTATTGGGGCCCGCGTGGTCGGCTGGACGTTAAGCGCCATCATTTGATTTGACTGCTTTCTGTGGCCTACACGTCCTCAAATGGTGGAATCAATCAGCCAGGAGCAATCCGGCACCACCCTTATTACGCCAGTACCTCGATTTTTGTTTCAAACATGTTCCTTTTTCATTCAATATGAGAGAAAAAAAAATATAGCGACGGTTTTCTTTCTGTCTTTGATTATAATCATTGGGTAATTCTCTCTCTCTCTCTCTCTCTCTCTCTCTCTCTGTGTGTGTGTGTGTGTGTGTGTGTGTGTGTGTGTGTGTGTGTGTGTGTGTGTGTGTGTGTATGTGTGTGTGTTTGAATTAATTTACGCTGCCTAAAGTACCATGCACGTTGCTGAGCCGATTGGTCCGAAATCTGTGCAGACTGGAATCCGCCATGCAGAGTTTTGTCTGAAAGTTCATTCCAGTTGACATGTAACATTTTTGTCCCATGCACTCTCACGGCTTTTTAACAACAACAACAACAACAACAACAACAACAACAACAACAACAACAACAACAACAAGACTTCGTGTCGTATTTTGTCTTGTTCCTGTCTGACTTAAAAACAAAATTTTTGTTTACTCCCGTTTTTGTTTCTTTGGTTTGTTTTGTTTGTTTGTTTTTTCTCCATGGTTTAACTTGCTTTTCCATCTGTGAAATGTCGAAATTATGTGCATAAAAAAATGTGAAATAGAAAAAAAAAGAAAAAGTTATAGAAAATAAACGAAAAATGATGTTTCGCTGAACTATGGTTACACGTTCTCTGCCGTGGAGAGTCACCTCACTCTTACTCAGAAGGATCCGTTGTGATGTGGACGTTGCACACTTTTACTCAGAAGGATCCGTTGTGATGTGGACGTTGCACACTTTTACTCAGGAGGATCCGTTGTGATGTGGACGTTGCACACTTTTACTCAGAAGGATCCGTTGTGATGTGGACGTTGCACACTTTTACTCAGAAGGATCCGTTGTGATGTGGACGTTGCACACTTTTACTCAGAAGGATCCGTTGTGATGTGGACGTTGCACACTCTTACTCAGAAGGATCCGTTGTGATGTGGACGTTGCACACTCTTACTCAGAAGGATCCGTTGTGATGTGGACGTTGCACACTTTTACTCAGAAGGATCCGTTGTGATGTGGACGTTGCACACTCTTACTCAGAAGGATCCGTTGTGATGTGGACGTTGCACACTTTTACTCAGAGGGATCCGTTGTGATGTGGACGTTGCACACTTTTACTCAGAGGGATCCGTTGTGATGTGGACGTTGCACACTTACTCAGAGGGATCCGTTGTGATGGGGACGTTGCACACTTTTACTCAGAGGGATCCGTTGTGATGTGGACGTTGCACACTTTTACTCAGAGGGATCCGTTGTGACGTGGACCTTGTACAATGGTGACGCGGTCTTTCCCAGGAAGAGCAACCTCAATTTTACACATAGGGATATATTGTGATGAGGACGTGGAAGAGTTATGGTCATCTGTTTGTGTTGGTATCACCTGAGCGATGCTGTGCCTTTATTTCCGGGTAACTAGCAGTATTAGCTACGACAACTACAACTTTCTTTTTCTTCTGCCTTTTTTCTCTGTAGGGAGCAGTATTAGCTACAACTACAACTTCTTTTTTTCCCCCTTTTTTCTGTGTAATGAGCTGTGTTAACCACAACAACGACAACCTTTTTTTTTTGTTCCTTTTGCCTTTTGTCTGTGTAATGAGCTGTGTTAACCACAACAACGACAACCTTTTTTTTGTTCCTTTTGCCTTTTGTCTGTGTAATGAGCTGTGTTAACCACAACAACGACAACCTTTTTTTGTGTTCCTTTTGCCTTTTGTCTGTGTAATGAGCTGTGTTAACCACAACAACGACAACCTTTTTTTTGTTCCTTTTGCCTTTTGTCTGTGTAATGAGCTGTGTTAACCACAACAACGACAACCTTTTTTTGTTGTTGTTCCTTTTGCCTTTTGTCTGTGCAATGAGCTGTGTTAACCACAACAACGACAACCTTTTTGTTGTTGTTCCTTTTGCCTTTTGTCTGTGCAATGAGCTGTGTTAACCACAACAACGACAACCTTTTTTTTTTGTTCCTTTTGCCTTTCGTCTGTGCAATGAGCAGTATGAACTACAACTACTACTTCTGTTGATGCTGCTTCAGCTATACTTCCACTACTACTTCTGTTCCTCCTCCAACTATTACTACAACTACTACAATTACACAATAACTACCACTACTGCAACTATTACGCCTCCTACTACGCCGTTTCCAGAATTGTCCGACGAAACCAATGTAACTTCAAATATACGAAAACGATCAGGGAAAAGAAAAAATAAAAAAGCAAGAAGAAAAGAAGAAAGAACAGTAAGATAAAGAAAGAAAGAACAAACAGGAACAAACATAAAGCAAACACAGTAAAAGAAAAGGACTAAAATCAAACAACAACAACAAAGGTTTGATATATACTTTACTGAAACAAAAGTGTTCAAAATGTGTACAGAGCAAAAAAAAAAAAAAAAAAAAAAGGCTAAATAAATAGATAATTGGATGAATACCTAATACCATGTGCTCATCAGGAGGTAAATGGAAACATTTAGTGTGAGGAGGGAGATGGAAGAAAGATCTCTATGTCTTTGCTCTTGATAAAGGACCAAACAGAGACAACGAGAAATAAATTCCAATAGAAAACAGAGGGGCAAAAATAAAGAAGTAAAGGATAACAAGAAAGGAAATAGAGAGAAAAAAACAAAAAAACAAGAAGAGAAGCAAAGAAGAAGAAATTCTGAAAGAAAGAAAAAAATCGAAAGACAAAGAATGAAAACAAAAACAAACAACAACCAAAACAAAACAAAACAAAACAAAAAAACAAAAAAAAGCCAAAAAAAAAAATGGAGTAGAGAATTAAACGCGGAATAAAAAAAAAAAGAAGAAAGAAACGAAATGAAAACATAGAAATGTAATATGAATAACCAAAAGGAAAAAAAAAAGGAAATAAATAAACAAAAAAGCAAGTGAGAAAGAAATTAAGAAACAAAGCAAATCTTAAATAAATGTTAGAGAACCGCCACGAGAAACGTGGACAAACGAGTCACAAGATAAAACACGACGCGTTTCGACCTCTTAGGTCTTCTTCAGGCAAGACACAAATAAATAAGACAACGAAAATGAACGAATTTGGTACTCAGCTTCGATCTGTTTACTCTTCAGCGCAAGGTAGGCAGGCGTTGAAGAGTGAAGATTAAAGATTCAACGCCTGCCTACCTTGCGCTGAAGAGTGAAGATTAAAGATTCAACGCCTGCCTACCTTGCGCTGAAGAGTGAAGATTAAAGATTCAACGCCTGCCTACCTTGAGCTGAAGAGTGAAGAGATCGAAGCTGAGTACCAAATTCGTTCATTTTTGTTGTCTTATTTATTTGTGTCTTGCCTGACGAAGACCTAAGAGGTCGAAACGTGTCGTGTTTTGTCTTGTGACTCGTTTGGCCACGTTTCTCTTGGTGGTTCGCTAACATTTATTCAAGATTTGTTTAGATTTCCGCCTGCAGTCGTCATACTTTGCAACTAAGCTACACACAAAAAGTTAAGGATCACTTTCACAAATATTCATAACTGTCAAAATAAGAAAGTCAATGCGTTGAAGTTTGGCCAACATTTAATTCCATTCTTTAGTGATAACGATACACAATTGCCTTCAATCTCGAGCAATCGTTTGGTGTGTACTTTTGATTAAAGTGGGTACGTATCCAAATTTGATTTCCCAAAGTCATTGAAATCACAAGACAGGGCATACTGATGCTCCCAAAAGCTCAGTAATGCGTGTAACCACCATGGCTGTTCTGGCACTCGACGCAGCGAGTCCTCATCGAGTTGACCATGTTGGTGAAGATCCTCTGTGGAAGCGCCTGCCACTCAGCCTGCAGCATCTGGTAGAGGTGTTGGGCATCCCTGGGAGGGGGGTGGCTCCTCACTTTGTGATCCAGCTCATCCCAGAGGTTCTCAATTGGGTTGAGATCGGGACTGCATGCTGGCCACTCCATTCTGTTGACTCCAGACTGCTGCAGGAAGTCGTTGACCACCCTTGCCCT
>CM065740.1:4734523-4749523 GCA_033310375.1 Conus canariensis | reverse complement strand
TCATGTCAGACTGTAAAGGCATAACCGAACCGCCACACACACACACACACACACACACACACACACACACACACACACACACACACACACAGCCACACACACACACGCCCAGAGCCCACACACACACACACACACACACACACACACACACACACACACACACACACACACAACCACGCACACACACACACGCCCTTAAGGTCTGAACAAAACTGTCAATAAGTGAACAAGTAAAGCTTGAATAAGTGCCTGTTACTTTCTTCTAAGAATTTTCGTCTAATCATATCAGACCATAAAGGCATAAACACACACACACACACACACACACACACACACACACACACACACACACACACACAAGGTATATAAACAGAACTGTCCATGACTACACAAAAAAAAGTTACAGTAAAGCTTCTCCCTTCGACGACTTATCGTCTATTTATATCAGGCTCTAAAGGCATATCAGAACCGCTACACACACACACACACACACACACACACACACACACACAAAACACGCGCGCGCACACACACACACACACACACACACACACACACACACACACACACACACACACACACACCTCTCAGGTATAAACAGAACTTTCAATGAACAAATCAAGTTTAAGTGAGTCCGCTCTCTTTCAAGACGTTTCGTCTAAATCACATCATCAGACACTAAAGGCGATAACCGAACCGCTGGCGTGGAATGCGCCACCTCAGACAAGTCCCAGGAAGTGGATGCTCTTCTACCATGGCCATCTTTTCATCTGGGTAAGTACCTCGCGCTCCTGGGTCTCGCCTCTTCCTGAGATGGTTGGGCACAGGTAGTGGAAGGCAAACAATTAGCTCATTAAAAGCCAGCGGCGCGAGACGCTTCGCTCTGTCACGGTGTAACTGATGAGCGCGTGCAGAGGAGCTGCTGGCTGGCACTCTCGTTCTCTGACCATTGCTCCAATTTCCCTGCTCCTGCTCTTCAGCCCTTGCCAACATACTCCCCGACAGCGGCTGCTGCGTGTGCCAAAGGCCTCCGAAGAGGCTCAGAGAGAGAGAGAGAGAGAGAGAGAGAGAGAGAGAGAGAGAGAGAGAGAACTGGGAGGGGGGGTGACGAGAGAGAGAGAGAGAGAGAGAGAGAGAGAGAGAGAGAGAGAGAGAGCGACAGAGGGAAAGCGGGGAAGGAGGGACAGAGAGACAGGGACAGAGAGCGAGAGGGAAGGAGAGGGAGAAGGTAAGACACAGACAGACAGACAGACAGGCAGACAGTGTGGCACAGAGAGAGAGAGAGAGAGAGAGAGAGAGAGAGAGAGGGGGCACACAGAGAGAGGAAAGAGAGAGAGAGAGAGGCACGCAGAGAGAGGAAAGAGAGACAGACAGACAGACAGACAGACAGAGACAGACAGACATACAGAGATAGCCAGACAGACAGAGACAGAGAAGGGTGCAAACCAAACTTCGAGCTGAGATTTTTAATTCTTCGTCAAGTCGAGTTTCCCAGCATAAAAACCTTCGTTGAAAACCCTTTTCGTGCCCCGCCCCAGGGTGTTCATCACTGCATGTGAGGGAAGTCTGGTAAAGACGTACCATTTCTGAGGAGTCTCCACCTGTGTGTGATATTCGCCGACACCCCCTATCGTGACGACACGCACAATGCATTCTGCCACCATACCCAGTGTCTCATCTCCGCCACGTCATTAGCACCAAACACCAGCCCGCATACATCACTGGCCTGTCTTATCACGTCCACCCTCCTCCCTCTTCCCTTTTACATTCAAACACATAGCGCGCATAACAGCAGGCAGTACGCGTGCACATGTAACGTGGAGAATTACGCAACAGTAAGCACTATGTGTGTGTTTGTACAGGCAACGTACAAAATTGCTTAAGAGTATGCAGTAAGCGTGCACGTGCCACGTGTAGTGTCTCTTATGGCAATGTGGAGGTTGGGGATGGGGGTGGTGGGGGGGGGGGGGGGGGTGGGGTGGTGGAGGGCTGAATGGTGAAAACATGAAGAACAGTGATTTACAAACATACATACAGACAGGCAGACAGCCAGCCTGATTAGACAAAAGCAGAGAGAGAGAGAGAGGAGAGAGAGAGAGAGAACAGAGACAGAGACAGACAGACAGACAGACAGAGACAGAGGCAGACAGAGTTTGAAACAAAGACAGAAAATGACAATGATAATAATTCTTTATTTTACAAGTGTTAGCCATTTTTCATACTTGCCGTTAAGACAGAGAGAGAGAGAGAGAAAGAGAGAGAGAGAGAGAGAGAGAGAGAGAGAGAGAGAGAGAGAGAGAGAGAGACTAAGAGAGACAGAGAGAGAGAGACAGAGACAGAGAAAGAGAGACATAGACAGAGAAAGAAAGCCTCCCGAGCAACCCAGCAGCACACCCAAGCCACAGACCGCATTCCACAGACCTCCACAAAGACGACGAACGGAAAGGGAAGATCCAACAGGTCTTTGAAGAAGAAGCCGACCAGGTTAAGGAACAGCTTTGAAGACACACCGCCCCCTGAATAGACCAATCACCGCGCAAGGGACACCAGCGAGCAAGCCATGCGTGACGGGGCGGAAATGACGTACAAAGAGACTCAGGCGGTGAAGAGGCGTGGTTGAGCCCTGACTGAGAAGGAATTAAGGGGGGGGGGACTATTGAATAGACGGCTGTGATTGTGTTGACAGATTAGCTAGGTCTCCCACCTCGGGTGACGATCCCACTTGAACGGCGAGCTAAAGGATCCCCTATTAGATTGGGTAGCCGGATTGACGTCTCGTGACCACGGAACGATTAAGGGACCACAACAGTCTTCACAATCACCCGCTGTCAATCAAAACAAGACTGAGAAGTTCTCTCTCTCTCTCTCTCTCTCTCTCTCTTCTCTCTCTCTCTCTCTCTCACACACACACACACACACACACACACACACACACACACACCGAATTAGGCTGGTATGCCGACAGGTAGGGTCTTTCGTGTTGGGCGGATTGTTTGGCTGTGTTTTATGTGATGAACCGTTTAGTGTGTGTGTGTGTGTGTGTGTGTGTGTGTGTGTGTGTGTGTGTGTGTGTGTGTGTGTGTTTCCGTTCACATACTGTACTGTAAACAGAACGAAAAAAAATCTTCAGAAAATATAATGTATTGCAACGACGAGATTGGCGGTGAAGAAAGTTGGTTGGTTGGTTGGTTGGTTTATGGGTGTATTCATGTACGTTGATGATTCTCATTCATACTCCTAACAACATCTCTTACCGTGATTGAATCTCTACTTGTCAACAGAACAACAATCAGCAAACAAATAAAAAGAAAAAAGAAAAAAAAAGGGGAGGGGGGGGGGGGGGGGGGGATGGGGGGGGGGGGGGGGGGGACAGATAGAACAACAAACGAGTTCTGTTGTTTTTGCAGGCTGCTAGGAGTGGATAATTATGGTAGGTTAGGCTCATCATTCAGAAGACCTGTACATGTAAACGTTAGTCACGTGACAATAACATGGCGGATGGGGCACGTTTCTTCCAAGCTGGCAACGAACACTCAATTCACTTTTTGCTTTGGTGATATGGTAGTGTGCCTGGATGTTTGGACAATCTTGTTTTCTTTCTTTTTTTTGTTGTTGTTCTGTTGACAATTAAAGATCCAATGACGGTAAGAGTTGTTAAGAGTATGAATGAAAATCATCAACGTACATGAATGCAATGACACTGGTAGACGTGATTTTATGGACTGGACAGCAACTTCTCTGCAGATGATGTGATGGATAGAATATACTTTAATGGTGTTGTTTGATAGCATAGTTTTTATTATGAGTATTTTGATGGACACCATAGTTACTTCTGCTTCGGTGTAATCGTTGAATGATTCAACAATGATTTAAATGTATATGATACTGGATGGAATATGTTATTATGGTCCAATTGGTTATAGAATGGATCTTTTTTGTTGTTGTATGTAACTGTTATTTTAGTTAATGTTATAACAATTGATTGAAGTATTTTTGAATGTCCTTTTTCTCACAGAATCTTTTCTCAGCAACGAACAATGAATTCCCAGCTACGCGAGAACTTCTCCCCATGTAATATTACAATATGGTGGAAATACGATAAATGATAGACTCGTTCATGTGTCACCTGTGTAGGACTGACGAATAGAGTATTCTCACATGCGCGCAAGTCGACAGCCAATTGTCATTTTTGCATGGGTAATTCTATGAATGACAAAGACAGATTCGTTTAAGATGAACTGATGAAAAGGTTACAAAACTTCTTGTCAGTTGTGTGGTTAGGTTTGTTATGTAGCCTACTTTTGTGGATAACTTATTCATTTTTTGTATGTGAATGAATGACAGATTATTAAATTACCATAAGCTATATCACTGAAAATATAATCAATTGAAATAAGCATGCAATAAACTTGAATGTGATTTTCAAAATTTCACTTTGAATGTTGTTGTACTTTTTATTTTCTTTCTTTCTTTTTTTTCCAAAGACGTTGCCTCACAAGATGAATCGGATGTCTGACCGCATGTATCTACTTGTTGTTTCCAATGTATAGGTTCTTCTACAACGTGCTTCAGTGTGGATCGTTCGATGCCAAGCATACATTTTGTGCCAGTGATTAAACAGCGTTATTATATCTGTGTTGTGATTCGAGTAATTACCTTTGTGTATACAAAAAAGAAAATGGATATTTCTCGTAGAGTTTATGTGGGTAACCGACTAATAGTTTTATGTTGTGAATGCAATGTAGAGAGCGTATTAATGCCCTATGCCTAGAAAGTCACTACATCTGCATTCTTACTGGTCAAAATACATGATACATAAAACAGCGCGCAAAATAGCACTCCGTTTCATACGCAATACAAAACAGACACTCAATTGTCGACATCTATAGTCTCATTCAGACGTAGCAAATAATGAAAATAAAACATGCAGAAAATACTAACCCTGCCCTCTGCCCAGTGGGCACTGTCAGTTGTCGAAAATCAACTTGTCTGTTTTGTACTGTGTAGCCGTCGTTGCTATGAGGTCAGTTTTGAACATTCGTATGTGTTTTGGCTTGCTTCGATACAGCAGTTTCTGTCAGTGTTCTGTGTTTTTACATGTGAAAGTCGAAGGACTTACCTGACGCAAAACAACAAAATAACTAGATTACGACACCAAGGTTCTGTCCATTGTTCGGCGGTCTACAAACCCAACTCGTTCTCCTGTCTTCAAGTCACACAGACTTCATCACGCTAGCGGACCAGCATTCAGCCTTTCGCATCATGTCAGTGTGCTACGAGCAACTTTCGCACCCCCCCCCCCCCCCTCCCCCTCCCTTCTAACCAGGAAAAGACAAACACGTTTGCCGTATCAGTAACTTTCAAGAATTTCGCAGAATATTTAGTTTTTCTGTTCATGCGAAAAGAAGAGAGAGAGCTAAAAAGCTTGGAATCCTTTTGCTAAAAAAAAGTTTTGATTAAAGCGGGATGGAATGGAATTATAATTCACTTCAACCACCCTCACGACAGCGATTTACATCTTCGAGCTCTATCGCCGGCGCGGCCTGAAAGCCCCCGTAAAGCCCCCGTTGTTGTTGTTACCTTGATGACTGCATTGATTTCGGTTCTCCCTGCATGCTACGTGAGGATCGAAAATCATCTTGAAAGCGGCCTTGGCTCCACAATGGGCGATGTGACGCTTGGTCTGCCAGGCCATGTCCAACTGTTTCACGCAGTTTGATGTCCTCCGGGGTCTCCACCAGGTTGCAGGGAAGCTTCGGAAGGGGGGTGGGGTGTGGGGGTGGGGGTGAGATGGGAAGGGGAAATGGGGAAAGCAGGAGGAGGCAACATATCGGGAAAGAGGAGGGACGGGGGCGGTGATGAGTGGGAGACAAGGAGAAAGTGGAAAAGGGGCGATGATGGAAGAGTGGATGAAAGGGAGGGGATGATAGGGAAAGGAGAGAGGATGGGTTGGGAAAGAGGGGGGGGGGGGGAGGATTTAGATGATAAAAGTGAAGCTGACACACACACATAACGCTTAGGCCTATCTGATAAAATACACAGTACAACCGACAAGCGAATTTTGGGACCGGTGTCTTCAGACAAAAATGTGTAACACACACACAAAATACTCAAAACGCATATATCCATACGCGTATATTTTTTCCCCTTTGAAAAGAATGAAGCATCAGTGCCGGTGGCTGCCTTTGAGTCTTCGTCACGGGGTTTCCATCGCCATTCTGCGCCAAGAGGATGAAAGAAAGAAAACTGGTTTAAAAAAAAAAAAAAGCGCAGTGGGGCATCTGAAAAGGCAACACCAATTAACAACAACAGCAACAAACAAGCGACAAGTGTGTGTGTGTGTGTGTGTGTGTGTGTGTGTGTGTGTGTGTGTGGTGGAGAGAGAGAGAGAGAGAGAGAGAGGAGAGAGAGAGAGAGAGAGAGAGAGAGAGAGACGGGGGGCAGGTCACCATCTGAAAAGGCAACAACAATTAACAACAACAGCAACAAACAAGCCACGACGGTGTGGAAAGAAGGGGAGGGGGGACAGAGAGAGAGAGAGAGAGAGAGAGAGAGAGGAGAGAGAGAGAGAGCCCATATAGGGGCAGGACACCCTCAAGAAACAGTCGCTGACATCTTGGCCAGGACTGACTGAGGGGGTGGGAGGCGGAGGGGGGTTGGGGGGGGGGGGTGCGGTAGGGAAACCTGACACAATGGGCCGCTGACGGGCGGCGAGGGGTACGTACGGAACACTGGGCGCACAATGGAAGTCCCCCCTGGCTTCGGTACAGGCCCCGCCAAGGCACACCCGCTGCGCCACCGCGACTTTGACCGGCGGGGCGGAACCGGTTGACAAGAGCGGTGTCGGATGGAGAACATTAGTGCCCAGAGAGAAACACAGACACCGTCCACACAGAGCGAGCGAGAGAGAGAGAGAGAGAGAGAGAGAGAGAGAGAGAGAGAGAGGAGAAGAGAGAGAGAGGAGGGGGAGGGAGAAGAGGAGAAGGAGGAGGTAGAGGGAGAGAGGGAGGGGCGAAGAGGGAGGGAGCTGGGTGGTGGTGAAGGTAGGAGGTGATGAGGCGTGAGACGGTGGATGGGGGGTGGGGGGTGGGGAGAGGGTGGAAGTGGGAGAGGGTGGGGGAGGGGTGGGACGGGGTGGGGGTGGGGGTGCCGCTGTGAGGAATTGAAAGCACTTTAGGTGTTTGTCTCGTTCAGACCCAGCTGGTTTCCTCAGCTGCTCATCTGTGTTACGTTTGTTTGTTTATGGAGATTAATCATATGACGTTTTTTAGTTTTTGTGTTGTGAATAGTTGTTTTTTCTAGTTACATTGGATTTTTTTTTTTCACGTTCTTTCAACCTTGAAACTCTCTCTCTCTCTCTCTCTCTCTCTCTCTCCTCTCTCTCTCTCTCTCTCTCTCTCTCTCCTCTCTCTCTTCCAGTTGCTTTCTGATTTTGATTTTGTCTTTTTTTTTGTCCCCAGGGCTAGGTGGAAAAAAGCATTTCTAATTTGCTCACCTCATTACTCTGGTAACTAAAAATTCGTTTCTCTCTCTCTCTCTCTCTCCTCTCTCTCTCTCTCATGCCACACACCACACACACACACACACACACACACACACACACACACACACACACACACACACTTGACTCATTACCATACCAAATAACAGCTTCTGTGCTGGTTTCATGAATACGTTTTGCTATGCAAGGTATGTTGTCTGGTGTGTTTCATCGGTGTTCTCATTTATTCACACTGCATACTTTAAACAATTTGGACGGAGGATGTCTGTCTGTCTGTCTGTCTGTCTGTCTGTCTGTCTGTCTCTCTCTCTCTCTCTCTCTCTTCACACACACACACACACGCACACGCACACGCACACACACACACAGGGGACTATAATATTGCAAACCTGCCGTTTCACGAGAGGTCGACGGCAAAGGTTGTAGCTGCATGTCATCCTCTCTTTGTAAACTGCCCGTGTCTCTGCGGGCTTGCGCGTGGCTGTGTTTGTGTGTCTGTACGCTTGTCTGTATGCCTGCAGGCTTGTCTGTGAGTAACAGAACACAGAATGGAAATGAAGTCAACACGGAAAGTTGTGAGTCTGACTGGAAATGAGTAAAGGCTCAACACATTGATTAGAACTGTACATGAAATGTGGAAATTCTGAAGAAACACTGTATGACGTTGAATTGAACATGCACAGGGTGAAACAATCGAATTCTGACTAGAATGTGCAAATGAATACGATGTAAGTGGAATGTTGAAACCATAAAGCAGTGCAGTAGCATTTTCTCCCCTTATGATTCACTCATGTAAATAAAACACGGTATCAGTTCCGCCACCGGATATCCTGTGGCGGAACTAACACCGTTTCTTTTCAAAATGTTGCTTCATTTTCCGCCCTCAGTCACCTCGTTTTGAAACTCACTTACAATTCACACTTTTTCTTCTACCATTTCTTTGTTCATGTCCTGCCTGGAAAAAAAAGGTCAAGGCTGGGTACTTCAGTATTTGTAACATTCATTTTGAGGCCTAGTATTTCAACATCTATATTCATGTTTCAAATAGGGGATGTGTTAAAAAAAGAAAGAAAGAAAAAAAATATATGTACAGTAGAAGTCTGGAGTAGAATAAGAAAATGTAAAGAAGGCATACAACGGACTCCAACTGCAAGGGGCATGTGTTAAGGAATTGCCTGTGTTTCTGAAAGGAATGGGGAAAAACACACAGAAATTCGGTAGCAGGATCTTGAATGGAATATGGAAAGTGTGACAGAATACGGCATGATGACTGAAAATCGGGAGAGAGTACATGAATACAACAATGAATGAGTGAATGGGACGGCGTGGACTAAGGGTGTGTAAAAGGGCACAATGCGATTCTGAATGGAATAGCGTGTGTGTAAAGCAATCCATGGATTCTAATGGAATGGGGAAATATTGTGAAAAAGTACAATATGATTCTGAATGGAATGGGGAGAATGTGGGAAAGTGCAGATCATGAATGATGTGGGTAAAGAAATACAGTAAACTCTAAATGGAGTGGGAAAGTAAACAGAAATACAATAAAATTCTGAATGGAATGCGGAAAGTGTAAAGAAATGCAATAAGATTCTGAACACTCTTACAGTCATAATAGCACTAAAAAATACAGCTTCCAAACTTTAAAAAGCAAAATCAAAGATGAAAGAAAAATATCGAACAATTAAATAATGTGAATACAGAAGCAACGCCCCCTCCCCCCCCCCCCCCCACTACACACACACACACACACACACACACACACACACACCACACACACACACACACACACACACACAAAATGATTCATGAACATTTACGATCACTCGTTGGCACATACACTGGGTTTACAGGAGAGAGTGGCAAAAAAAGAACTGAAAATTCAAGACGAGAGTTGATCTCGAAATAAAAATCTTCTGTGCCCTAGATTTAACCTTTATTGCCTTAAACAATAAACAAGTAGGGTAACTCTTGCTCTCATATTGAAATAAATACACGCCCATAACTCCAAACAAATGCTACCTATGACACCGTAAAACAGCGTTTTGATGGTAAAGATCATAGTATTTAGCTAAAACATGGCTGTCATGGCTGATCTTTTGTCTCGCCTTTGTACAACTCGTTCCTCATACAGCAATCGCAAATCAACTTTCCTGGCACCCACAACTTTGCTGGACACATTTAGTACACCACTCAAAACTCGTTTGCTTCGCACACTCACACTGCCACACAGCACATTAATGAGACTGAGCAAAGTGTCGATGCAACAACGACAATAAATTTGTAATGCATTGACTGGACTCCAATGTTTAGTAGGTTCTGTGGTCGAAAGTTTCCTGGTTGACATTTCTTATGTATTTTGCCAACGCTCTTGTCAAAAACCAATATATTGTCTAAAACCTGGGCCTAGACATTTTCATTCGGCCACTCGCTTAACGAGACAGCCATCAGTTATGATAGTTAGGACATGGGCGGGAAATCCTTACGGAAAGCAGCCAACACTTCTTCTTGTTGTTTTTCGAAACGTTCAGCTGAAGATAAATTTTCTCTGCGCCATAAACAGAACTCCTGTGTTTCATTAAATCAAACAGAGTCTGAGTTGGAAACAAACAGCTTGAATGGCAGAATTGTCAGTATGTTTATGACGGGAGTTTAGTTCGTGCCTCGATAATCATTAGTGTACAACATTAAAAACAGGAAACAACACTGGCGGAGTACACTAGGATTCTGAATGCTTAGGCAAAGTGTTTAAGGGAATGCAATAAGGTTATACAATGTAAGTGTCATGGAATTAGATCAAAGAGAAATCAGGAAAATGTAAAAGGTGACAATCAAATCATGCATAGAGCAGGGACAGCGTAAAGCAATGCAACGTGTAAAAAATGAGATCAGAAATGGATTAGAGATAGTATCAAAGAATACAATCGGATCCAGAACGAAATGCTCTGTCGGTTGAGAGATGCCAGCATTCGAGAGAAGAGAGTATGTGATCATTCCTACTCTCATGGGTTTGGAAAGGTCATTGACCACTTTGTCAACATGCACACTTCAGTCTCTGCATTTTTGTCTTTCATATTACTTTCTCAAACCAGTCTTTCGCTCCGATTTCCAGGTCAGCTATCTTATGCTAGAACTCTTTTCTAAAAAAAAAAAAAAAAAAAAATCTCCAGCCATCTTTTGATCCTACTTGTCTTTTAGAAGGGGTGTTATTTTGGGACTGTTTGTACGAGTAATTGAAAAAGAAGATTCAATCATATGCCCCCCCCCCCCCCCCCCCCCCCCCACACACACACACACACACACTTTAAAACCGTCCATTCTCATGCTGAGATGCAGCTTTTTCCTACTGGTTGATCGGCCAACTTCAACAACACTCGTCATGATTTCATTGGTTTGCGGCAAAAACCCTTAAGCAAAAACCCCAGTCGCATTCTGATTGGCAAAGCTTCCTGTTTCTTGAGTCACAGCTTTCAAGCGGTCGACAAAACCCAGAACTGGTCAACAGATAGGGGCGTATCTGTATAAAACACCTATCACACACTGGTTTGGATTGCGCGCGCGGGTCATCATCAATCGTCGCCCAAAATGGGAGAAGGAGGAGATGGGGGAGGGGGGTTGGGATGGGATGGGGGGGGGGGGGGGGGGAGGAGGGGACAACATGGTCGTGGAGCAGAACAAGACGGGTTATGAAGAATGAGCGAGAAACCGGCGATAGTGTGCGAGGAGCGTTGAGTTCAGGGCGCCTGTCAGAAGGAGCGCCTCAGCACGCTGAAATTTATGGCCGTCTGCACCCGCAGAGCTCTACTACCGTAATCCTGAATTTGTGAATTGCTCAACCTGTTGGCTTCCTCTCCCAGATAGCGGGTAAAAACCTGGGTGGATGGGAGAGGTGGGGGTGAGGGGGTGAGGGGGGGGGGGGGGGTCGGAGAGAAGGTGGACCGGGAGTGTTGGAGGAGGTCTATAGGGTGGGTGAATACCCCAAGTCTGAAGCTGGCATGGCACCACTTGACCCGCCACCCACCCCCACCCTCACACAACGTCCCCCCACCCACCTCCATTTTTTTTTTTTTAAACCGACAAACCCATCCCTCAACTTACTTAGCCGAAATTGCAGCGGGGCCGCCTTCTTCCTGGCGGCTCACCCCCCTCCCCCTTCCCCCCCCCCCCCCCCCCCCCCCCCCCGCTGCTTAATCTTGTCCTGACAGCCCAACAAACGGCGAGCGGGGATTGAAAAGAGGCGCAGAAGGCAGAGGGTAATCCTATAATCTACTGGATGTGTGATACGGGTAGTCTGGCGGGGGTAAGCCCTCCCCCCCCCCCCCCCCCATCTAAATCGGTGGTCGGCCTTGATACGGGTAGCACGCCCAGTTCGCAGTGGGGGGGGGGGGGGGGGGGAGGGGGACCAGTGGGGGGGATAGGTGGGAAGGAGGGGGAGGCAAATGGGGTCTGTAATGAATATTTTCTTTCTTCTTCTTCTTTTTAAAATTCCAAGTTGGTCAGGTTCCGCCTGTCCAAACTGAAGGATCATGTTGAAAGGTTTATTGCCGGCAGTGTTGCTTCCGTATCGGTGACGTGTTTATTGGGTCCAAAGGCGACGTCATTTGGCTGGGAGTGACATCGCCGCAATTTCCTCTGACATCATTTTTCGGCGCCACTCTGTCCACATGCAGCGCTATAGGATCACACACACACAACACACACACACCACACACACACACGCACGCACGGACGCGCACGCACGCACGCACACACACATGCACACACACGACACACACACACACCACACACACACACACACACACACACACACACCCCACACACAGAGAGAGAGGAGGAGAGGAGGGAGAGAGAGAGAGGAGAGCCATAGAGGGTTGATTACATCAATTTACCACACACCTGACTCCAAATGTTAGCCATGCTATATAACATGATCTCAATTCCATTGCTCTCTGTGGACCCCACTCGACAGAGTTTTCAGCCTACATAAGCACTGTAGTTTCCCACCCCGTTGACTAGCTGCAATGTTCACGACTTCCACGCTTGTCCACCCGTAGTTGCCTTTGGAAGTTTCAGTGCACCATATTTCGCCCAATCGACGTTTCGCCCCATCACGTTTCACCCTATTACGTTTCGCCCGATCACGTTTCACCCTATCACGTTTCTCCCTATCACTTTTTACCCCATCACGTTTTGCCCAATCAACGTTTTGCCGAATCATGTTTCACCCAATCACGTTACACTCATAATCTTGTTTCACCCTAGTACGTTTCGCCCCATCGCGTGTTGCCCGATCGCGTATTCCCCGATCGCGTGTTGCCCGATCGTGTATTGCTTGGTCGTGTATAGCTCAATCAGTTTTTTTTGTCTAGTCACGTTTCATCCAAAAAGCTTTTGCCCTAATCGCGGATTGTCTCATCGCATGTTGCCGAATTCTGTTTTGCAAATCACGTTTCGCTCAATCACGTTTTGCCCAGTCCATTTCATTCCCGCAGATCGATCACTTTCGCCCCCCAAATCAGGTGCAACAAAGTTGGTAAAGAAAATTAGCAGAATCACACACACACACACACACACACACACACACACACACACACACACACACACACACACACACACACACCCAACAACACTTCGTGCGCGCGTAGCGCACAACAACACACACACAACACTCGACACACACACAACACACACACACACACACACACACACACGTTCGTGCGCGCGTGCGCACACCAACCACACACACACACCTCACATACACACACACAAACACACACACGCACGCAAGCACACACACACACCACACCACACACACACACACACACACACAACACACACACACACACACACACACACGCGCGCGCGCCGCGCGCGCGCGCGCGCGACAGGGAGGCCTGACGACAGGTGCACACAGATCTTGATAAGCATCCTTCGCGGGAGCTTACTCCATCTGGTAGATTGTGTCACCGACACACACACACACACACACACACACACACACACACACACACACACACACACACACACGTGTACGTATGTATACATGTATACATATGTATGTATGTGTATGTATGTACGCATGCATGTTGATTATATAAATACATTGGTGTGTGAGTGTGTGTGTGTGTGTGTGTGTGTGTGTGTGTGTGTGTAAAGAGAGAGAGAGAGAGAGAGAGAGAGAGAGAGAGAGAGAGGGGGGGGGGCGGAGAACAACAACAACAAAGAACAACGAAGAGGCAATTTAAGCAACCTGGTTTAAGATTAAGAACCTGTTTAAGATTAAGCAACCTGGTTTAAGATTAAGCAACCTGTTAGATAAGCCTTTAAGATTAAGCACCTGTGAAGATTAAGCCACTGGTAAGATTAGCACTGGTTGAGATTAAGCACCTGTTTGATAAGCACTGTTAAGATTAAGCAACCTGGTTTAAGATTAAGCAACTGTTAAGATTAGCACCTGTTTTAATTTACTTCATCTTCGATACAAATAAGATAATGTCATCTGAGGTCAAAAAGATTTTTTGTAATGAATTATATACAGCTTTTTAAAAAAAATGCCATTGCACCATAAATACTTCAGCGCGAACCTTGCATCAGTATTTGGGTGAAACGTGACACTGGAGATGTTCAGAGCTCTGGGAAGAGAACAGCCCAAACAGCGCCTGAACATGTCGGACTGGGCGGAACGTCACGCATCCGGAAGTTTTTCAGTGTCTGCCATTGGACACGATAAACCAGTCAACAGCTTCAGCGAAGTTGGTGCATTTCTTTTTCTGGACTGTACTCAAACGACAACGAAAAAGCAAAGAAGAACCTGAGGTCTCCCCCTTCTCTTTCTTTCGTTTTTATTTTTCTCGTTTTTTTTTTTTTTTTTTCTTTTGGATAAACCTCGCGCGCGCACACACACGCACGTACGCACGCACGCACGCGCGCGCGCGCGCGCGCACACACACACACACACACACACACACACACACAGCTATCCCGCTTTTTGTGCATCCATCCACGTACACAAGAGGCTACTTTATTTTTTCCTCTTCCAACTGTCTTCTTCCCCCCCCCCCCTCCCCCCCTGTTCTTGGCACTATTACGTCAGATGGGATCAATAATGCTTCTTCATCAGATCTGTACTGTAATTGTAGCCAGGAAAAGGCAGAAAGGTATATTCTGTTCTGATGCCTTGCATTCTACCGCGCTGTGATGTACCGAATTATGCCGATTTCTCTGTTTTTCTTAAAGACACTTGCATCTGCGTTTACCGTATTTAATAAATTTGCATTGCACCCATTGTTATAAACGTAGTTGAACACCTCAGAGAAGTTGCAATACAGTATACTGAGTGTGTGTGTGTGTGTTGTAGTTTTCTTCTTTTTCAAGCCTCAGATTCACGCGGTGTAGTCTGTTGCGTTAAGTATTCAATGTTCTTCATTTAATTCTTTGGTTCCAAATCTCAGAATCACTGCATAAATCTAAAATATACAAAGAAGTAATAAACCGCACCT
>CM065740.1:4714523-4722023 GCA_033310375.1 Conus canariensis | reverse complement strand
CACCACGTGAGCACATGATGCCTCAGGCACACCCTGTTATATTACCTTTCAGTCAGTGGCGAAGGAACGTTATACAGTGTTGAGAAATGCAGTGTTAATATAATATATTTCACGCATAAGCTATTCTTAGTTTTTCCGTAAGTTTACAAACATCTAGCTATTTTCTACCCATCATGTCATATTGATATTTGCTCTTTTCACAACCGTCTTCTTGTTACAATTTTCACACCGAGGTTTCTGTTTTCATCACCTATTATTTTCAAACATTTCACACACACATACAATACATATATATATAAAGCTGAACAATTACGTGGTGGCAAGTGCAGGTTAGCAATTTTTCCATCATTTTAATATTGACTAGGCAAAGATTCGACAAAAAAAAATGAAGATGAAGAAAATATATATTAAAAATATGAAAACCCTTCGCTAGCTGCATGAGAGAACCATCGCAATCCCTCTCGAAGGCAGATCTATGTGTATTGCCTGCTCCTAGGCCTTTCGTCCGCTGGATCGGACTCATCAGGGAGACACGGCGATTGTGTCTGTGCTCTTGGCGTCAAATACAGACACACCACAATCCGTAATTCTGTGGTGTTCTCACCACCAAGGGTTCAAAAGAGAATCCAACAGCACCTCAAAGCAGCCAGCGAAAGGTAGTAAATAAAACAAAACGAAAGTGTGGAGAGGAAAAAAGTTGCTGAAAAACTAAAAACATTATGCAAACAGTATAAAATGTAGGGGACAATCTTTGAGCCTATGCTTGAGGATCCATTTAAGGATGCAAGGGAGATCAATATATATATATATATATATATATATATATATATGCTGAACACACATGTGCATAGATACATACATAATATATATATATATATTATATATATATATATATATATGTATATGTATGTATATATGTATCCACACTTTCGTTTTATTCCATTTACTATCCTTCGCTGCTGCTTTGGGGGTGCTGTTGGATTCTCTTTGAACCCTTGGTGGTGAGAAACACCACAGAATTATGGACTGTGGTGTGTCTCTATTTGACACCAAGAGCACAGACACAATCAGCCGTGTCTCCCTGATGAGTCCGATCAGCAGACGAAAGGCCTAGGAGCAGGCAATACAAATACATGTGCTTTTGAGAGGGATTACGATGGTTCCCTCAGGCAGCTAGTGAAGGTTTTTCGTATTCATAATATATTCCCCCATTTTCTTCATTTTTTTTTTCTCTAAAAGTTTAAATCTTTGCCAAGTTATTACTATAATGATTGAAGAATTGTTAGCCTGCACGTGTTTCCCCACTATTTAATTGTTCAGCATTATATATATATATATAATATATATATATGCTGAACACACATGTGCATAGATACATACATATACATATATATATATATATATATATATATATATATATATATGTATATGTATGTATGTATGTATCCACACTTTCGTTTTATTCCATTTACTATCCTTCGCTGGCTGCTTTGGGGTGCTGTTGGATTCTCTTTTGAACCCTTGGTGGTGAGAACACCACAGAATTATGGACTGTGGTGTGTCTCTATTTGACACAAGAGCACAGACACAATCAGCGTGTCTCCCTGATGAGTCCGATCCAGCGGACGAAAGGCCTAGGAGCAGGCAATACAAATACATGTGCTTTTGAGAGGATTACGATGGTTCCCTCAGCAGCTAGTGAAGGGTTTTTCGTATTCATAATATATTCCCCCCATTTTCTTCATTTTTTTTCTCTAAAAGTTTAAATCTTTGCCAAGTTATTACTATAATGATTGAAGAATTGTTAGCCTGCACTTGTTTCCCCACTATTTAATTGTTCAGCATTATATATATATATATATATATATATATATATATATATATATATGCGTACACACACACACACACACACACACACACACACACACACACACACACAGTGAACACCACTACAACAGGAAATATTACCAGCGAGAGAGAGAGAGAGAGAGAGAGAGAGAGAGAGAGAGACAGACAGACAGACAGACAGACAGACAGGCAGAGATGGAGGAGGGGGGGGGGGAGGTCCGCTGCAACGCAAATGCCCACTGGGCATTTTTCTTGTTTTTGTTTCGTTTTGCTTTTCTTTTCTTTCTCCTTCACCTCAAGCTGTATACCACACACTGGGGTGCCTGCAAAAGCAGACCACCGCCTTCCTGCACAGTCCCTTTACGACCCCCTCGAAAACCTGCACACTAATCAGACTGGGCCAGCCAAGGTAAACAAGCAAAACCCGGTGTGAGAAACGCATCATCCCCCGCCCACCCACCCACCCCCACCGACAGCCAAGACGTCGTAAAGCAAGTCAGCCACCCGCCTGTCCAGCCTGTGTGTGCCTGTGTGACTCAGCGCCCAAGACGTGAAACCCCAAAAAACATCAAAGAGAGGGAGGGAGAGCAAGGGCTAGCTTTCAAGGCCCAGAGAGGAGCGCGGGGCTGGGGTGCTGGGCCGGGGGTGGGGGGTGGGGGGGGGAGGGCAGTCTATGAGCCGCCACACACACCTGTCAGGTCCCTGGCCCCAGAACAAAGGGGGCCCAGGTAATGAATGAGGCTCATTAGAATAGTTGGCAGCCCAACAAATACACAGTCACAAGCCCCGTGCCTCAAACGCCAGACCGTGAGCTCTGTACTGGGCTGGTGGACGTGGTAGTGGTGGTAGTAGTAAGGAGAAGAGTGAGGGGGAACAAAAGGAAGCCTCGCTTCACTCTCCACATGTCTGTCTTCAGTGGAGCAAAGGATGGGCGGGTTGGTGTTTGTAGTTCGTTTGCGGCTTTCATGTCGGGCTGTCTGTCGCCTCATCTCCAAAGACGATGCAAAAACCTGTTTCTGCTCATCTCCTCCCGCCCCCACCCCGCCCCTCCTGTGTGTGTGTGTGTGTGTGTGTGTGTGTGTGTGTGTGTGTGTGTGTGTGTGTGTGTGTGTGTGTGTGCGTGCGTGCGTGCGTGTTCCACTCTCCCCTTCGTCTTTTCGCTGTTCTGTTGCTGACAATCATCTCAGGAAGGTGATGTTTGTGTGTGTGTGTGTGTGTGTGTGTGTGTGTGTGTGTGTGTGTGTGTGTGTGTGGGAGGGGGATGAGGGGGGGGGGGGACAAAGGCAAGGGGTGGATGGGTATTGGTTTGTGCACTTTTAGGTGTTGTTTCACGAAAATTCACTGGAAAATTTAGAGCAGAATACTGAATAAGGGTTACTTTGCACCTTGTTGTGTGTGTGCTTTTGCTTGGATGTTTTGGCATGCTCATCTCTCTGTCATCAAAATCCAAGCCACAATCGTATCTATATAAAGTAAAAGAAAACAAAAGTGTAGTTTGCTTTCATCATCATCGTCATATCACACACACACACACACACACACACACACACACACACACACACACACACACACGCACACACACACACACACACCATGCATGTCCACATGGACGATCTCACTTTTCTTATCATTCAGAAGAATCCACCCATTGACTTTCTAACAGTGCGACGCTATGGAGATGTGGACTCGCTCGCTGCTGCAATGTCAACTGTGATTATGCAGAGTGCTCATGGCTCTCTGAAAAGTCGCTGATTAGCATGACCATGATGTCGGGCCAAAGTACATGAACACAACACTTCGACATCGTCCTGTGACAGACCATCTGACAGCAACGCTCTGTAACAATCAACTCCTTCACGGCAATGGACAGACTTGGAACGGTCATCTCCCATTATCATTATTATTATCATTATTATTATTATTCTATTACTATCATTATCATCATTATTATTATTGTTGTTGTTGTTGTTGTTGTTATCATTAAGAATACTCATATAGTGCCTATCCTAGGCATGGAGCTACAACCGTGTTTAAGGAGATCGCACATGCTGCTCATCACCACAGGTATGACAGCACCAGAAGCTCCTGCAACGCCACTCCCCACGGCAGGAGCCCACCCACCATGGTCTGGAAATACTGACATCAAGAGCGCGGCAAGTGGGGCTTACTGAACGGAATGAACGACCTGGAGGGCGCAGCAGACCCTCCTGGAATGGAAACATAACCCAGAGATCATCCGAAAGGACAGCATGAGACCAGACACAGTCCTCCACTCAGGTTCATCAACACAAGCAGTTCTGATTGATTCACGGTGCCTTAGGAAAGCAGAATGGAAGTTGCTGACATCTACAAGAGTGAGAAGTATGCCGTTCTAATCAGCAGCTTGAGGGGAGCTGGTTGTAAGCCACACTCCTCGCCATAGACGCTGGAGCAAGCAGGTTTGTAGGCTTTAAGCTTTCCACCTCAGAAACATGACCTCTGATATGAAAGGGAACAGAAACCTGAAGGCAAAGGCAGAGGCAGCTGAAGACAGTTCCAGCAGGATCTGGTTGATCGCAGGAAAACACCTTTCTTATGACTTCAAGTTCCCAATTCAGGGGGTATCCTAATGTTCTGTGGATAAGGCATCCATCCAAAAGGCAACCCCTTGAGAGGTCCAACAAACGACGAGGTGCAGGTTCGAATCCCGCCAGCGCCAACAAAAGAAGAGTGTCTGAGAGTCATGATGTGACCCGAGCACCGTACAACGTAGGCAATTCCAGGCCAAAACACTCGTCTGAAGCTGCTGACACACGAGCCTTTTCGTCCGTACAGTTGAGACGGAACGTTTGAACCTGTGCGGTCCGACCAGTCAGTGTCGAACGGACGGAGTGCTTCACGATAGTTTTAAAACCTTCGAGTTTGATCCCACATATGCCGCTTCAAAGGACTGTACAATTGAATACGAAGCTTTTTCTCGAATATTTAGATTCTTATAATTTTATGAGTTGACATTCCAAAGCACATCATGGCCTTGGTACGGTTCAATCAAATGTTTGGTCTCCGAATCGGACAGTCTGACCGTCTTGCTGGACGACGCCATTTTTCCTTGTGTCATGGGTGTTGGCTCAATGCTGAGCGTTGATTGGTTGCAGGATACTAACTGTCCGTTTCGAATAGATCACGGTGTATCTCGAACGGTCGGGTTCAACTGGATGCCGAAGTCCGTTTCAGATGTACGTTTACTATGACAGACGCTACGTTTGGGATCGGGTTCGACCGGTGCTTCCGAAGCGTACGGGCGGGGAGGCTCGTGTGTCAGCCGCTTGAGGGGGGTTTCTTCTTCCCAGGCAGACAGACAGACAGACAGACAGATATGTATTTTTAACTTTTTCTTCTTTCTTTTTTTGGCTGTTGTTACCTCACTTTGTATTATGCTGTTGAAAACGCGGAGAGAGAGAGAGAGAGAGAGAGAGAGAGAGAGAGAGAGAGAGAGAGAGAGAGAGAGAGAGAGAAACTCAAAAGCTCAAACTCAAATAGTTTAATTGCAAAGGCCAACGACCTATTTGCAATGAGGTCAAGAACAAAGGTAGAACACACACGCGCTCGGCGCATATACTGAAGATTATGAAAGAAAATATTTGCATAACAAAATATTCTTCCTGAAATTATTCTGGCATTTTTGTGTTAACTGGTAACAGTTCCTCTTTTCGTTTTAGTGCTTTAAAAATGAACATAGTCTACAGAGCGAGTTGCAATTCTCTTTTCGTTTTGCAGTAAAAGAAGCAATGACACTTGATGAACATTTCTAGTATGAGGTAAAATGTATTCATCTCTGAAATCTTTATAGGATGGACAAACAATCAAAAGCTGTATTTCGTCCCGATGTGATGACAGGATGGACAGTTTGGGGAGTTTAGTGTATATATCTTTGATGAACATTCAAACCACTAATACCAAGTCGAAATCTCACGAACACTTTGCGAAATTTAGGAATTGTAAATCAGTTAAATATTTCTCAGTCTGCCATAAGGATTTGATGGAATGATATGTTGAATATCTATCACTATCAAGTATTTTACTATCCCAATTTTGTCTATAACAGTCAATCATGCGTTGTTTAAGTTCACGTAAAAACAGTTTTTCGTAAGTCACTCCACCATTTAACCAAACAAAAGAAAAGCCATAAGTATCCAAACAATGTTTTATCGAAGACACCCTATTTGTTTGTACACTCCGATTTCTAGTACATTGAAATAATTTTCATTTTTCAATTTCATATGCTTGTTTTGGTAGTCTCAAGTGAAAGCTTCTGCAATTTTAACTAGTGGCACATTGAGTTTATTGCACCATCTACATACAAAGGATGCCTTCCTAGCTCACCGTATACCATTGTATTTGGGGTATTTGGGCGTACATTTTAAAAGCGTTTGCATGCAAACAAGTGAGGTAATTCAATTACATGTAGATTAGACTGTCCCCAGACTTCTGCTGCATATAAAAGCATAGGTTTCACTTGCGCATCAAAAAGTTAAAAAAACAAAACAAACAGACTTCTATCCATAGTTCCCAAACTCCACATTGTTTTCAAAATTTCTACAATTTTGGCTTCAGCCCTGCCTGTATATTCTTCGAGTGCAATGTCGTGTGCCAACAGCCCTGATAATTATCGTGGTATCTCATTATTAAGTATTGTAAGTAAAATTTTCACGTCTATTTTAAACAAGCGTCTATACACATGGGCAGAAAAACAACACAAAATTTGGGAAAAGCAATCTGGGTTCCGAAAAGATTATGAAACAATTGATCATATATTTACTCTAATGTCCATTATTAAAAACCGTTTGTCAGGAGAGAAAAAGTGTAAAATGTACGTTGGTTTTATTGATTATATGAAAGCCTTCGACTCTGTCGATAGAGATCGTCTTTGGCTAGTTCTTAAAAAAAAAAAAAAAAAAAAAAAAAAAAAAATTCAACTAAAACGCTACGCATGCTCCAAGGCATATGTATATATGCCTTCTTTGACTGCAGCCGGCGTGAAACAGGGATGTATGTTATCTCTCCTGATTTTTTCTTTTTGATAACTGAGGTTGCTCAACAAGTTACACACAGCATGGCAAACACGGATTCCATTTTTTGCCAGGCTTGTAAGAATTTTTTTTTAATTGTTATTTGCTGATGACATGTTTGATTTCGATAACTCCTTCAGGGCTACAAAATCAATTAAATAACCTTGATAAAGCATCAACTTCTCTAGGACTTTAAGTGAACTTAAAGAAAACAAAAGTTAAGGTTTTTAGAAAAGGGGGACATTTATCAAAAGCAGAAAAATGGTTCTATCAGGGAAAACAGATTGAAGTTGTTAACAGTTATAAGTATTTGGATTTACTTAGTGAGAGAGAGAGAGAGAGAGAGAGAGAGAGAGAGAGAGAGAGAGAGAGAGAGAGAGAGAGAGGTATATTTTTAACACCTTTTTTTTTTTTTTTTTTTTTGTTACCTCACTTTGCGTTATGGTGTTGCGTATGCGAAACTTCAAACGACTCCTTTAGGCCAGACGAACGTCAGCCAGGAGAGAGACATGCCCCTTCAAAAGTAACGTTTTTCGCCCATCCATGCAAAGACGAGCGCCTTGAATGGCAGCGGTCGACAAGCGGCCACGTGTAAAACGTGTCA
>CM065740.1:4699523-4712023 GCA_033310375.1 Conus canariensis | reverse complement strand
AATCAATTTGCAGTTTTTCACCGGGATTAACTCGATATTATGCTAATCGATTTGCCGTCTCAAGTTTTCCCACCGACCACATTAAATTTACACAGTTCTCTGGTCTGATCATGCGGTGGATAGAAAAAGATATACGAGACGTAAAGCGTTTTCAGCTATCGGTGAAGAGCAATGTCTGAGTTCACATCTTGGACATACACCATTCTAAACGATGCCCAGACAGTCGTGCATGCTTGTAGGTACAGCATACCTATAATTCTTTTGCTTTGTATATATGTTCTACTATTGAAAAAAATAATAACACGAGAGTATCTGAAATAGTTTCGCTATCGGTAAGAAAACGAAACGAAAACAACTGACAAACTAAAAGCCAAGAATGATCCGTCTTTCGATTAAAAAAAAGAAAGAATTAAAACCTACTTCATAACCAGAACCGCAAATCGAGATTTCTTCATATACCTGAATCAATTCAGCATATGATGTTGACGGTCAAGCTGACCACATGGGACCATATCTAGGCAGTCACATCGTTAAAGTAGGTCCTGTGTAAGCAGATGCCACAATTTCTAACCGCTGGCTTCAAAGAATATAATACAGAAGGTAGGTAGGCAGATTGATAGATTGATGGACTGATTCTTGAACGCCAGTGGCGTTTGGTCTGCCAGCAGGTCATCCTGGAAGAGATGACCCTGGAAGTTCTTTTGGCCATCGCTCACGCAGTGCGAAACTGACTTCCACCCTGACTTTTCTCCTCCCCTCCTCCCCCTTTCCCCCATTCCATTTCCCCACTCCCCTCCTCCCACCCTACTCCTTCGCAGAGAGAGAGAGAGAGAGAGAGAGAGAGAGAGAGAGAGAGAGAGAGGGAACGATGTGGCGAGAACAGATAAAGCACTCACTCACGATGTCGACGAGATCTGCCATGCTCTCTTTCCTTTGCACGCTTTCTTTCTTTCTTTCTTTCTTTCTTGCTCTCTCTCCCCCTCACTCCTGGCCGTGCACGTCACGCTGTCAGCATCACGTCATAAACCCGTGACGCGTTTCTCCACTCACGCTTCCCCCCTCCTCCTCCTCCTCCTCCTTCCCGTGTCGTCACTTCCTTCAGCGCCGCAGTAAATCACTATGGCGGAGCGCCCGGACTGGCCAGCTGCCGACTCCGGGGAATTTTCATTTACTGCTGGAGCCTTCTCCGCCAGCCATCCGCCCAGTCCGAACTTCCTGTCGCCCGCCGCCCAGCACATGCGCGCAGGACTGCAGCTGCACGTTACGCCACAGACACCGTCTGGGGGGCTAGTCCCCTAGGTCGTTTGTTAGGCTGACGTAACACGTAAGCGGGGACCCCGGCTTTGTACCTTCGCCCCTAGAGAGGGGTCTGTCCGTGGGTCCTCTTCACAGGCACGCCAGTCGCCTCCGCCACGGCCCGTGTTAGTTGCGAGAGGGTTACAAGGCCGTGACGCGGCAGCCTCGAGCGCGTGCATACGCGCTCGCGCGCTCGTGTACACACACACACACACACACTCTCTCTCTCTCTCTCTCTCTCTCTCTCTCTCTCTCACACACACACACACACACACACACACACACCGCACACACATTCTGTCTCTCTCTCTCTCTGTCTCTCTCTCTCACACACAGAGACACAAACACACTCTCTCATACACACACACACACACACACCACACACACACACACACACACACACACACTCTCTCTCTCTCTCTCTCTCACTCTCTCTCTCTCTCTCTCTCTCTCTCTCTCCACACACACACACACACACACAAGCGGAAAGAGACACGCACGGCTGCCCCCGGGTGTATGGAAAAGACGGGAAGATGCCTATGGAGATTGTGTTTATCTTGTCACCGAACGGATACTTTATCGGCTGCAGGGTCGGAAATCACCGTCGGAGCGACAACCTTCCACACGCGGAGTACAAAAAGAAACCCCTTTTCTCCCTCGCTGCGCTCTGAGCTCTCGCCAAACCCCGATTCAAAGGCCTGAGAGAGACGCGTAGTCACCGGCCTGCTGTTATTTATATTGATGTATTATTCATTCGGGGGGGGGGGGGGGGGGGACGTCGGTTTTTTCACTCCCTCTCTCTCTCTCTCTCTCTCTCTCTCTCTCTCTCTCTCTCCTCCAAAAACAGGTTCACGTAGATCTGATAACAGAGATCACACAAATTTCCCCCTTCTGCCATGTTGTGCGGGGCTTGAAGGCGGACACAAAACAAACTGTTCATTTTGGACAGCCGGCTGTTTGGCCACGTTGTTGGGGTTCCCCTAAGATCTAACGCATACCACCAGTCCTCGGGGGCTTGAAGAGGGCACGGCGTGTCTTATTTAGATTTTCTTTCTTTTTTGGTTTGTCTGGCTTTCCGCCTGCTGTAAAAGCCCCCCCCCCTCTCTCTCTCTCTCTCTCTTTCTTGCTCGCCCGCTCGCTCTCTTATATGTAAGTGAACTATATCGTTATCAGATGAGAAGCTGTTTGGAACACATGGGGCGAAATGAATTATTCACAGAGAAGAGAGAGAGAGAGAGAGAGAGAGAGAGAGAGAGAGAGAGAGAGAGTCCTCTCAAAGAGAGAGAGAGAGAGAGAGAGAGAGAGTCCTTAAAGAGAGAAGAGAGAGAGAGAGAGAGAGAGGTTCTAAAAAAAAAAAGTTCAGCCTCCAAAAGAGAGAGGCGCTGGCGCGTATGAACAGCACAAAGCGATGGAAGTTTCGCCCCGTGAGATGCTCATCAGGCGTGGTACCCCCCCCCCCCCCCCTCCCCCAGGTGAGCACTTGTTGATGAACTGAAAGCGACTGTCCGTAACTGGTAGGTACTCTCACACGTCCGTGGGAACACGTCTTCAAAGGACGCAGATAGGCGCCAGTTTGAGGTCAGACGAGGTGGACAAAGATCAGAAGACTGGAAGATAAAAAAAAAAAAAGACACGACCAACGTACATTATTTTTCGATGATAATTCCCAGTGGAGGAAGGGGTGGGGGGGGGGGGGGGGACTTTAATTAAAAAAAACAAAAAACAAAAACAAAACCCAACTCGAGACACAATAGAACATGGACAGCATATCACAAGCTCTAGGGCTAGCAGCCGGGTGCAAGACAAGCAGAACGAAAGAAATAACTAGAAAAATCCTTTGGGACAGCATAGACCCCCACCACACAAAACCATTCAGCAGGGGAAGTAATTGTCAGTATTAGTTCCCACGGACTGAATGAGTTATTCCCCGTGTCCATACGAATGGCACTGAGTGACAAGGATCTACAGTTTAATCCGGATCCACCCCAGTTATTCACCATTCCTTTCTTGAAAGAGAGGGTGTTAGTTACCGCCAATGACATTGACAAACAAAGCTTTGTTTGTCAATGTCATTGGCGGTAACTAACACCCTCTCTTTCTAAATTTTGCTTCGTTCTCCGCCGTCAGTCACTCCATTTTGAAACATTCCTTTCTTGGTCCACACTCTTTCCTTCCACCAGGTTCTGTCCAAATCAATTCTATCATTTTCACGCTGTCTTGTATAGTATGAGAGATCATGAACAAATCAACGAACCAACACACATGGGCAAGTTGTGATACAGCCTTACAGCCATAGGGGCATCGAGCTACCATAGACACAGCTTGATGTACGGCGGCGCCAGTCTCTGTCTTTCCACCACATATAACCTTCCCGGAACTGAATCAGGTACCCCTTTACGACTGCGCGGACACAGACGGTCTAAAATTAAAAAAAAAAATCGAAGCCATACGGTTTGAAGTAACAACGTCAGCTCCACTGAGAAACGCTCTAACATTTTTACCACAGGGTCCTCTCTGAAAACTAGAGCACAAACATCGAATAAGTGTCCTGACATCAATTCAATGATATTTCATTGTGGAACAAAGCATCACAAAAGTGTCCTGATCTCAATGCCAAGTTATTCCACAGTGGAACAAAGACCAAAGCAGTGTCATAATATCCATTCACAGTCACTGCATCGTGGAAGTTGAGTAACACGTGTCCAGTTATCAGTTCCAAACGACTGTGGAATAAACGTCACACATGTGTCATGACACGTGTGTTTGTTTTCCATTGTAAAAAAACAAATTTTGATCAAATGTCCCGATTCCAGAGAGGAAAAAGTTTGAGCGTATGAGTGATCATGTAACCTTCCGAGTACCTGGTCGGTACAGTCTTTATTCATTCATTCATGAGAGAGAGAGAGAGAGAGAGAGAGAGAGAGAGAGAGAGAGACAGAGACAGAGAGAGAGAGAGAGAGAGAGAGAGAGAGTGACAGACAGAGACAGACAGAGACAGAGACAGACACAGAGATGAAAAGAGAGAGACAGACAGAAAGCCAAAGAGGGCGCACACGCAAGAGAGAGAGAGAGAGAGAGAGAGAGAGAGAGAGAGAGAGAGAGAGAGAGAGAGAGAGAGAATCATAAAAAGATATATATAGAGAGGAGAGAGAAGAGGAGAGAGAGAGAGAGAGAGGAGAGAGAGAGAGAGAGAGAGAGAGAGAGAGGAGGTGATGGGGTGGGGTGGGGGGAACTGCTTGAACCCGGGAATCCAAAGTATGCATAAGAAGTACGCCTGTGACGACGTATAAATATGAAAAGTCAAATCTGAAGTCAGATGAGCCGGTCGCCAACAAAAAACATTTCTTCTACACACACACACACACACACACACACACACAGAGAGAGAGAGAGAGAAGAGAGAGAGAGAGAGAGAGAGAGAGAGAGAGAGAGAGAGAGAGAGAATACCGAGTAAAACTTATTCAAGAAAAAAAAACACAAGCGAAATCATCTTTGGAAAAAAATCAATTTCCATATCGCCAAACACCCACACACACTACAGATCAAATTGATGCATACATATTGTACCAAACAGTAAAAAAAAAAAAAAAAAAAAAGGGGGGGGGGGGTCCCTCTGTCAGCAAAGATGGAATAACCTGTAATCTTAAAAGCATGCGGCAGGAACATGCCTATCTTAAGTGACATGGGAAGAACTCACGATACAACCTGGGAGGATTTTTTTTGGGGGGGGGGGGGGGGGGGGCGGGGGGGGGGGGCGGGGGAGGGGGGGGTTAGGGGCGGTGGAGGGGAAAGGGCAGTGAGACTGTTTGCAGTACAGTAATAAAAAGAACCTCTGGAATCCAAAGTATGCATAAGAAGTACGTCTGTGACGAGGTAGAAATACGAAAGTTAATCTTAAGTCAGATAAGCCAGCACAAAACATTTGAATCTTCTTAGAGAGAGAGAGAGAGAGAGAGAGAGAGAGAGAGAGAGAGAACCAGCAAAGGCCTTTTCTACTTTCTCTTTCGACACACTCCGCGCGAGGGATTTTCTTTCTTCGGGAACCTGCCCAGCCCCACACAGATATGGACTGAAGGAAACTGGGAGGCTGGAAAACAAGATCAGACGAAAGGTGGAAGGTTAAACCAAACCCCTGACAAGATACCGCACAACAAAACAGCTTGTAAAGCCCCGACACAAACCCACTGGTCATCTCCCTAGTCGCCGGCCAAATCAGCATACAAATGAGTGAGGGGGGGGGGGGGGGGGGGGGCTCCGAGCTACTACTATCCAGACAATCAAACCATCCCCAACCCCCTTTCACCCCACTAAAGCTTTGGTGGACGGACAAAGATGCAGGCCCCCCTCAAACTCTCCCCCCTCCCCCTTCTGCCCGCTCTCACCGTCTGCTTTCCATTCTCTAATTGGACGGATTGGAACGCTAGCCAGTCCCCAATCCCTCAGCCTCTCGCCCAGCCGCTCACGGTCAATACCACTCGCCCTCTGCCTTGTGAAAATATTGACACGATGATCGCCCTTGGAGATGACGACCGCGTCGGGAGCTGATTGGTCCGTGACACAAGTGCGTGCTGGGCTCGCGCCTGGCTGGCAGCTGTGATTGGGTCATAATCTGCGGCGGTCTGCTTTGATTGGTCCGCTTGCCTCTCGGGGGTCAATGGCGGCGCGGAGGGCGGTAGGAAAAGTGGATGTAAGGGGTCGGGGTGGCGGGAGAGATTACGATCGAATCGCGTGACAACACGGTTGGATGCTTGGTCGGAGAATGTGAAAACAACTGCCTTTGCGCGTCTGAATATCAACAGAGAGATAATGGAAATGGTCCCGCTGCCAAGACTTTTTTTTTCTCTTCTTTTAAAGAACCACTGAAACCACAGTCTTTCAAGACACCTCCTGACTCAGACAGTCTAGTCACACTTCAAACAAACTGACGGTAACATTTTTTTTTCTCCCTCTCCACCACCAACCCTCCTTTTTGTCCATTCTCATTTAGCGAGAAATATGCACAATTTAACAATGGTAATCACCCGGCGCGCGAATATTGAACTTTAATTTCGACTCGTCGTCGACGCTAGCATGTGCGCATCTGTGTGTGTGTGTGTGTGTGTGATCGTACAAGAGTGGATGTAAACAAAGGAAAAGGAGCTGGGAGAAGGATGGTGGACGGAAGAGAGGTGGGAGCGAGGGAAAGGGGCGGTCACTGGGTTCGACTTTCAAAAAACAAATTTGATTATCTTCTCTTATAAGCCGAACAGCGAGTACCAAAGTCAGTCATCAATTCCTTCTAGATGCAGCAGCTACTGCAGTATATGAACGCGGCACGTGTAAATCGACCGATGGGACTACGCATCTACGGGGGGTGTGGAAAACACACATCCCTATCTATGCATTAGAAGAATTCCTTTCTGTAAGAGATGATATTTCCTTTGTATTAAAGTGTTTTTTTTTTTAGTTGCCGGTGGGGACCCTAGGGTTCTTTGAATACAAACAGCTCCTCCGCCTTCTAAAAGTTCTTTGCCAGTAAATTCCTCTTTTTGGTCATTCCCTTTGATCGACACCCCCACCCCTCCCTTCCCTTTCTTTTTCCAGCGTTACTATCATGTACTGGTTTTTGTTTCTACCTTTGTGGACATTTAAAAAACAACAACTAGGAACTCTTTAAGAATGGGTGGGGGGGGGGGGGGGGGGGGGGGGGTCACAATTTAAGACATGTGAGCTTTTTCTTCTTATTCTTGTTATCTGGCGACTATGATGCGAAAACTGCACGCGCTATCCAGGACGGCCTTTTCTCTATGCATTTTTTTGTTGTTGTTGAAAGTTACATTTCAATAATTTCTTACTGACCCTTTCTTTCTTTTTCTTAAAGCTGTTTTGTCATGGAAGAGTGATGACTTAAGGGGACTGGCCAGCATTGTCAGCACGATCTGTTCATCTGCACTATAGGGATGTCAAGGGTTTAACCATCATGTTCTTCATTGCGTCTGTTTGTTTTCCACAGTGTAACTTGTCTTTTTGGATGTGACTCCCCCCCCCCCACCCCCCCCACCCCCCCCCCCCCACCTCCTTGTGTGGGTTTCACAGCCTTGAAAAAGGCTTGGTTGCTTGGTTGGGCTTTAGTCATAAAACAAACGTAAAAGATCTAAAGTTCTGCCGAACGAAAAAGACGAAACAGATCACAAAACAAACGCGTTCCAACCTCTGGTCTTCTTCAGGCAAGACACACACCATTCAGGACAATGAAAACGAAGGACGAACAATCAATCATTACTGATAAAAACTGTACACTGTAAACGGACTTTACAGAGATAGAAGCTAAATATGAGATCAGTTTTGTTTTGGTTTCTTTACTGACATCATTTTTTATAGGGCAAGGTGATTCTTCGTAGTTTCCAATCTTGCTCATGACTGGTCATGTAAGGAATTACAGGTCAGTTTCCACACCGCTTCTTCAACACCTGTGGGAACGAACGAGTGATACCCTAGACAGCATCGTCTTCGGTGCAAGGTTGCACATTTTGACTTTTAAACCGTAAGCATTTCGTTTACGTGTTCACCTCCCATCCCTACCACACACACACATATCACCCTCGATTGTCTGTGTGGGTTTGCAGGGACTTTTTCATGATAAATTGTGTTCCTCCCCCTGCAGTTTATGTGCTAGTACTCTCTCTCTCTCTCTCTCTCTCTCTCTCTCTCTCTCTCTCTCTCTCTCTCTCTCGCTGCGCAGTCGTGCGACTAGTCTTCAAAACCGAATATTTGAAAATACGTCTATCCACGTTGATTGATGAACCGTGATTGCTCTCTCTCTGTCCCTCTGTCTCTGTCTCTCTCTCTCTTTCCTTTTGCCTGCCTATTTTTGTCTCCTGTCGGTCACGGTCATTCTGCCTTTTTTTGTGAGTGCTGTCACCTGTCTTTGTTCTAAGTAAAGAGTCTTGACGCCTTCTCTTGTTTCAGCTTATACCATGCCGCCTTCCTCAGCTGTTATTGTGGTGATCTGACGTCTAAGTAGAAATGGTACACACACACACACACACACACACACACACACACACACACACACACACACACACACACACCACGTGTGTGTGTGTGTGTGTGTGTGTGTGTGTGTGTGTGTGTGTGTGTGTGTGTGTGTGTGTGTGAATGCGCGCGAATCTGTGTGTGTGTGTGTGTGTGTGTGTGTGTGTGTGTGTGTGTGTGCGCGCGCGAATCTCTGTGTGTGTGTGTTTGTGTGTGTGTGTGTGTGTGTGTGTGTGTGTGTGTGTGTGTGTGTGTGAGAGAGAGAGAGGCATTTCAACCTTTGTGTTAAACAGGTGATGAAGTAAAGGGAATGCCTGACGCTCTCGGCAGAGCCTCGTTTTCCCCGCTTTCAGGATGCTAGCAACACCTGGACTATCTTGTCATGAGCTGTGTAGATAGTGGTGATATTGGTCTCGGTTATTCCCCGCTTTCAGGATCCTAGCAATACCTGGACTATCTTGTCATGAGCTGTGCAGATAGTGGTGATATTGGTCTCGGGTATTCCCCGCTTTCAGGATCCTAGCAATACCTGGACTATCTTGTCATGAGCTGTGTAGATAGTGGTGATATTGGTATCGGTTATTCCCCGCTTTCAGGATCCTAGCAATACCTGGACTATCTTGTCATGAGCTGTGTAGATAGTGGTGATACTGGTCTCAGTTATTCCCCGCTTTCAGGATGCTAGCAATACCTGGACTATCTTGTCATGAGCTGTGTAGATAGTGGTGATATTGCTCTCGGTTATTCCCCGCTTTCAGGATCATAGCAATACCTGGACTATCTTGTCATGAGCTGTGCAGATAGTGGTGATATTGGTCTCGGTTATTCCCCGCTTTCAGGATCCTAGCAATACCTGGACTATCTTGTCATGAGCTGTGTAGATAGTGGTGATATTGGTCTCGGGTATTCCCCGCTTTCAGGATCCTAGCAATACCTGGACTATCTTGTCATGGACTGTGTAGATAGTGTTGATATTGGTCTCGGTTATTCCCCGCTTTCAGGATCATAGCAATACCTGGACTATCTTGTCATGGGCTGTGTAGATAGTATTGATATTGGTCTCGGTTATTCCCCGCTTTCAGGATCATAGCAATACCTGGACTATCTTGTCATGGGCTGTGTAGATAGTGTTGATACTGGTCTCGGTTGTTTGTTATCTTTTCAGGACAACATTTGTTGTTTGTTTGCATTAAGCTGTGAATATAGGGTTGATATTTGTCTGGGTTGTTTATCTTTTTGTTTGTTCGTTTGTATTGAGCTGTGTAGATAGTGTTGATATTTGTCTGGGTTGTTTGTTATCTTTTTAGGACAACACTTCCTGTTTGTTTGTTTGTAACGAGCTCTGTAGATACTGTTGATATTTGTCTCGGTTGCTTGTTACCTTTTCAGAACAACACTTTCTGTTTGTTTGTTGAACTAAATGGTGACAGCTCTGAACGAGCAATTGAGGCGGCTGGGCCATACGACACAACTGAAAATGGAACTCTGTCATCACACTCCCCGTCCCTGCAAGGCATGGCTTCTATCTGACCAAATGACGGCTTTTTGTGCGCCAAATCTTGCACCCAAGACTTCAAGTAAGACGTGTTTGCGTGTGGCGACGTACATCACCATTGTGCGTGAGGCCTTTAAGCACCATCCTTAGTCGCCTTTCTCACGTCCCTAAATCTTGCAGCACAGACGGTCAATCTACACGCTGGTTGACCCACCCACGAACTAAATATCCGTCTTTGACCATATTGGGTCTTTTTCGTGTTCGTGTCCATCGCCTTCCCCGGACAATGGACCGTCTATCTCTTCACCCCTCCCCCAAGTCCTCTGTTCCCACCCTTCCACCCCTGCCCCGCTCATTGTCCCTGGTGGGTCGAAACTGACCACCATCCATCACTCCACGCCTCGCTCTGACACCCGCACGTGCGCACGCGACGCGGCGCGCGCATTCTGATGCGAGAGCTGACCGGAGAGTTTGCGGCCAGAAGGTTGAACGTTTCGCACGCGAAGTCATTCCGGCGGAAAATGAAGGAGAGCCGCCGCTTGAGTGAGTGCATCTTGATGCCAGAAATGGGCTGTTGGGCAGGCGGCAAGGCCTGTGTTGATTGTAGACGGAGGGGCAGGAGCGGCCATGATCGATGGCTGTCGTTTGTGGTCTGGCCTTCCGCGCTGGGTTTTTTTTTTCCTTCTCTCCTTCTTGAGCGAGTTTTCTCTGTTAGAAAGAAGAAGAAGAAAAGAAAACCGGTCGACAGGATGTCAGAGTATTGATGCTGGGCCGGGTAAATCCCTCGCGAGCGAACTTATGATCGATTGAGTAAATCAGTCAATACTCTTGTCCAACTCATATTTACAGTATATTTTTTTCAAATTGCTCACGCAGACACCGACCACGTTATTTATAGCGCAGCCGACCGTGCACCGTACCGGGAACTGCGCAAGCTAAATGAATGAATAAATAAACCATGGAAAACCAAGCTTACAACAGCAGTAGAAACAGCTCTGCTCACGCACGCACATAATCCCCCCCCCCCCCCCCCCCACACACACACACCAGGACATCCACATGCACTAATGCGTTAGTGGTTAAAATCACTGGAACCATAACAGAAGGCAATACGATATACGAGGACATGAAACAAAAGAGATACGTGAGCAACCTGAAATGTTCCCGTGTCAGATTCCTCCCCAGCGTTTTCCACAGGAGCTGAATGTGAGGTCAACGATTTATTTTTTCCTTTATTATCTAAACTCGGGTGTCTGAGTATTATTAGTGACTCAGACGGCCAACATTCACCCCAGAAACAACTAACAACAAGAAGGTGTTTCTATAGTACAATGGAGAGAGAGAGAGAGAGAGAGAGAGAGAGAGAGAGAGAGAGAGAGAGAGAGAGAGGTGCATGATAACAAAATATTTCGTTGACTTTTAGACCTTAAAGACAACATTTTTCTTATTCACGTCGACGACGTGCGTTATACAACTGAAAGAAGAAACTTGGAAGTCAGAACGCGAAGTAGTTAAAAATGAAAAAAGAGTAAATGTGGTTCTGACTGAACAAGACATGTAGCAGAAAGCAGGGGAAAGGACGTTCTGAATGAACAATACGCGTAGTCAAAATAGGCAAAAAGGGCTACTGGCTCTTTGAATGACATGGGTGTGATAAATAATAACAGACGGTTACAAGAAAAAGATCCTCTCTAAGCGATACATGTAATAATGATAAAAAAAAAACAAACATGTATGGTAAAGAAGTGCTGCCTGAATCGCTTTTAGTACAACAAAATGGTAAAAAATTATTATTGTTATTATTATGAATACTTATAAAGCGCCTATCCTCGGCTAGAGACCAAGCTCTAAGCGCTCTATAATCCACGCTCGTTTACACAGCGGGCTGCCTACCTGGGTAGTGGCGACTGAAGAACTGCCAGCCGGCGCTTCATTCAGTCGTTTCCCGTGTCATCCAAATTGTTCAATATCGTTCACTCCATTTCCTTACTTCCTTCATTCTTTCCATTTCTCACGCAGGGTGCATACTATGTGTAACGTGCCATCCATACCAACGGCCAAACTGGCCTTCTCTTCCGAAAGTTGGTGATGGGATTTGACGTGTGTGCAAGATGTTATGCGTGCGTTCACACACGGAACCTCGGTTTATAGTCTCATTCGAAGGACTGTAGGGGAAATGGAGTCAGAACCAATGTTAACTCCGAGGGAAAAATCCCCCTGTACCGAAACGGCCCGGCGGAGATTCGAACCCGCAACCCTCAGAATCACCAAGATTACGAGTCCGGCGATCTACCACTGAGCTATTCCGGCCGGTACTACAAAGTAGTACTCATCATCTCATCTCATTCCCCTGACCGCTGGGGTCGTTGGGGGGACGTGATGAGGCAACCGCCGTTTCTCTCCAGGCTCTTCTGTTGGTGGCTGTCGTGAGGAGATCTGGCATGGTCATTTTGGTCCAGTCCTTCAGGTTTTCAGACCAGCTCTTTCTCTGCCTTCCTTGTCTGAGCCCTCCTTCAACGGTACCTTGGAGGATGGTTTTGGAGAGGTCGTTGTGACGAATGATGTGTCCAAACCATGCCATCTTCCGTCGTTTGACGGTTGCCAGTAGTGGTTCGTGGGGCCCAACTAGGTTGGTGACCAGGTTCCGCACATAATCGTTGGTCTTGTGCTCCTTGTAGGACCACTTTGTCCTAAT
>CM065740.1:4692023-4694523 GCA_033310375.1 Conus canariensis | reverse complement strand
GAAGCTGTCCACTGAAACGTCACAGTGTTTGGAAAATGGCCCCCCAACAGTCAGTGCCAAATGGAAGAAAGTGCCCAGGGGATAATAATGGTCATTCTTGTAGAACTCTACGTCCAGCGAGATACTTTTCCTAGTCATGTGTCGGCTCGCTGGATTGGTCTGGCACTTTCAGCCGCGCTTCAACACCAAAAAGGAAAACCCTTCTGCGCTTCGTCAGAACTTACCTGGAACGGCACAGTCCCTTACACTCTTTCTCTGTGAACATCTCAGTGCAAGAAGACGACGAATAGAAGAAGAAGAAGAAGAAGAAGAAGAAGGGGAGGAGACATATTAAGTTGTTTACAACGCAGCCGACGACGGAATCGCGCATCGCAAGTTAAAACGGGAAATGACCTGGAAATTGAAATGCTGAAGTTATGTAACCCCCAAACCAAATCGAGTCCTGAAACTAAAAGACTGATCTAAAACAAATACATGAACAACCAGGATGTTATCAGTGCAAATGAAAAATATATGCCAAAAAAAAAAACAAGAAGAAGAAAACAAATACATGAAACACACACACACACACACACACACACACCCCACACACACACACACACACACACACACACACTCACACACACACACACTCACACACACACACACACACACACACACACACACACACACACACACTAAATAGATCACCTGAAAATAGAGGTCTCATGCTCACTCCACAGCAAAGTCCTTGCGGCCTCTGTCGGTGCCGCCCTGCAGTTGGCTATGAAGATGTTTGTTAAGGACCGGTGTACTCATTAAAACGCTATGGTGCCCCAGGATGTAGTAGGGGAAAGCAAAGAAGGGTGGTTGATGAACAGGATAAGGAACAGCAGTGGCAGCGGCAGGATCAAGGATGTAAGGTGATAACATAACAGGGAAAGGAAAAAAAAACACACAAAAAAAACCAAAAACAGACCAAAAAACAAACAAAAACAAACAAACAAACAAACAAAAACCGAAGGAGGAGGAACACAGCAACAATTACAACAAAGAAGATTCAGGAGGAAGAGGACGAGGATGAGAAGAAGAAGAAGAAGAAAGAAGAAGAAGAAGAAGAAAAAAACACCCTACCAACAACACCAAACATCAGCAACAAACATCAAGAGGACAATAACAACAATATGAAGAGGCTGGTGGAATAGGAATATGGTGAGGGGGCGGGGGTGGGGTGGGCGGGAGGGAGGGGATAAATTAAGAGAAGGCGAAGAGAGGGGCTGGGGGAGTACGAAACCGTCACCACATAACAAAACTGGGGGGGAGGGGGGAAGCAGCTTCTCAGCGGGTGGGGGTGGGGGTGGGGGGACCCAAACAACAAAACACACACACACACACACACACACACACACACACACCCCTTCCCTTTAAGGCGTCACGAAGACCCCAGACGTCACAACGCCCCGGCTGCGTGACACACAAAACACGTCAGAAAGCCACAAGTGTCAGGAGCCCCCCACCCCCCGCTCCCCCCCCCCTCCCCCAGCCCAGTGGAAGAGGGCCTAGCACTGCCGCCATTGAAAGCCCCACAAGGCACAGCTTTGTTCGCCGGGCCCCGTGTAAGCAGATAGCCACTTTTTAGTCGGCCCTGACGTGAGAGGATCAGGCTGGATTAACCAGACACGGATGTGCTTTGATAAATTGTGTGCGTACAGGGGATGGGAGGTGGAGCTCAGGGGCTGGAGGTGGGGGGTGGGGGTGGGGGTGGGGTGGGGAGGGGGACGTAGTGGTGGTGGTGGGGGAGAGTGCAGGGTGGGGGTGATATGAGGAAGGGAGGTGTTGGAGGAGGTGATTTGGGGGAGGAGGGGGTGGGCAGGGGGATGGGGTGAAGTTGGGGGTGAAAGTTGAAGGGGTGAAATATATATGTTAAAAAAAAAAAGGTGGAGAGGATTATTGACTTCCGTTTAGTTTCTTGAGCTCATCGTGGTGTATAATTATGTGAGGATTTTCTTTTTATCTGTAGTGGTGGTGGTGGTGGTGGTGGTGGTGTGTGTGTGTGTGTGTGTGTGTGTGTGTGTGTGTGTGTGTGTGGCGTGGGGGTGCTGCGTGCGTGCGTGCGTGCGTGCGTGCGTGCGTGCGTGGTGTGTGTGTGTGTGTGCAGAGTGCGGTGTGTGTGTGTGTGTGTGTGTGTGTGTGTGTGTGTGTGTGTGAACACGAGCACGTACAATGAACTGCGTGGTGGTGTGTGCGTGTGGTGAGTGTGTGTGTGTGTGTGTGTGTGTGTGTGTGTGTGTGTGTGTGTGAACAAGAACAAGAACATTGTGTGTATGTGTGTGTGCGTGCGTGCATATCCCTCCTATCGTTTATCCTATCCATATTTAGATCAACAGAATGATTTCAGTAGTTCTAGGTCGTTTAGCGTTTATACCGAGTCATAATACATAGCACTAAGCCAGGCTTTTTTGTTTGTTTTGTTTTTTTGTTCTCTCTCTCTCTCTCTCTCTCTCTCTCTCTCTCTCTCTCT
>CM065740.1:4679523-4689523 GCA_033310375.1 Conus canariensis | reverse complement strand
GAGCAAAATCTATAGCTTCTCAAAAAACACTGGCAACGTACACGTCAAAAAGTATTACTGATTCCGGAGTTTCAATCGATAACGATGCTCTATCCTTTAGACCGTTATTTTCTCCTATACCACCATGGGAGCTTAATAAAGCACATTTTGATATTGAACATACTAATATGAAAAAAGATGAAAACATAAACATGTTAGCAAGCTATATTAAATGCCATGTTGAAAAGAACTATTCTAATTATTTGAAAATATACACAGACGGTTCGTGCATCGATAAACAAACAGGTTGTGCATTCTTAATACCAGACTTAAGAGTAGAGAAATCATTTTATATCGGAATTAACAGATCGATATTTACAGCAGAATTAACCGCGATACTCCTGGCTTTAAATTACCTTTTAAACTTTCCAAAAACAATATTTCAAATTCTGTTGTGTTGATTCTAAATCAGCTCTTCAGGCATTAAAAGTTTTTCAATTGCACACAAGACCTGAAATGATCATAGAGATAAGCTGTAAGATACACATGTTAATTGCAAGAGGAACTCATGTAGCTTTTTGTTGGATTCCTTCACATTGTTCTTTTCATTATAATGAAAAAGTAGACAGGGCAGCTAAACGTGGAGCCAAAAATAGTTTTGATTCAGAACTGTTTGATTTCCCCTTATCAGTACATGAACAGTGTAACTTAGTTAAGTCGCATATCTGGAAAGCTTTCGAATATAGTATGGTAGATCACGTTTATAAAGAACAGTTCGATATTAAAAAAATCAAAGAGAATTTTAATCTTAATAGAAAATTACTCTCATTAATGCACAGGTGGAAACTTAATGCATTTAAAACAAAATATGTAAAAAACGTAGTTTGCGTATGTGGAAACAAGATTACTCCAATTCATATTGTTTCATGCAATGATATGAACAAAATCATTCCAGTATTGAAGCAAAATACTGTGCGAATTCTTTGTACACTTAGAACGCACCCCTATTGGAAAATACTTATAATATTCTTTATTAACTTTATTTGCGGAGGATAAGAAAGGAAGGGGGGGGGGGGATAAAATGGGCGGGGGGGGGGGGGGGGGGAGCAAAGGATTTTTTTTTTTTTTGGTTTTGTTTGTTTGCTTGTTTGTTTTTTTCTTTTTTCTTTAATACTGTCATCCGTTTTGACTTTAATTGATTAGTTAGTTGTTGGTTATAAGTATTTTGTTTCATGTTAATTTTCTCTTATGACTTGTGTAAAGTATATTCACACACTTACACATCCATAACTCTCTCACTCAACACACACACACACACACACACACACACACACACACACACACACACACACACACACACACACACACACATATTCGCGTGCACGCGCACCCATACATATACACATACACACATTATGTGCACGCTCGCAATTCCGTACACATTCCCCCCTTTTTTTTGGTCTAATATCACGAATAGTGGATAGACGTTAAATGAAGGACACACACACACACACACACACACACACACACACACACACACACACACTTCAAGCCTCAATAAAGATAATGTTGACTTGACTCAATCACTCACAAAAAAAAAAAAAAAAAATGGACCATTATTTCTTTGTTTTTATTTTGAACCCCCCTACCCCCGCCCCCCCCCCCCCCACCCCTTCCCCCTCACAATAACCTATTTGCCTAATGATCGACTTAAAATTCAATTGGACCATTATTTCTTTGTTTTTATTTTGAGGCCCCACCCCCCACCCCCACCCCCCCCCCACCCCCCCTCACAATAACCTATTTGCCTAATGTTCGACTCTAAAAGTTAACGGGACCATTTATTTCTTTGTGTTTATTTTGACCTCCCCCCCCCCCCCCCTTACCTACCCCCATCACAATAACCTATTTGCCTAATGTTCGACTTTAAAATTTAACTGGACCATTTATTTCTTTGTGTTTATTTTGACCCCCCCCCCCCCCCCCTTACCCTTTTACAATAACCTATTTGCCTAATGTTCATCTCTAAAGAGAAACTAGACCATTTGTTTTCTTGTTGTTATGCTAACCCCCTCCCCCCCCCCCCCCCCCCCCCACACACACACACCTTACCCCCTTCTCAATAACCTATTTGCCTAATTTTCGACTCTAAAGAGAAATTGGACCAATTATTTCTTTGTTTTTATTTTTTACCCCCCACCCCCCTCGCAATAACCTGTGTTTGCCTGATGTTCATCTCTAAACAGAAATTGGACAATTTGTTTCTTTCTTTCTTTGTTTTGGGTTTTTTTTCGAAATTCCCCTACCCCATCACAATAACCTACTTGCCTACTGTTCATTTCCGAAGAGAAACTGGACCCCCACCCCCACCCCCACCCTCTCCTCCACTGCAACAAGTGTTTTTCTTTTTTTTTTTCCAAACTCTGACGCACATACTGCCAGCAGTCATTCTGTACCCCCCAGTTCACACAAGAACACACCGGTGTATATATATATAATAATATATATATATAATATTATATATATAGCCGTGGGTATGGACGGATCGCTCTCCGTCCCAAGCAAGCCGATCTTCATGCAAACCCTCAAAGGATCAGGCCGAGCTTAGGCCCGGGGCCCAATGACCCTGTAAATGCGGGGCGAGGGTGAGGCCAGCTAATCCCCCTCAGGATAAGCAACGGCTCGGTCTCAGGGGCGGCCAATATCGTTTCGCATCAGATGATGTCCTAAGCTCCTTCTTTATCATTATCTTGTCCAGGCGGCCGCCTGAACCACGGCTATGTCAATGGGTCCCCCCCCCCCCCCCCCCCCCCAAAGTCCGGAGAGACCCTGTCCTCATGGTTGTGTGTGTTGGAGGAGGGGGTGGGGGGGATGAGGAAGGTGGGAGGCGGGGGAGGGGGTGGGGTGGGAGACGGAGAAGTCCCGTGTAGGTCATTCCTCATTCTTCTCCAATCCTCCTGCCTGCTGTCCTGGCCGCCCTGTCGACACTCCGTGATAAATTAATATAATAAATGGCAGCTCTCCCACTGTCAACCTGCCGGCCTAATTGTAGAAAGAGATGCATCGCCCGGCAATTCGCAATCTCATCTTCCCCCCTTGTACAGTGTATAAGAGGCCATCTTGGGCCCCCTTTCGCTCACTGTATAGCGGCGGATCGTATGTGGTGTGTGTGTGTGAGTGTGTGTATGGAATGGGGCCACCAGCTACAGTGCTGGACATTCCTTCTGTGTGGGGGGAATTTTGGTGACAATGGATACGCTCGCTGCCTGCAGTCTCCGATAAGAAACGGGACGTGTTTGCTGTCAGGGCTTCCCTCCGTTGGATTACCTTTTTGAAAACATGGAGGATTCATCCCATTTGTCTTGTCCAAGCAGCCTGTTGGTGCAGATGAAAGTCGTTCTCGTGTGCTAGCTTCAGGAAAGTCGTCTTTCCGGTTCGACAACATTCAGTCGTGGATTGTTCATGACCAAAAGGGTCCACGTGTGCATTCACGTCCCCTTGAGGCCCTCAGTGATGTGAAAAGCTCAGAAGACTTTGACCTTGCCAGCATCGTTCACATCATGTTGCAACGACTCTCACGATATCCCTCCCGGATTCCTGTCCTGTAGTGGTCATTGACCAGCCAGCCCTACTCTCTGATAGAATGTTTTGGTTAGAAATGATATTGTCAGAAGGCAAGCTACGTAACTGGGAACAGAAATCCCGAAAAAAGCCACACGTAGATCGTGCCCAAGGGCCTCGACATTGACGTTTGTCACATTATACTGGAAGAGCTGCTTGTGAGACCAGCCGCTTAGTTCCATCCGGTCATCGCACAAACAACAGTGGATTGTATAGTAAGAGATTCGCGTCAAAACGCTGTCATTTTGATCTTATTCATAAAGAGAGTAGACAGTTCTCCAGGAAGAGAGTAGTTCTTTACACGCCGTAAATCTAATGTTCCTATGTGTGTGCAATGGGATGTTTGGGGGCTTTTTCAGTGTAAACTGCATCCTGGTTTTATGGACATTCCTGCTAGTCATTTCCTGCTCTCTGTCATTCTCCTTGGATCTTCTTTTACACACACACACACACACACACACACACACACACACACACACACACACACACAGAGAGAGAGAGAGAGAGAGAGAGAGAGAGAGAGAGAGAGAGAGAGAGAGAGAGAGAGAGAGAGAGAGGGAGAGCGTTTGTCGTAGATTCTTTTTCTGCCTTTACCACTCATTCATTTGTCAATTTTTCAAATCTTTTAAACAACATGGCAGCTTTTGTGTGTGTGTGGTGTGTGTGTGTGTGTGTGGTGGTGTGCGCGGCGGCGCGCGCGCGCGCGTGCGTGCGTGCGTGCGTGCGTGCGTGCGTGCGTGCGTGCGTGCGTGTGGTGTGTGTGTGTGTGTTGTGTGTGTGGATCTAGCGGTCAGCTAGTGAGACAGTGACACTATCCAGAACGTTGTGTTAATTCGCCCATAACCTTCAAGTTTCTTTATTCATTTTTGTATTTGTTTATTCATTTGCTTATTAATAGGAATGTTACTCACTTGTTCTGAAACGCTTCTTAACTGGAGGTGATAAATCATGTACATTCAGCATGGCCTAGTTTAACTCACAGTGTGGCTTTCAACAAATACAATTACCATGTTATCCATGTCTTCTGCATATTTCTGTAAACATCACACGGTGTTTACTGTTCTTTTTTTTTCCATCTCAGAACAAGACTACACCTCCCCCCCCCCCCCGGCCTCCTTTAGCGGCAGCCCTGACTGTAGGTATTTCTTTATTCCCTTTCCCTTGCCCATCGAATTGATTCTGCGACGTGTGTGTGTGTGTGTGTGTGTGTGTGTGTGTGTGTGTGTGTGTGTGTGTTGTGTGTGTGTGTGTGTGTGTGCGTGCTGTTGTGTCCGTTGTTGTGCAGTGTGTGTGGGATCGGTGTTGAGTGGTGTGTGTGTGTGGGGGGGGGGGGGGGGGGGGGGGGGGGGGTGCGTGCGTGCGTGTGTGTGTGTCAATATGCACACTTGTTTGTAGATGTATGGTACTTATTGCAATTTCATCTTCTTATTGGTTTCATTTATGTTTTCTTTAATCTTTTCTTTATTTGTAAGCGCTTAGGGTTTATGATGTGAGATTAAGCGCCATAAATAGTCATTATTATTATTGTCATCATTATTATTATTGTTATTATTATCATTATGGTCGGCTGGCCTATCACACACCTAAAAACTGGAACCGATACTAAACACTGCTGGTAGAAAGAGGAGGGTTGTGTGACCTGCCTAGCGATTAGTGCGTAAACCAGAAGAGAGGTGTCGATTTACGTCAGAAACCAGAGACTTATTACTGCACTGAGCCGCATTTTGATGAGATCAGAGGGAACGTTTCCAACATGAAAGAATTCGACAACACAGGAAATTTTGGTGCAGTTTTGCAACAGTCGGGACAACCATTGCCATATATAACGGACATTATGAATTTGCCCTTTCCGGCCGCGCGCGCGCGCGCGCTCACACACACACACACACACACACACACACACACACACAACACACACACACCACACGCACGCACGCACGCACGCACGCACGCGCACGCACGCACGCACGCAACCACACACACAACACACGACCAAAGAAGGTTCATTGAGTTTTCTAATGCATTGCAAAGAAACAGATACAAAGTTTAAATGTGGGATTTTGACACGAAAACCATGGAAGCCGAACTAGAATGTTCTACAACAACCTTTTGACCCCCCCCCCCCCCCCCCCCCCCCCCCCCAAATTAAAAAAAATCACGAAAAAAATCTACCTGTCAAATATTTTTTTTAATGTTCTAAGCCAATTCTTCAGATGTAATTATATTTAAACATTTCGATAATAAAATATATGTTATTATATATATTATATATATATATATATATATATATATATATATATATATATATATATATATATACTACACCAAACACACACACACACACACAACACACACACACACACACACACACGTTGTATGTAGACATTATTCCTGAAGACGGATGTGGCTATCGTACAGGTGGGATACAGTCATAATTATAAGCAAAACTCTCTCCACAGTAAACCTCAGAGGTCTTGCCAAGGACCCAGAAAGAAGGTTGAACACGTCTTACCATACAACCCCAATCACTCTCGGAGTCTCTGAACTGATTTTGAAAGTTCGCACAAATCGTGGAGTGAACAGAGGATCATCATGATGAGAGTAGATATTGAACACATCTTCTCCCCCCCCCTCATCCCCTTCTCTTCCTCCCCCCTCTTCCTCCTTCTCGTCTCTCTCCCTCTCTCCTCTCATCTCTCTCTCATCTTCTCTTCCCCCTCCTCTCTTCCTGCCTGTGTGCTTCCGCCTTCTTCGGTCCCTCATTCTGTTCAAACTCATCAGGCGTTAATAAAACACGTCATGCGTCCCCCCTCTCCTCCCCCTCTCTCTCTCCCTCTCCCTCTCTCTCTCTCTCTCTCTCTTAGTCCCCAGCCCCAAACAAATTAGTCGTTGAAAAATGGCGATGAGAGACTGATGAGGGTGATAAAGGTTTGGGGGGAGGGGGGCGGGGGAAAGGGAGGGGGTGATAAATGGAACCCCATTCACTGCCGCCTCTCTTTACTCTGCCCCCGTCTACCCCATCCCCATTCCTGCCCTCCCCCCCCACCTCCTCTCCCTCAGCTATCATCATTTATCACTGAAAAACATTACTAACCTTTAATGACAACGATGCATCATCACCACCACCACCACCCTTGGTCTCCAAAGCAGAGAGAGCTCAGCTTTCTCCGGGCTTTCAGTGAGAGTGAGCTGAGCCGTGGGCAGTGGGTTGGGGATCCTGATGATGGAGTCAGTCCCTGTCTCTTCCATCCCCCTCCCCTACCCCCCTTCCCACTTCCCCCGGCCCGCCGAGGCAGTCTGTGTGGTCGGGTAGAAGGCTCTTTTCGGTCCATCATGGGCAGAAGGTACTGTGGTGTCGTCACTGGACGACCATGTCCGTGCTGCTGCTCCTGGCGCTACAAGCTCAGAGGCTGGGGGAAGTCTTCTGGCACGGGCGCTGCTTGTCAACTCTGTGGTGGTGGTGGTGGTGGTGTTACTAGCTGTATCGGTGCTGACGCTTGCTACGACACTTTTTGACACGTGTCGTCCATGTGTACTAGTAACATCACAGGATACACGTGAGGTGGTGTTTCTTCTTTGATTTTTTTAATAGCTCTATGAGCACGTAGAACCTAGAATGGCTCTTTTTATGGCGTCATGTGTTGTACGTGTATGCTAACGTCACAGGGAAACTATATGATGATGTTATGTGCAGAGCAGAACTCCGAGCTGAACTGTTTCTGGCACACGTATCAGAAATGTACTGATTTTATAGGACAATCGTGCGGTGGAGTTGTCATCAGTACAAGTAAACACCCCAAGACCCTTGCTGTCTCATGTGCAGAACGTGAGTGCTGCATCCAAAGGACATCCACATGGTGATGGTATCAGCAGTGTCATCACCGTCCCACGCTGAACTCTTTTGTTGGCACATGTGGTGCAAGTGTAATGATGTCACTGGGCAAATGATAATGAGGTGTTGTTAGTGGCACTACAACACAGGTCTTTTTTCAACCTATCTGGACGCACGTGGCAAAGTGTGTTGATTTAAATGATAATGAGGTGTTGTTAGTGGCACTGCAAGCACAGGTCTTTTTTCAACCTATCTAGACGCACGTGGCAAGGTGTGTTGATTTAAATGATAATGAGGTGTTGTTAGTGGCACTGCAAGCACAGGTCTTTTTTCAACCTATCTGGACGCACGTGGCAAGGTGTGTTGATTTAAATGATAATGAGGTGTTGTTAGTGGCACTACAACACAGGTCTTTTTTCAACCTATCTGGACGCACGTGGCAAGGTGTGTTGATTTAAATGATAATGAGGTGTTGTTAGTGGCACTGCAAGCACAGGTCTTTTTTCAACCTATCTGGACGCACGTGGCAAAGTGTGTTGATTTAAATGATAATGAGGTGGTGTTAGTGGCACTACAACACAGGTCTTTTTTCAACCTATCTGGACGCACGTGGCAAGGTGTGTTGATTTAAATGATAATGAGGTGTTGTTAGTGGCACTACAACACAGGTCTTTTTTCAACCTATCTGGACGCACGTGGCAAGGTGTGTTGATTTCGTTGGACAAGCAATGAGGCTGTGTCATCAGCGGCACCAGCTCACACCCGAGTTAGTCTCTTTTTGCACACACAGTATATAAAGCGTGTTGATGTCATACAACATACGTGAGGATGGGCTATTAGTAGCACATGTAGAGATCCAGGAAGACGGTTCTTTGCATCACGAGTGAACGTCAATGTGCTGGCACCATCTGCATCATAGATGACGTCATGTGTGGCATCGTCTGCTTCATGAGTGACGCCAATGTGCTGGCATCATGTGCATCATGAGTGACGCCAATGTGCTGGCACCATCTGCATCATGAGTGACGCCAATGTGCTGGCACCATCTGCATCATGAGTGACGTCAATGTGCTGGCATCGTCAGCTTCATGAGTGACGCCAATGTGCTGGCATCATGTGCATCATGAGTGACGCCAATGTGCTGGCACCATCTGCATCATGAGTGACGCAATGTGCTGGCACCATCTGCATCATGAGTGACGCCAATGTGCTGGCACCATCTGCATCATGAGTGACGCCAATGTGCTGGCACCATCTGCATCATGAGTGACGCCAATGTGCTGGCACCATCTGCATCATGAGTGACGCCAATGTGCTGGCACCATCTGCATCATGAGTGACGCCAATGTGCTGGCACCATCTGCATCATGAGTGACGCCAATGTGCTGGCACCATCTGCATCATGAGTGACGCCAGTGTGCTGGCACCATCTGCATCATGAGTGACGCCAGTGTGCTGGCACATCTGCATCATGAGTGACGCCAATGTGCTGGCATCGTCTGCTTCATGAGTGACGCCAATGTGCTGGCACCATCTGCATCATGAGTGACGCCAATGTGCTGGCATCATCTGCATCATGAGTGACGCCAGTGTGCTGGCATCATCTGCATCATGAGTGACGCCAATGTGCTGGCATCATCTGCATCATGAGTGACGCCAATGTGCTGGCATCATCTGCATCATGAGTGACGCCAGTGTGCTGGCATCATCTGCATCATGAGTGACGCCAATGTGCTGGCATCATCTGCATCATGAGTGACGCCAATGTGCTGGCATCATGTGCATCATGAGTGACGCTAATGTGCTGGCATCATGTGCATCATGAGTGACGCCAATGTGCTGGCATCATGTGCATCATGAGTGACGCGAATGTGCTGGGTCTATATGACAAACACGTGGTGAGTAATTAGGACCTCAAAGATGATCTCAGCAACACTCTTCTTGGCGCAGGTTCTGCTAGTGTTCTGATGTCACGTGACACGGTGTGGATCCTGCAGTAGCACCATGCAGACCTTGGCAAGACTCTTACTTGGTGACACAAGCATCTTGACGACCAGGAAAAAAAAGTATGTGATTACGTCTTCATCATTATGCAGACCTTGGCAAGACTCTTACTTGATGACACAAGCATCTTGACGACCAGGAAAAAAGTATGTGATTCCGTCTTTATCATTATGCAGACTAGAATCGTTGCCAAAGATGTCCTGAAATCTTTGCTAAGGAGCACGAAGCCATTCAAGAGGTGAGACAAAGGCGCTGGTGACGTTCCATAAGAATTCTGTCGTTGTAGAGTCATACACGTTCAATGACGCTCAGGGCATATGTACACACCACGGAAAGTGTTACAACCATGACTCCAAACAGGAACGGACTAATCATAGGAGACTTTATCATCCTTGAAAACCGACATCAAGCAATTCTAAATAGCAGCATGCAGGGTTTGTATTGGTGTCATATTAACCAAATACACCAGAAGAGCAAGAGATTATTCTCTTCCAACAAGTAGACTGCAGTTCTTCCACAAGATATTCACACACGCACGCACGCACGCACGCACGCACGCACGCA
>CM065740.1:4645272-4665272 GCA_033310375.1 Conus canariensis | reverse complement strand
TTGCCTCATGTGCTCTCTCTCTCTCTCTCTCTCTCTCTCTCTCTCTCTCTCTCTCTCTCTCTTCTCTACCACGTAAGGAGGCTGTAACCGTGCCTTAAAAATGTAGAATGGTATTGTAGCTGTGTTTAGTATGTTGATTTCCTCTTTATCTATTGTTTGTTTGGATTTGTTCTTTTTTATTTTATATTCAATGTCATCCAGCAGTGAATGGGAACCTGATTCAGTTCAGGGAAGGTTAAAGGCGGCGGAAGGAGAGTAATGGGCACCGCCTCCCATCATGCCGTGCCCTAGAGACGCAACGAGCTGTGGCAGTTAGTTACTGTGTGGACTTATTTGAATTTTTTAAAAAAAAGGAAAAAAAAAACAAACATTAAAGTACAAGATGATTTCGCACGTTTCACCATGGGTACTGTCATCCTTGCATGCGATTGCCATCGTCATTAATTCCATGAAAGTGTAATATTACTACCACCAGTTGTTTTTTTTTTCATCATAAGAGTGTCCGGCAGATGTCAATGCAAGCAAAGCAATCACAATCTTATCGCCAAGAAACACCAAGGCTCACCGCATGTCAACGCTTGGAAAAATCATCGTGTCTCTGACGTTCACCCGTATGCGTCCTAATTAATTCCATAACCTTCTTATCAGTGAGAAAGGTAGGATGATTAGGCCTACTTGAAAAATATATTCATGGTGTTTTTTTTTTTTTCTCTCTCTCCTAAGACAGAAATTTTTCAATGCAAAAACATCGTCACTTTCCTATTTTGATAGACCCAGTATCGGGACTAGTGCATTTGGCAATTCTAGTGTAAAACATAAATCTTGTCAAAGATCACAACAGATTTTTTTAAAATCTATTTTGTGACTATATCTTGGGTTTTGGTGCTCTTCAACAGCCACGAAAAAAAAGAAAAAGAAAATGAGAAGACTATTACTTAAAAGAAAAAAAAAACCTTAGAAGAGATAACTGAAGTTAAAAAGAATTGATCCTAAAATAGGAAATCAAACCAAACTGTGATATCCGTCTTTTGACACCATTCAACTCCCATAAGAGAACGGCTGGTCTTCTCATGCCAACCTCCCAACCTCCACCCCCTCACCCTCCTCTCCCCCCCCCCCCCCCCCAAGCCCCGCTTCCTTGCCCGGCGGAGGCCGCCGACTGTCTGCCGGCCTGTTACCAAGTTATCATCGGCCTCTCACGAGCCGGCAAACAAGATAGAGGCAAGGGTGATAACCCCTACTACAGATGGCGCTTTCCAGGCAACGCGGTGACGCCACTCTGTTTGACAGGGGCACGTCACGCGGTGCAACTTGTGGGCTCCGCCGATGACGTCAGGAGGGGATCCGTTTCCTGTCTTGTGGACCAGGTGTGTGTGGTGTGTGTGTGTGTGTGTGTGTGTGTGTGTGTGTGTGTGTGTGTGTTTCCCACCCTCTTTTCCCCCCAGTCAGACCGGTAGGTGTTTGTCTAGTAAGCTTTCTTCCGGCCTGTTCTCAACTTATCAACAGATTAAGAAAGAAATACAAAATAAACGGAACAGCATTTGTGTTTCCATTCCAGTCGCCGACTGGAGGCTGGGGAGGGGGGGGGGGGGGGATAGGAGGAGGGGGGCGGGGGAAAGGAGGGAGGGGGAGGGGGGGGGGGCAAGGTCGTGGGTCGGAGTCATTTTAGTTGTGGGATCTTTCGGCCCCAGTCGGTTCCCACTCGAGAGTTGCTGCGTGCGTGGAAGTTGACATGGGAATTCTTGAACGACACAGTCGAGTTTCAACCTCTTATTAAGTGGGTGCGTCCCTGTACCTTTTCCTCAAATTTCCTGATCGACACCCACAGGTATGTGTATGTCTCAATTGTGACTTGAGACAGCAGGGATACATTTTTTTTTAAACATAATGATATTTCAAAAGGGCCAGTGCGGTACTGCACCGTCCTGTTCTCTCAGACCAAAAAAGGGGAACAAACGCCACAATGTCAGAATTATCATTTCAGATTGAGCACCATGTAAAACAACAACAATGATAACAATAACAACAGCAGCAGCAACAACGACAACAACAACAACAACAACAAAAACAAAGTATTATTGACTGGCTTTCAAGGCCTTCTCTCAGGTTGATCGGAGTTTCAATGTCCTCTCCACACTCATGCTCGTAGTCAATATATTCTTCTTCTTCTGCGTACGCAGGCTGATACTCCTGCGGACACTCCCTGTATAGACAGGCAGGTATTATTCCCATCTGCTCAACAAAGGGAGTGGCGTTTTGTGTGTATGACCGTTTTTTCTATCCCGCCATTAAGGCACCCATACTCCATCTTCGGGGAAGGTGCATGCTATGTGTAACGTGTCATCCATACCGACGGTCAAACCGGCCTTCTCTTCCGAAAGTTGATGATGGGATTTGACGTGTGCGCAAGATGTTATGCGTGCGTTCACACACGGAACCTCGGTTTATAGTCTCATTCGAAGGACTGACTGCATGGGAAATGGAGAGTCTGAACCAATGTTAACTCCGAGGGAAAAATCCCCCTGTACCGAAACGGCCCGGCGGAGATTCGAACCCGCAACCCTTGGATTACGAGTCCGGCGCTCTACCAACTGAGCTATTCCGGTCCCCGCAGTCAATATATATATCTACATATACATCTTTTCGGTGTTGGGGAACTTCAAAGGAACTGTCGTTAGACTAGCTGATCGTGGTGCCGTTATTAAGAAGAGCGGGTGTGTGTGTGTGTGTGTGTGTGTGTGTGTGTGTGTGTGTGTGTGTGGAGAGGGGGGGGGGGGGGCGGGGGGCGGGGGGAGAGAGAAAGAGATTCACACTCACGATGGCTCCACAATACTGGCATTTTTTTTTTTTTTTTGTCAACGGAAGGCTTTCTGGATGGTGACATGTCTATGTATGATCCCAGCAGGCACCACCTCATACATCCGACGTATCCCAGGAGCAGTGGAAGTGTCCGTCAGTGGGTGGGATGCCTCACCTCCATCTTCTGCTAAGTGATCCCTCCCTGTGCACTGCAAGCGCTGTCACTGCCACCGGACGTTTATGAGACAGAGAGAGAGAGGGAGGGAGAGAGAGAGAGAGAGAGAGAGAGAGAGAGAGAGAGAGAGAGACAGACAGACACAGACAGACAGTTATAGTGAGCAAGACAGACGGGCACAGAGAGAGAGACAGACAGACAGAGAGAGAGAGAGAGAGAGAGAGAGAGAGAGAGAGAGAGACAGAGACAGAGAGAGACAGAGACAGAAAAACAGACATCCATAGTGAGCAAGACAGATAGGCACAGAGAGAGAGAGAGAGAGAGAGAGAGAGAGAGAGAGAGAAAGAGAGAGAGAGACAGAGACAGAGAGAGAACTATAAAATAGGCACTCTGGCTCACCCACCTCCGCCAGCTCCAACCGGCTGAAGCCGGTTTCGCTGTTGCTCCGCCGGCTTACCCAGAGTGCCTATTTTATAGTTCTCTAATAGTAAACACTTTACAAACATACATAATGTGTAGGATTATCTATGTCTCTCTCTGCTGAGCAGTCATCTTCTTGCTAGTTTTACTGCTCTTATCTAGGCCAAACGTTCATCCATGCACGTTTGACACAGTTAGAGGGGCTTCTTACTTTATATCTATGTCAAACGTTCATGCATGCGCGTTTGACACAGTTAGAGGGGCTTGCAAATCTATGTCAAACGTTCATGCATGCCCGTTTGTCCTAGTTACGAGAGCCACTACATCCTGTTAGACTCATGCTGCTAAAATAGGACGTTCACGCGTGAACGGCTATTTATAGTAACAGTCAGCAAGGCTAGTTTTGCCGCAGCACAGGCCTCCCACCTATTTTACAAAGAGTTTCACAAAGAGTTTAACTCTCCACACGCCTTTTCTTTTTTCATCCTGGGCTTGGGACTGATTTTCTTTTGTTTAGATACTCCACCATACAGCCATAATAAAACACATGATCATCTATAGCAAGAAGCTGTTCCTCTGTGAACAAAACACGCCCGTCTGCATTGGAAGCCATGGCTAAACTGGCTGGCTCTTGTCCGGTCACGTGGCAGCCTCGCATTCTCTCGAGAATGTTCGGGAACATTTGCTGATGTAATAATGTTGCAAGTTCCTATAAATAGCCGCTCGCACGGGAACGTTCTTGGTCTTGTGATTGCGGGGAAGGTAAGAAACATGTTTTGATATGTTTGGAAATTTAGCCGCCTAAATTTATACAATGACGTCTAACGCCTGTACTAAACGACGCCGGTGGGGAATTTAGCCGTCTAAATTTATACAATGCTGCGTGGCGGCCCGACGCCCTTATGTGTAACTCGACACGAACCAGCAAACAGTGCGACGCTTCGACTCGGCAATTATGCAGTTGGGTAAGCCGTGGCTAGACATGTCTGACCTAGATACTACATAAAGGCAGAAGTGAAGAGGAGTTGTCTCCCGGAAAAGAATGTAACAATTAATTGTGAAAAAAAATCGTCATTAAGTCGTTCTAGGTTCTTATTCAAGTCGGCATCACGTTCTTATTCAAGTTCTTATTTAAGTTTTTAACAAGTTTTTATTTAAGTTCTTATTTAAGTTCTTAACAAGTCAACATCAAGTTCTTAACAAGTCATCATCAAGTTCTTAACAAGTTCTTATTCAAGTACTTATTCAAGTTCTTAACAAGTCGTCATCAAGTCGTCATTAAGTTCTTATCAAGTCGTCATTAAGTTCTTATCAAGTCGTCATCAAGTTCTTATCAAGTTCTTATTTAAGATTTCATCAAGTCGTCATTAAGTCGTTATCAAGTTCTTATTCAAGTCACTTATAATTATTTATTAAGTTCTTAACATATTATTGCATATCAAATGGATCAAAATGAGATTTTGTTGTTGGCAGTTCTGGCATGCTTTTTTGTTCGGCTTCTGTATTTAGTGGCTGAGATTTTTTGGACTGCTTTGGTTTTTGCTGGCGTTGTTTATATATTTTATAACCGTAATAACCACCCCCAGCAGCAATGACGCTAAAAATGGCAACTGTTTTAAATTCAATATTCCATGACGACTTTGGTGTTGTAGGTCTTGAATCAACTTGTTCTTGTGTATTTACAGCTGGCATTGAAACAACTGTTGGCGTTGGCGATGTTATGTTTTCATTATGAGTTATATTCTGTGATTGCAACATTAATTTTTTTTGTTTGTTCCACTCTGCTAATTTTTTTCCTGCTGCAACGCGCCCAGGATGAGGAGGCTTTTTACTGGTCACTTTCTCCACCTGATTCAATGTTTTCTGATTCTGCTGATTTTCTGGCTCGGTCATTTTGAAGGGAAACAAAATCTATATGATTAAAAGTAATTAATCCCATGATTAATGGCGATAACAATGTTCCAAATCTGTAATATAGATCACATCCTAGAGACTCTAATGACTTTGTTAAAACTGGATCCTGCGTTAAATCATACATAAAATCTTGTTCAGAATCAATGGGAGCAAATCTACTAACTAGTTTAGTGTACAAACTAAGAACCGTTTGCCCAACACTTTTTACCATTCTTGACCCCAGTTGCGCTTCATACCTGTTGTGATACTTTACAATGTCTTGTGGCGACATTTGTTGAATCTGTTCTATGCTGAATTCATTTCCAAGGTACTGTTTTGTTTTTCCACATGCTGCTAAAGAATACAGCCTTTCCTTTTGGCGCATAATAGCTTGGTCATCAACTTGATCATTTGTAATCATAAGTTCAGGAAGTAGATCATCGCAGTTCATGTTTTATTAATGAATAAATATTATTTTATTTTTTTAAAAATGAGCACCGAAAAAACTATTACTAACCTTGTATACCATTCTGCTGTTATTGGAGGTCTAAGTGTAGGATACACAATGCTTGGTAAAAGCTTGTTAAGAATAAAACCAGCAGATCTTGGCAAGCTAGATTTTGAAGACTCAGCAAAGTTGATTGCTGTTATTACAGCTTCATTTGCTACGAAAGATTTTCTAGTTAAGCAAGGAATAATTCCAGACAGTATCAATATGTAAAATTAAAAAAATACATTTATAAAAATGGCTTCACTCGTAATGATGATTGGTGGCGCTGTGGTTAATGCGCTTGCTTTTAGCGGAAGTAATTACGCATTTAGTAAACTACAAAATAACAATGAGAGAAAAAGACATAACACAGCTATGGAGCAACTAGCTGCTGCACAAGACACCTATGAAAAGCAAAGAATGGAGCAGTTAGATTTTATTAACGACAGACTTAAACAACAGGGACATGCAGCTTACACATTTAAAGATGTTGACCAGGCAATAAAAGAATATTTTCTAGTAACAGGCAAACAAGTTGAAACATTGCCCCCACCAAAATTTAGCGACTTTTATCAACCATCAGAAAAACAAAAGATGCAAGAAATATTGTTTATTGTCTTTGGCATGACCGCTGTGTATTTTGTTGCACAAAGTATTGGCTGAATAAAAATGTACAAAATCTATTATTCTCCAAAAGGATATTGGAAGGGAATAACAGCAATTAAAAAGCTTAGCCAAGCAGCGGGAGTCAGTGAACAAACAGCAAAAGAATGGTTATCTAAACAAGCGATTTGGCAAATTTATTTACCAGCGCCTAAACGAATACAAAGACCACACTTTGTCAACACAATACCGAACGACACCCATCAAATGGATCTTCTATATTTACCCCATGATACGATTAGACGAAAAAGATTTAAGTACGCACTTACAGTCATTGACATAGCTTCAAGATACAAAGATGCTGAACCATTAACACAAAAGAGTGCTTCTGCTGTTGCTGTCGCTTTACAACTGATATATCAACGAGGCCCGTTAACTTATCCTCGCATGATTCAAGTCGATGATGGAAAAGAATTTAAAGGTCAAGTAAATCAATTATTGTTAAAACATAGAGTTACCATTAAAAGAGGCATTCCAGGAGTTCACAGATCACAGGGTTTGGTTGAAAACTTTAACAAACAGTTATCTGAAAGGCTTTTTTCCTACCAGTATCACAGAGAGCTGATTGACAATTCTCGCAACACAGAATGGGTTAGAAGACTGCCCTCAGTTCTACGTGCAATGAATAATGAAGAATTTAAAGGTCTAAAACCAGTACAAGCAATCAAAAAACAAAAAATAAATGTTGTTGAAGGAGAGTCTTCATCAAGCAAACTATTACCATTTGGTTTGAAAGTAAGGTACCTTTATTTACCGGGAGAAGCAGAAGGGGACACCCGCATCAGGGCAACCGATCCAGTTTGGAGTGTTGACTCATATGAAATAAAAAGAATTGTAAAGATGAATCCGCCCGTGTATTATTTACGAGAAACTGACACAACAAAACGACCAGCCCCTCAAAGATCTTTTGTGAAAGAAGAACTGCAAATAATCCCGCCAGACACAGTTCCGCTTAATTAATTTACGTAAATATATTTGAGTTTAAAATGGAAGCTCAAAAGGAAGAAATCTTACATGAAACTAAAATGATGATAAAAAAAGAGACCTTAAAATTAATACAAGAATCATATGATACGTGTTCAGCTATTAAGGAAACAATTAAGTGGATTCATCGGTACACGGCAACGCATCCTGATCGCCTACGATCCCAAATTTTGATTATCAGAATAACGGATAAAGAATATCTTGAAAAAATAAAAAAAATTCGTGCACATCAAGCAAACATGAGAAAAATTTTGTCTGAATTGGATATTGATATGATTGAGCTTCTAGATAAATTTGAGGAAAAATATAAACCCGCGGAAGGTATGTAATTATGCTGTTTTCCAATGCCCGATTGCATATGAAAACTCTGGATTAACAAACACACGTTTTGTGTTTGTTCTATCTAATGACTTCTTTGTTACAACAGTTGTGTTGATCTCATGTAGATTAGATCGTAGTTTTACGTTGTCATGATGAAAAGTCTTATTGTCAAACAATGCTTTTTTATAGTTGTCATGGGATATGCTTGATTGCACAACACTACGAGATATTCCCTTTGCTTTTTTAACAACTTTTTTTTGGCTTGAAAGACTGTACATTTTCGACCTCAAACCAACAAACTCCTTGATCACACCTCCAGATAATTCATCCTTCATCTTACCTAAAACCTTCTTGTTAACAGTTGAATGCAAAGGCGAATCTTTAGGATAATCAGATGTGTCGTACCATCCCGCATGCCCTTTAGCTACTTCTAATTCCATGTCTTTATAGATATCTTCAGTAGGGATATCTATAACAAAGGAATCTGTATCTGTGTACAGAACTCTGGACTCTGGATACAAGGGCTTAAAGTAGTCATAAAGAAATTCTAACATCAAAAGCTTCGACAGCTCTAAAACAGTAAACCCAATAAAAACGGGCTTATCCAATTTGACTTTCTTTTTTTTCATCATTATGCCAAAAAGCTGATCATGAAATCTTCTGAAGTCCTGATAATTAGGTTTTGAAGTCAACTTAATTGCATCGTTCTCTCTGGTGACCAATCTAACATCTTTACGCTTGTGCAGATTTTCCATGGTCTTTCCAAAACAGCTGTTGTTCATCAACTTGAAAAAGTCTTTTTCTGAAGCATCTGTGGATTTAGTTCTGAGATCAGTGTTCTTCATTATGTATGGTTTCATGAACTGTTCTTGATCAAAAGCAATTATACGATGAACAGCTGTCAACTTTAAACCATGTCTTAAATAAAATTGTAGAAGCCTGTAATGGCAGACATAATTTTTTTTGCCTCGAAGATTAGGCACAAGTTTAGGTGGTTCTGTTTTTGCCATCTTTAGACTTTCTGCTGCTAATGGATAGTCATTATGGTAATCATGGAGTTCCTGAGGATATTCTAAGTCAACATCTAGAATGTATCCACACTGTTGATCTGGCGTCAAACTGCCCAACCACTTTAATGCTTTTTGAATATTATCCGTATCACCGTCTGTGTACATTTTAAAGTTGCGTAATGGAAGTGATTGCGCCATTGCCCATCCATACAGATTGTTTGCATCTAAATACATGAGATAGTTAGACCTTTTACTTGGATCATAGTCGTCCAAGTATTTGTTGTTTGCTTTACAGTAATGGTGCGACGCCATACTGATTCCCCCACGCAATCCGTTTTCAATCATCTGAAGCATTGGCAGGTTAGACAATAAATCAATTTGTACTCCAGTAAATTTTAAGAAAGCGTCCCAGCTCATCCCGGGCGCAGAAATGTAATGCGCAGGATCCAGGCTGTAATGTTTCATGCAGGTCTTCCTATAATTTTCAAAGACGTCCGCCAACAAACAGGTATCCGCCATTAAATAGGAATCATGATAGTCTCCCATCGTTTTACACTCTAACTTCTGCCACGCATCTTGAGCATGCTGGTAATCAGAATCACTGATGTCCTTTCCTCTGAGACTAGAAAAGAACGCACCTTTAGGCGGAAGTGTATCTTCGTCAAACCTTTCCCAACTGTTCATGTACTCATAAGGGTAAACGCCCTTTCTAACAAGAGTTGGGTCAAAATATTCTTCCGTTATTGGGCAGGACTTTAAGGACATAGCCAGTGACTCTAATGAACCCATCATGTGTTGCATAGAGTCGTAGAAAGACATGTTATTTAAAGTGAAACACATGTACTTTTCTGATGACTGTGCAATGCATGACACCCTGAAGTCGCTGGTTACTGCTTGCATTATAAGGTGAGAGTCGTAACCTCGCAAGTTGTGAAAGAATATAGGCAGCTTCCATGTCTTTGGTTCAAACTTTAGTTGAAGATTGCATTTGTTATGTGCTGCTCCTCTAAACTTTCCACTAATGTGATCATGGTCTCTTACTGTTGGATTCTCTGCGGTGGCAACCAAGGCCGCCCCACAAATCCAACAGTGAGTGGCTGAGTCATACTGTTGTTGGTCTTCAGGCGTCATTATGATTTCAGATAAGTTTAGATTATTAGAACAGGCATTACGCACTTGCTGCATGCGTTTTAAGAAGTATTTTGTAGCATTTGGTCCTCTGTATAATTCTGGCTTTGAATGGGCGCCATCCGACCTAACAATGATGAAGGCAAATGAGCAAATCTGATGATTACTCATTAAGACTGTTTTAGGAAGTTTCTGTGGGGTTGGTCCTTCATAAGGAACAATGAGTGATTCGAAGTCTGCGTAAACAACATATGGACTAGTTTGCAACCGTTTCCAGTTCTTAAAACTAACTTTACTGCCTTCTCCGGGCGTAATTAGTTCTGTATCACAGTCAACTGGGCTAATACAATGTTTTACATGTTCGCTTGCTGCTTTAACAGATGGAATTCTTGTTAAACATTTTCTACAGAATTCTTGTTTGCTATGTTGTTTTGTAGTATGCACCAATAATCTACTCATTGTGCGTATCAATGTGTAATGTGGTAGCCCTGTTGGTGAAAACATCAGTAGTAAGTCAACATGATTTTTGTCTGGTTCGCCAATCGTTGGACTGTTCTTGGACACTTTAATCGGCTGTAGATTTGTTTCCTCATCCCATATGTAGATATTAACAGTTATTGGTTTGTTTTGTTCTTCAAACTGATCAATCTGATTTACACTAACAGGAAAGGATATTCCTCTAAAGTTAAGATCATTGATGTAAGGTTCATAGTTAGACACTCTCTCTGCGTTTTTGCGGAATACATGCAGCCTAGCAAGAACGCACCACATAAAACATTTGTTGTCTGAATTCTTTATGTTTAGAACTGCTCGTTTTGCAACTAATGATGGAGGTAGTGGAATGTAAGCCTTGCCAACAATCGGCTCATACTTAGCCTGTTTTAATCTGATCTCTAAGACTTTACCCTCTGACCAGCCAGAGCCTCTCATTTTGGCTTCTTCAGCGGCCACATCAAACTGTGTAAGCAGCTGGTCTGCCCAACCAGGTGTTAAGTCATTAGAGGAAAGAATAGTCTGCTGTTTAGTTGAGACCCAGACTTATAGATTTTCTTCATTTATTGTTATATAGTCGATTAAAACAACTAACCTTACTTTAACTGGAGGGTTTATTGTTAGTTTACTTGGAACTTGAGAAATAGCGTGTACAACGCTTTCCCGCACGTTTTTTGGATTAATAACTTCTAAATCAATCTCATTTAGTGCTCTTGACAAACGCTCTTCCTCGAGCATTGCTTCAAACAATTCATCTGAACCTTCATATATCTTATCCATGTTGAGTTTCTTTTCTAACTCAAAATATTTATTTAAATTAAAAAAAAAAATACTTAATCAGAATCAATATCAACGGTCTTTTTGTGCTTGGACTCATAAACTAAAGTATAAACGCCCTTTGGGGTTGTTAATGTGAGCTGTTTAGAACAGAGTTTAATGTTTTGTTTACTTTTTTTAAACATTCCTTTTTTATCTGGTCGGTGTCTGGTTGTTGAGAAAAAGTTGCCCTTGCCTTTCTTTGAAGATCAAACTTTTGTCTTTTGTAGTCCTCAAAATCAGCCTGTAGGCGACTAAATTCTTCATCTGTGATGTTCGAGTCGGCAAGTGCTTTATTTATTGTCAGTTTGAAGGAACTAAGTTTAGCTGTTATTAGTTGAACCATAGCTGTGTGCTTTTGGAGTTTAGCTTTTATTTTTTTGCTGACAGCACTTACAGCCAATGAACACAGGCCAAGAGTTAAAGACACACCACCTAGAGGTATAGCTACCGGTGCACCTACGCCTGTTGCTAAGAGACCTACACTTGTTCCTGCTGTTAAAGCACTAACCGCCGATGCTCCAGTATTAACATATGTAACAGCATTAAAGACAGCAGAATACCTTCGTTTGGTTTTACTGTATTTTGAAAGGTCCTGCTCTAGTTGGGTTTGCATTTGTGTTATGTTTGTTAATCTGAAAGTTTTTATGTCTACAGCAACAGAGTTGCCTACTATCTCTTCTTTGGGCACTTTTGGATAAGTCGTAACAGACATGCTTTTTTTAAAATAAAAATAATTTAGTATTGGATATCTTTTAATCTGTTATCTTGAATATTCAGCTGCGCATCATATATTAAAAACAAATGTACATTAAGTGGTTTATCACTCTCTTTTTCTTTATCAATTTGAATGTTTATTACGTCTTTAACTGTTCTCCCCACTCCCATGCAACTGATTATCTTCTGTTGACCTTAGGTCAATCCATAAACCGTATTTCGTTGTTAAATATTCATCAAGTCTAACACTGTGAAGGTGTAGATCTTTAGACACAAGGTCTACTGTTGGATTTCTACACCTCCCGCCTCCAAACAATTTTCTTATTTCATCAAAATGATGATAAGGTTTAAGCCCGCTACCGTAGACTTGGTTAGGACTACCCTCAATTGAACATTGTACTTTCGTTATTTTAGGATTGATAAACTTTTCACTTTGTCTTTTGAATGGTTCTTCATCTTCACACAGCAATAAAATACCTTTAAGGGATCGTGCTGCGGCACTAAAACTAAAGTTCCATATTGTGTCTGCCCTGCTTTTAGGATATTTAGTATGATGAATCACTCTTTCGTAATATATTGCTAATTTTGACTGATATTGTTGCTCAATCAGCCTTGCTAAGTTAGGGTTGCTAACAATGTCAAACTCTAACGAGATGTCGAAAATGCTGTACTTTGCGTTAGAGTCTGTAGATTTAATGACACGTTTGTATTCATTAAAAGTTAGTTCATATGACAATCTGTCTTTTAATGCTCCTTGAAAGTATGGCGCATGCGCTTTTAACAACTCAAAATCTAAGGGTATAGAAAAGCGATTTCCATAAGCAAAACTTACAGCTTCATACTTGTTGCCGGCTTTAGCATCTTCGGCGTCTATTCTGTGTTTTAGTGCTTCGTTATTTTCGATTCCTTGAAACGCAAGATCGGCCCTTTCATTATCGGTTAGCCATAGATCACAATAGATTAGAAATATGTCTGCATTGTGTAAAGAAAATATTTCTTGCCCCTCAAGTTTTATAGAAATTTTCTTAACGATTGCCCGTCCCAGATTCTGGACTACTGTCCTGTTTTCGTCTGTTGCTGATTCTAGTTCTATTTTGAAAGTAAGCCGTGCAGATCCCGGCACAATCACTTCATCTGCTCCTAGGTCTGGAAATTTAACAGTAAGAATTTGATCTGAATCAATAGTAGATGGATTATTTGGAACAATAATATTCTGTTTATTTCCCTTCACGCCAAAGGGCTCTTTCAGTCTTCTATGCGGGTCAAGAATCGAGCCATATGCTTGTGACATTTTTTTATAAAACAAAATAAAAAGTTAATTATTTAAAAACATGGCAGGTGAAGAAGATTATGATGTTTTTGATCCTGGAGACGACATGAGTGAAATGACTCCTTTGACACAACCATCGCGCTCATTGCGACATGAATTAACAGAAAGTAAGGTCAGATCATTGTACCAAAGTTTAGGCCAAGAACCTCCCGAATTTATAGACCCTAATGATTTTGAAACAAAAATGATCACTTGTTTTTTAAAAATGATAAAGGTGAACTTGTTCAGCTTACATCTAAACCAGACCCATCAAAGTTTTTAGCAAAGACTACAATTAGACAAAGGCTCAGTGTGAGCGATCAAAATCGCCTTGGCATTGCTAAACCGCGAAGATTAGACAGTGAGGCAGTTGCTAAACTTCAAAACACACTACAAGAACTCCCAACAGAAAACCAAATACAAAACATGGAACTTAAAGATTTAAGCCCAACAGCAGACGAAATAATACAAGCAGAAACCAGTTTTTCAGAAGAAACAGTATTAAAAACTATGCACGATCCGCCGCTACCTATGAGAGAAATAACGGCCCTTGATCATGCTTTGAGAAGCATCAGAGGCGAATTAACAAACAATTTAGCAAAACTGGGTGAACTAGATGAGCATATAAAAAGAGAAAAAGAAAAACTAGTTGAGGCTGATGACCACAACTTAGGACCTGGTGTTAAAGAAAGAATAACACAAAGACTAAAAGATCTTGAACAAGAGAGATCAGCAAGACTAGAAGTGTTGTCTAATAACCGAGAACAATTACGAACTCAAGTGAGCAGAATAAGAGAAACTATCCAAAGAATTTTATATGAAGACACAACGTTAGCAGAACGAATAAGAACACTGTTTAGAGAGCAAGGTGTCACATTAGCGAGCGTTATAACAGCCTTAGGATTTGCAATAAGTACACTGGTGTTGGCTATTACAGGCGGCGGTGGTGGGGGAGCAGTGCCACCAGGACCACCAACTCCGTCGTCAGATAAATCATGGATAAAAAAACAACTCGATCACCTTGCAAACTTACTAAAAAAATTAGCCAGTAAGGCAATAGATTCTTTGCCTGGTATAATAGGAGGATCGTTAGCTGGCTTTTGTCTGCCGCAAGTAAAGTAGTTGGCTTTATGGCTGAGCACTTATGGCATTAGTTGTCTTAATAGTTGGGTTACTTTATAGTAAGATAAAGACAAAGTAATCCTAGGGCAGTTAATCCAATAACAAGTGCTGTCTTTTCATATTCATGGGGGTCGCTTTTATTCACCATGGGGATTGGTTGGGGTGGGGTTTTGAGGGGAGTATTGGATGGGGTTTTGGGGCCTTGGGGATTGGTGGGGATTCTTTTTTTATTGCTATTGCTGGCTTAGAATTTATGTCGTTTTTTCCAACCTTCTCTTCTTTACCAGCCACAAGGATTTCATTATTATAGTTTATTATTGTTCCTATCTGGAGTCTGAGGTCAGAAGGCAGCATGTATAAACCAGTGCCAACGGCGAAGTCTACTTTCGATCTTGCGTATTGCAAAACATTTTGGTACCTTTAATACTTGAAGGTAAATCAACTGCAGAATTAATAGAATCCTCTAAATTTGCTAAATACTGTTTTTGGGCGTCAAAGCCAGTAGAAGGATCAATTATGTTTGATCTCGTTTGTGCTTGCGAACCTAGCAAACACCAAACATAAGTACGAATAGAGTCGTTTATTCGTTCTATTCCCGCTTTTGTTAGGCCCTTAGAAGTATCCAAAATAAATGTTGTCCATGCTGTTTTATGCTCTTGCTCTATGGACCCGAGGTGAACAGTTGTGCCTGAAGAGAAAGATGTGTAAGGAGGATTCCAATCATAGTTATACTTTCTATGCACGCCCCAATAATAAAGAGTGCCTAAACCATAATTAAGATCCAACTTTTGTCTAAAGTCTGTCTTTGGGTCAATATCAAATTCGTTACAGATCCTTTCAAAAGCCTTGTAATCTATTCTGTTGCTGAATGGATTAAACGTTTTGTCATTTGGTAATGGCGCTTGCAGTTCAGATAAAATACGTCTGAAGGTGTAATAAAAATGAAATCTATACACTGACCTCACCAAAGGATCAGGATGATTTAAATGATCAGCATACGACACTCCACACCCAGTTGATGCACAAAACACAGCAAAGTTTAACTGGTTCTGATAAAACTGCATCGGATGACTGAACCACACTTTCGGGATGTAGTCGTTTTTGATAGGAGGGTTAAGATAACGATCCAATGGAGTACTAACCTTTACTTGAAAGGCGTCAGTCTGAGTCACAGAAATGTCGAGAGTATCAGTTGTTATATCTTTAGGACTGTAGTGCGGCCCACAGAATATTTTGCATTAGTATATTTGAATGCACTCATTTTTAAATTTGTTTTAAAAATGTTTGTAACAATAACAACTCAAGACAGTCCTTCGTTTTTAGAGTATGCTATTGATAATAACTGCGGAACCCAAAGGGTCGCACTCCATGAAATTTTTTACAAAGTCGTATGGTTTAATATAACTGAATCCAAGGAGAATAATAAGATTAAGAAAATTTGACAAATAGAGGAAACTTAGTTAGCCAGTTAACCATACCTGATGGTTATTACGGGTTTTGCTCGCTAAAAGAAGCAATGAGTAACTTCGACATTACTCCAAACTTAACAATGCAAATTTGAAAATAATGTTGACATTCAAACCTGAAAAGAAGTAGACCATTACCTTTTTGATGTAGAGCTAGCTAAAATGTTAGGCTTTGCAACTGACAATCATGGTTTTAGAGTTACATCAGACAAAACTACTTATGAGGGAGAAAACCCGCTCGATCTTGCATTACATTCATTACTCTATGTTCATTTGGACGAGCTGAGCACTGATGAAAACTTAAAATGATGGAAGGCCCTCAACTGTTTTAAGAGCTCTTCCATCAGGGAAAGCTGCATATTGCGATTATGAAATTATACAATTCCCTAATTTACAGTTTAAAAGATTAGCTTGTGGGAGGTCAGATCATTTAATATAAAGATCACAGATAAAACAGGGAAAGTCGTAAAATGTGATAACCTGCACATTGTTTTAGAAATAAAATAATACGTTGTTTTAAAAAATGTCACGTGGACCAGACGATTCGGGGTCACATTAGCGCCTGAGAGGTGTGTAACTTTAGAATTAAAAGACCTTGCAGACGTTGAGGACTTTGAACAAAACGGTGAGATAGGCACTTTATATGGTTTGAGTACACTAAAGATGGTTATTATAAGCGCAAAGAGGTTGACGACAACAAAAGGTTTCCTAAACTAGAACAACTACGCAATGTAGAAGCAAATAATGCGGTCAGTATGAATATAAAATAGTTCGAAAAACTGACAACAAATGGCACTTAGAACCATATTTAGAATGGGACATAAAATTTGAATTCTTAAGCCCATTTACATTTTTTGACCGTCAAAAAAGTTTCAGAAAAGCATTGAACTCTGGCCCTTTACATGTAAGTCTTATGCCAGAGGACAACAGTCGGAAAGAGATCGAAATAAAGCCGTTTGGGGACAAACAGTACATCCTCCACAGAAGAGAATCGGTTTTAAAGAAAGCTTCTACAAAATTACAGTTCATTCCACGCACAAAATTAGGAGACACGTTCACAATGATATTTAAAATTTCTGTCTTAAAAGATGAGGCGAGAAATGGAGCTCTGGGCGTCAGTGACAATCTTATGAAAGGAATTCTTATTAGCTGGCAAAACATTAGACGTTGACAAACTTAAAGTTACTGTCGTTGTTCTTTACAATGGCGAGGATATTAAGGTCATAACAACAAGCAACAAAATTGATATTAGTTTAAATAGAAACGATCTTACAGAACTGAACTGGATTAATCTACACATTTGGGCCTTATAGGGTTTTATTATACTGAACAAGTTTTGACAGAGAGTATGATAAAAACAATAACTGGATTAGATTAAATTCTGTTTTAAAACTATGGAGCAGACAACTTTGGTGTCAATGCCGATGTTAAACTTATGACAAAAACCCCTCATTGTTCATTTGATTTGTGGACAGACTGGTTGTGGAAAAACAATATTTGTCCTCGACCTATTACAAACAGTTTATCGTTATAATTTTGATCATATTGTAATTTTCTGTCCGACACTTAAATGGAACAAAGCATATCACGATAGAAGGTTTATATGGACGGATGATGAAATCTAATTAGTTGACCCTAGCAATAAACTGAGTGAGTGTTTAGAACATTTTTTTAAACTGTTTGAGGAACGCAGACATTATTTATTATAGATGATTGTTCGGCAGAAAAGGATATAGTCAAAAAAAGAAACACTTTATCAAAACTAGCTTTCAGTGGAAGACATGCTGGGATAAGTGTGTGGATTTTATGTCAAAAATATAACTCAGTTTTAAAAGACTTTAGAGAGCAATTAAAGACAGTGGTTTTATTTCACATGAAAGACAGAGACGCATTTGATGAATGTATGCGTGAAAATGATGTTATTGAAAACGATCAAGAAAAACGAAGGATTAAGCAAAAACTTAAGTCTCAAAAGTTTTTCTAAATTAGTGTTAAAAACAGATAATCCTACACATTATGTATGTTTGTAAAGTGTTTACTATTAGAGAACTATAAAATAGGCACTCTGGGTAAGCCGGCGGAGCAACAGCGAAACCGGCTTCAGCCGGTTGGAGCTGGCGGAGGTGGGTGAGCCAGAGTGCCTATTTTATAGTTCTCTCAGAGAGAGACAGAGAGAGACAGAGAGAGAGGCAGACAGACAAAGAGACAGAGAGAGGCAGACAGACAGATAGACAGAGACAGAGACAGAGATTGAAGTTTTGTGCATGTGGGGGTGAAAGGGATGACAGACAGACAGACAGACAGACAGACAGACAGAGACAGAGAGAGACAGAGGTGCGGCAGGATGGGAGGTTCGTGATACTTCCAACTTCATATGTTTTGCCCGGTCTCCGCATGGCGCCTAATTAAGGCTGTTACGTGTTGAAACTGATTATGTACAAAGCATGTAAAAAAAAAAAAGAAGAAGGAGAAATGAAATAGAAGTTCAACACATGACTAAAAAAGAATAAATGAATGATTGAACAGATAAACAGCATATAGTTAAAACCAGAATATATTTCCCACAAAATCTAAGATCAAAAGAAATATGTTTACCTGTTTTAATAATTCAGAATTTCCCGACAGAGAGGAGAGAGAGAGATAGAGAGAGAGAGAGAGAGAGAGAGAGAGAGACGGAGATCGAGATGCCTCTGTGTGTGTGAGAGAGAGAGTGTGCTTGTTGTTGTGTGTGTGTGTGTGTGTGTGTGTTTTGGGGGGTGTGGTGTGTGTGTGTGTTGTAAAAAACCCGGGGCCGCGCCCTGGTGTGTGTGGTGGGTGGTGTGTGTGTGTGTGTGTGGGGCACGCGCGATGTATGCGCGCGCGGGGTCGCACACACACACACCCACACACACCACCACACAAAACACATACTCACCACCAAACAAAACACACCTCTGCACACACACACAAGCCGCGGCCCCGCGCCCGCACACACACAAAACACACACACACACACACACCCACCCCACCCAGAGGGGCCCAACACCCCGGTCGGGGACCCAGCCTACTGCATTTGACCCGTGGGGTTGAAACCCCCAAAACCCGGGAAAAACCCCCCCCTAAATCTTCGGGCTTCCCATCGATTTTTGTCTTTGGGCCTTATCGTTAGCCGGCCGGGGGGGGGGGGGGGTTGGGGGGGGGGGGTTTAGAAAAAAAAGGGGGGGGGGGGGGGGAAATGAGGGAATAGGGGAGGGAAAGGGGTTTTGGGGGGGAGTGAACGCTGAAAAGCCGGGATGTCGTCGACTGGCACATCAGTGGGGAAGTCAAAAAAACCTGGCGTTTTTGGGGGAATCGGAACGGGGGAAAAACGATGGGTTTCTGGCCATCGACACAGCTCCCGTTGTTTACAAACGAACTTTGGGACAAACGTAAGCACCCGCGTAAAAAAAAACAGAAAGGAGGAACATGACAAAAAAGTAGGGAAAAGATGAGTAAGGGAAAAGATGTTTGAAGTGGGAAAAAAGCTTTTTATTCTCTTTTTCCTTTTTTCCTTTTTTCTCAAGGACCCGGTGATTGTATTGATTTATTTTCCAAAACCAGCAAGCAGGGCACGCGCCCGCGCGCGGCGCGCGCGAACACCACACACACACACCCCACACACACACCCACACACACACACCCCACACACACCACGGAAAGGTACTTGGAATGTGTTCTTTATTTCTGACTATTTCACACGGATGCCTTAACTGACGGCGACTTTCGTTCAGATCAAGATAAAAGGCCCTTTTAAATGAAGGGAAACACAATTCAATTTCCCCCCCCCGCATCCCCCCATTGTTAGGGCCCTTTTTGTGATTTCCCGTTTTGGTTCCCTTTTTTAAAAAACAAATTTGTTGCTGAACTGAAAATCCATCACAGGTTTACTTTTTGATAATAAAAAATAATGAAAAGGAAAACCCAAATTAAGATGATTACTGCAGTAAGTACCTGCATCTACAAAAAAGGGGTTGTATTTTGACACACCCCCACACACACATGATCCCCCAAACACAACACACACACACACCCCACACACAACCCCTTAAACTCAGTGGCACGACACTGAGTTTTTTCAGAAAAAATTTAAAGCGCAAATTTAATTTTTTTAAGTCCAACTTTTGGAGTCAGTCACCATTTTAAAAAATCACTGTGTTGTATCTTTTTAGCTGGTGGT
>CM065740.1:4622118-4639618 GCA_033310375.1 Conus canariensis | reverse complement strand
ATACTTCTTTCACAGCGGTCACGTATGTTTTGGCTCCTTTTGAAACGGAAATTTCTAGAACACTGTTACCAGATACTTCAGCTTCCTTACTTTCGTGCGTAGTACTCTCTCTCCCCCCCCCCCTCTCTCTCTCTCCTCTCTCTCTCCCCCCCCCCTCCCCTCTCTCTCTCTGTCTCTCTGTTGTTCTACATTTTCGAAATACATGATAACGGCCCCAGATGGGCTCTGTATGTCATTGGCTTTTCAAATTGAAACCCACAGTCCGCCCAAATGACCTACCAACTCTTCCCCCTTCATCCCCCCCCCCCCCCCCCCCACCTCTCCTCACCCTCGTCCTTCTTTCCCTTTCATCCTTTGCAAACACACACACACACGCACACACACACACAACATAAACCACGCACACGCACACACACACAACACACAAACACACACACACACACCACGCACAACACAAACACACGCACACACCGACGCACACACCGCCACTCACACACACACACACACACACACACACACACACACACACACACACTCACACACACACACACACACACACACACACACACACACACACACACACACACCTCTCGCCGACGCACAGTTGCTTCTTCCACGTAATCGCAGTATCTCAGTCTTGGATAAACTTTTTTTTTTAAACGTTGTACGTTCTTTTCATGCCGGAGAGGAGGATAACAGGCAGGCGGGTGGATGGAGGGGGGGGGGGGGGGGAGGGGGGAGAGTGTTTGGATGATGACGAGTGTGTGCAGTCAGTAATGGCTTCCGTGTGTTCTGCATGGTTGTTGTCAAATCGCTAATGTCCCTCATCTTTCTTTCACGTCTCGCATCTCTGTCTTTCTGAATCAATTTCTCTCTCTCTCTCTCTCTCTCTCTCTCTCTCTCTCTCTCTCTCTCTCTTCTCTCTCTGTCTGCCTCTCACCCTCTCTCTCTCTCTCTCTCTTGTCTGTCTCTGTCTCTGTCTGTCTCTGTCTGTCTGTCTGTCTGTCTCGTCTCTCTCTCTTCTCTCTCTCTCTCTTCTTCTTCACCACACACACACACACACCACACACACAACACACACACACTCCACACTCAAGCGCACGCCCCTGTGCATGCACCACGCACGCATTGCACGCGAACACACACACACACACACACAACACACACACACACAACACACCACAAACACACACCACACCACACATCACCACACACACACACACACACACACACACACACACACACACACACACCACACACACACACACACCAAGTACAGCAAGACATAAAAAAAGATACAAGTAGAGAGAGAGAGAGAGAGAGAGAGAGAGAGAGGTGGAGGGTGGAGGGAGGGGAAGCGGACAGACACACAGACAGACAAAGAAACAGAGACGAACGATACAGACAAACAGACGGCAGCAAACACAAGCGACCTCTCTGCAAGACAGAGCTGGCCACGGTCTTTTATCTGACAGCGGTCAAAAGATAACAACAACAGGAGACGCGTACACCGGTACACGTGTCTGTGACAATCATCCTCCATTTCCCACCTTTCCGCCCTAATGTGCGCCATAGGTGCAACATTACGCCGTATCTACCTATATCGAAGGATCAAAACAATCGTTCATCAACATCACTCGGCGTTCAGTCTTCGACAGAGCACCCTTCGGATTCCCCTCGACAGGTTTACAGGAGATCACCCTTAAAACCTCTGTTTCCGTGTTTATTGGTTTTGTTTTCTTTTGTGTTTTCTTCTTTAAGTTGTTCTTTTTCTTTTCTTTTCCTCATCCGTTCGCTCGCTTTCCCCTCCCACCACTTACCCCCCCTCTCTCCCCCCCCTCTCTCTCTCTTTCGCTCTCTTTTCTTTCATCTTTCATCTTTCCCCTCTCGTTTCCCACCTCACTCCTCCCTTCTCTATTCACTTTCTCTCTCTTGCATGTTATCTTTCGCTTTTATTAGCACGTTCAGTTGGAGAGAAAAAGGAAAATAGCATGCCATGGTAGCACATAACACAAAAAACTACTAAAACGGACCAAAAGAAGGGGAAAAAAAGAAAGGAAAGAACAAAAGGGAAAGCCACCCCCCCCCTCCCCCCTCCAGCACACACAAAAGCACACACACACACACACACACACACACACACACACACACACACACACACACACACACACACAAAAGCTCGCAAGCACGCTAGCACTCACACGTATACGCGGTCACACTCTAACACATACATGCTCTCCTCTCTCTCTCTCTCTCTCTCCCTCTCTCCCTCTCTCTCTTCCTCTCTCCCCCCCCCTCCCTCTCTCCCCTGTCTTCTCTCTCTATTCCCCCTCTATCCCCCCCCCCCTCCTTTCTCTCTCTCTCCAAGCAAACAAACAAACAATGAAGAAAGAAAGGAAACAAACCCCAACCTAAAGCCAGACTGGCAGCAGGCGTTGAGAGGAGAGGTAAGGCAGCGGTATGGGGGAGTGGGAGTGGAGTGGGGTGGGGGTGGGGTGGGGTGGGGGGTGTAGATGGTGTTGCCTGCTATCAGGCCCAGTGTGCCAGACGACGGCGGCGTGTTGTTTATCGCCATCAGCGGCGACATTGTTGTCGCTTATCGTCAGCATCAGCCAGGGCTGATGACGTCGGCAATGACAATGCCACACGTCCCTCCAGTCCCCTGACACCTCCAACAAGGGGTGGAAGATGGATGGAAAGGAGGGAGGGGAGGGGGGGGGGAGAGGGAGTGACGGGAGGGGATGGAAGGGGAAAGAATGAGAGAGAGAGAGGACAAGACGGAGAGAGAAGGGGGGGGGGGGCGCAGACAGAGATAGAGAGAGAGGGGGGAGGAAGGAGGGAGGGAGGGAGGACGAGACTGAGATAGAGACGGGGGAGGGGGATGGTAGACAGATAGACAGAGAGAGAGAGAGAGAGAGAGAGAGAGAGAGAGAGAGAGAGAGAGAGAGAAGAGAGAATAATAATGGGTAAAAAGCGGGTGGAGGTGGGGTGGGAGTGAAAGTTGTTGGGATAAAAAAATTTGGATAAAGTGTGTGTGTGTGTGTGTGTGTGTGTGTGTGTGTGTGTGTGTGTGTGTGTGTGTGCGTGCGTGCACGCGTGCGTGTGTGTCTGCGTGCGTGTGTGTGTGTGGTGTGTGTGTGGTGCGTGTGTGTGTATGTGCGCGGGCGCGCGCCAGCATGTGTGTGTGTACGTACGTGTGTATGTGTGTGTGTGTGTGTGTGTGTGTGTGTGTGTGTGCGTGCGTGTGTGTGTGGGGGGGGGGGGGGGGGGGGGGGGGCGCACGCAAACCAGTTTGCATGCGTGTGTATGCGTGTATGTGTGCGTGTGCCTGCCTGCGTACACGCGCATGCTTGCGTATGTGCGTGCGTGCGTGCGTGCGTGCGTGCTGTGCTGTGCTGTGCTGTGCTGTGCTGTGGTGTGGTGTGGTGTGGTTGTGCGGTGCTGTGCTGTGCTGTGCTGTGCTGTGCTGTGCTGTGCTGTGCTGTGCTGTGCTGTGTGTGGAGCCAGGGGTGGGGTGTTGGAGGAGTACGGGAGGTAACAGGTGGAGGGGTTGATGGGGAAGCAAGCCAGTGAGATGGATAAGGACAAACTAACAAATGAAATCAGAAAGGAACACATGGAAAAGGCAAAACTGAGACACGGAGAATCGGCCACAAGATTAATGCAAGCAAACAACAACAACAAAAAAAAAAAAGAAAAAAAAAAAGAAAAAAAAAAAGAGAAGAAAACGCGAGAAAGAGGGCCAGACCAACAGACTAGGAGAGAGGCAGAAAGAGATACCGAGAATTAGAGAGAGAGAGAGAGAGAGGGGGGGGGGGAGAAAGGGAGAGACAGACAGACAGATAGACAGACTGACGGACAGACAGAGACAGAGACAGAGTCAGAGAGACAGAGAGAGAGAGAGAGAGAGAGAGGAGAGAGAGAGAGAGGAGAGACAGACAGACAGACTGACGGACAGACAGAGACAGAGACAGAGTCAGAGAGACAGAGAAGAGAGAGAGAGGAGAGAGAGAGAGAGAGACAGAGAGAGAGGAGAGAGACAGACAGACAGACTGACGGACAGACAGAGACAGAGTCAGAGTCAGAGAGACAGAGAGAGAGAGAGAGAGAGAGAGAGAGAGAAGAGACAGACAGACAGACTGACGGACAGACAGAGACAGAGTCAGAGACACAGAGAGAGAGAGAGAGAGAGAGAGAGAGAGAGAGAGAGAGACAGACAGACAGACAGACAGACAGACAGACAGAGAGAGACAGACAGAGAGAGACAGACAGAGACAGAGAGAGACACAGAATGAGAAAGCGAGAGAGAGAGAGACAGAGAGAGAGAGAGAGAGGGGAGAGAGAGAGAGGCGGAGAGGGGGCGGAGGGGACGGACAGGGGAAGGAGAGAGGCGATGTCAAAAATAGTAACCTGTGTCTGAAACTGTGAGCGCTTGCCTATAGATGAATAAAAAAAAAGAAAAAAGAAAGAAAATGAGAGGGAGAACAATCGAGCAAGTCAGCTAGTCACGGGCTCCCTACACAGCCCATGTGACTGCCTATGTCCCTTTGAAGGCTTTGTGGAAGTATAGAGTGATGCATGGAGTTCTGTTGTCACAACAAGCAGGAACCAACAGAACTCCATGCATCACTCTATACTTCCACAAGACGGTTGTCGATGATGGTTACATCAACGTCCTCCTAGACGGTGGATCTTAAAAGACAAGTTGCTTCCAGTACAAGGGACAGTCGTCGGTTACTGGATTGATATACAGAGACACTCCGAAATCAGGAGTGTGGACATGGTCTGTGTGGCTTTGTACCATTTTACGATCCCCCCCCCCCCCCCCCCCCTTCTTCTTCTCCGTAGTATCGCCCTGTATAGACCCAGAGTGGCGGTTCCTCTCACGCCGCTCATTCCGGCTCCCCAGAAACACAGCCACACCCAGATACACACCCCGTCGCACTCCGCTCCCATCCATCTCGGTGGTGTTCAGTGTAACGGTGCCTGTTCTGATCTACCTAGGCAGGACACAGTCTGAACCCACAACTGACGATCACTTAGTCAAGGACCCCTCTAGAAAGAGACGACCCCTTCTGCGAGCGGCACCACATCTACCCAGGGACAGTCACCGTGAACTGACCCATACTGACCACTTCCACATGAACTCGCCAAGGACATGAACGTGGAGCCAGCCGCCTGTGGTGGAGTCGGCTGGAGCCGGCTGGGAGGTCGTGGGTTCAATACCCATCAGAGCCATGTGGTATTTTTCTGCCCCGACTGGCTCGTCCAGAGAGTTGGGTTTGCGACGGGCTTAGTTGGGAAGACTTGGATCACACAGACGAGTTTTGTCCACTAAGTGGATGCGTCTCTGAGTGTTTAGCCCTAATGTCCTGACCAACACTGCATGCATCTGTGTCTCTCGGGCCTGGTTGACACCGGGATGTATTATGAAAATAATCGTAGAGTACACCCCTGTTAAAGCAGTCTCAGACCGAAATGGAAATCCGTAGCATCACCTTCATTATTCTCGTTCTCTTCGATCAGCATTAAAAAGAATCTCAAATTCTGTGGCCCTTCATGCCCTGCTCTCAGTATCTAAGCCCCACAACCGCCGATGACCTAGTCAAGGACCTATCTGGAATGAGGTGGTTTCCTTCTGAGGGCGGCACCACATGTACCCAGGTACAGTCACCATGGACTGGCCAATACTGACCATCTTCGACACAAAGTCACCAAGGGCTTGGACATGGAAAGGACATCGGAACTGAGGTCACCACGACAGCAAGGCATGAAGGGCCACAAACTTTGATACGTTCTTTTTCATGATGATCAGTGAGAATGAAAATGCTGACGATGATGCTACGGCGTTCCTTTCGGGTCTGAGACTACACGACGGAGCTGTAAATTACACTTCAGTCATGCATCCCGGCCTCAACTAGGCCCGAGATCTACACATACCTGCGGTGTTGGTCACGGAATGAAAGCAGTTCTGCGACACGCATCAGGTCACTGGATGGAACCTGGCTGTTTGGTTCCAGACTTCCCATTTGAGCTCATCACAGCACACTCCATTTTTTCTAAGAGCCCACAGGACTGAAAAGCTTCACCATCAAATGCCTGTGGTGGGACTCGAACCCAAGACCTCCCAACACGCTAGACCACGACACTAACCGTTACGCCACGAAGGCTGATTTCATGGTTGGTTGTTGGAATATACACTTTGTCCATGGAAGCGTCTGTTTATTGCCCGCTTTGGGTCTTGGGAAAAATGCCCTTTGAAGAACTGAACTCTAAACAGCTCTCTCCACTCATGTCAGTCAAACCGACTGCGCCACCGCAGTTCAGACCGTCACGTGACATTGCATTTACCACATGGCCTGTGTTTGCAAGACTGCGTTGTTTCTCAACCCGCCGAGTGAGTAACGGCGCCCGCACACGTAGCAACTTTTTGAGGCTTGACGCCGGTTTGAGCCAGTCTTGCGCAGTATCTTTTCAACCTGTCTGCAACTACTGACAGCAGAGCTTTGACAGATTAGAACTGTCACCTGTTCGGGTTATCTTTCCCTACTTACATCGCTTGCACCTGTCAGTCAGAATCGCTTTCCAGGATTACGATCTATGCAGTTTTGGGTTTACTGCCCATCAGAAATGGCGATTACCGTCGTTAGGGCCGATTCAAATTAAAAAAAAAAAAAAAGCAATCACACAAAGTACGCACAGGCTTAAAACGCGCGGAGCAGTTAACACAATGAATTGCACATGAATGAGCAAAGGTGAAACACATCTGACTCCACAAAACAAACTGTGGGGAGAAAAGTGGAAAAATCGTTGAGGGAGGAGGGGGTTGGGGGGGGGGGGGGGGTATGCGTAAGTTTATGCATTATATAAAAGTCACCATTATTATTGTTATATATTATTATTATTGTTGTTGTTGTTATTATTATTATTATTATGCGTGTGTGACCGAGAGGGCAGCTCAGCTAGCCGACGATCTGTAAGATAGCGGTGAACATGTTTTAGTAGGGTCGAACAGCAACGTTTGCAGGACAGGTAACTTTCTCAATAGTAGAGCATCAAGACTGGTAACTGTCTCAATAGTAGAGCATCAAGACTGGTAACTGTCTCAATAGTAGAGCAAGAAGACTGGTAACTGTCTCAATAGTAGAGCAAGAAGACTGGTAACTGTCTCAATAGTAGAGCATGAAGACAGGTAACTGTCTCAATAGTAGAGCATGAAGACAGGTAACTGTCTCAATAGTAGAGCATCAGGACAGGTAACTGTCTCAATAGTAGAGCATCAAGACTGGTAACTGTCTCAATAGTAGAGCATCAAGACAGGTAACTGTCTCAATAGTAGAGCATCAAGACTGGTAACTGTCTCAATAGTAGAGCATGAAGACAGGTAACTGTCTCAATAGTAGAGCATCAGGACAGGTAACTGTCTCAATAGTAGAGCATCAGGACAGGTAACTGTCTCAATAGTAGAGCATCAAGACAGGTAACTGTCTCAATAGTAGAGCATCAAGACTGGTAACTGTCTCAATAGTAGAGCATCAGGACAGGTAACTGTCTCAATAGTAGAGCATCAAGACAGGTAACTGTCTCAATAGTAGAGCACCAGGACAGGTAACTGTCTCAATAGTAGAGCATCAGGACAGGTAACTGTCTCAATAGTAGAGCACCAGGACAGGTAACTGTCTCAATAGTAGAGCATCAAGACTGGTAACTGTCTCAATAGTAGAGCATCAGGACAGGTAACTGTCTCAATAGTAGAGCATGAAGACTGGTAACTGTCTCAATAGTAGAGCATCAAGACAGGTAACTGTCTCAATAGTAGAGCATCAAGACTGGTAACTGTCTCAATAGTAGAGCATCAAGACTGGTAAGTGTCTCAATAGTAGAGCATGAAGACAGGTAACTGTCTCAATAGTAGAGCATCAAGACAGGTAACTGTCTCAATAGTAGAGCATCAGGACAGGTAACTGTCTCAATAGTAGAGCATCAGGACAGGTAACTGTCTCAATATAGAGCATCAGGACTGGTAACTGTCTCAATAGTAGAGCATGAAGACAGGTAACTGTCTCAATAGTAGAGCATCAAGACTGGTAACTGTCTCAATAGTAGAGCAAGAAGACTGGTAACTGTCTCAATAGTAGAGCATCAAGACAGGTAACTGTCTCAGTAGTAGAGCATCAGGACAGGTAACTGTCTCAATAGTAGAGCATCAAGACTGGTAACTGTCTCAATAGTAGAGCATGAAGACAGGTAACTGTCTCAATAGTAGAGCATCAGGACTGGTAACTGTCTCAATAGTAGAGCATCAAGACTGGTAACTGTCTCAATAGTAGAGCATGAAGACAGGTAACTGTCTCAATAGTAGAGCATGAGGACAGGTAACTGTCTCAATAGTAGAGCATCAGGACAGGTAACTGTCTCAATAGTAGAGCATCAAGACAGGTAACTGTCTCAATAGTAGAGCATGAAGACAGGTAACTGTCTCAATAGTAGAGCATCAAGACAGGTAACTGTCTCAATAGTAGAGCATCAAGACAGGTAACTGTCTCAATAGTAGAGCATCAAGACAGGTAACTGTCTCAATAGTAGAGCATCAGGACAGGTAACTGTCTCAATAGTAGAGCGTCAAGACAGGTAACTGTCTCAATAGTAGAGCATCAAGACAGGTAACTGTCTCAATAGTAGAGCATCAAGACAGGTAACTGTCTCAATAGTAGAGCATCAAGGACTGGTAACTGTCTCAATAGTAGAGCATCAGGACAGGTAACTGTCTCAATAGTAGAGCATCAAGACAGGTAACTGTCTCAATAGTAGAGCACCAGGACAGGTAACTGTCTCAATAGTAGAGCATCAGGACAGGTAACTGTCTCAATAGTAGAGCACCAGGACAGGTAACTGTCTCAATAGTAGAGCATCAAGACAGGTAACTGTCTCAATAGTAGAGCATCAGACAGGTAACTGTCTCAATAGTAGAGCATGCAAGACTGGTAACTGTCTCAATAGTAGAGCATCAAGACAGGTAACTGTCTCAATAGTAGAGCATCAAGACAGGTAACTGTCTCAATAGTAGAGCATCAAGGACTGGTAAGTGTCTCAATAGTAGAGCATGAAGACAGGTAACTGTCTCAATAGTAGAGCATCAAGACAGGTAACTGTCTCAATAGTAGAGCATCAGGACAGGTAACTGTCTCAATAGTAGAGCATCAAGACAGGTAACTGTCTCAATAGTAGAGCATCAAGACAGGTAACTGTCTCAATAGTAGAGCATCAAGACAGGTAACTGTCTCAATAGTAGAGCGATAGACAGGTAACTGTCTCAATATGTAGAGCATCAGACAGGTAACTGTCTCAATAGTAGAGCATCAAGACAGGTAACTGTCTCAATAGTAGAGCATCAGACAGGTAACTGTCTCAATAGTAGAGCATCAGACAGGTAACTGTCTCAATAGTAGAGCATCAAGACAGGTAACTGTCTCAATAGTAGAGCATCAAGGACAGGTAACTGTCTCAATAGTAGAGCATCAAGACAGGTAACTGTCTCAATAGTAGAGCATCAGGACAGGTAACTGTCTCAATAGTAGAGCATCAAGACAGGTAACTGTCTCAATAGTAAGCATCAGAGACAGGTAACTGTCTCAATAGTAGAGCATCAAGACAGGTAACTGTCTCAATAGTAGAGCATCAAGACGGTAACTGTCTCAATAGTAGAGCATCAAGACAGGTAACTGTCTCAATAGTAGAGCATCAAGACAGGTAACTGTCTCAATAGTAGAGCATCAAGACAGGTAACTGTCTCAATAGTAGAGCATCAAGACAGGTAACTGTCTCAATAGTAGAGCATAGAGCATCAAGGACAGGTAACTGTCTCAATAGTAGAGCATCAGGACAGGTAACTGTCTCAATAGTAGAGCATCAAGACAGGTAACTGTCTCAATAGTAGAGCATAAGACAGGTAACTGTCTCAATAGTAGAGCATCAAGACAGGTAACTGTCTCAATAGTAGAGCATCAAGACAGGTAACTGTCTCAATAGTAGAGCATCAAGGACAGGTAACTGTCTCAATAGTAGAGCATCAAGACAGGTAACTGTCTCAATAGTAGAGCATCAAGACAGGTAACTGTCTCAATAGTAGAGCATAGACAGGTAACTGTCTCAATAGTAGAGCATCAGACAGGTAACTGTCTCAATAGTAGAGCATGCAAGACAGGTAACTGTCTCAATAGTAGAGCATCAGACAGGTAACTGTCTCAATAGTAGAGCATCAAGACTAGGTAACTGTCTCAATAGTAGAGCATCAAGACATGGTAACTGTCTCAATAGTAGAGCATAAGACAGGTAACTGTCTCAATAGTAGAGCATCAAGACAGGTAACTGTCTCAATAGTAGAGCATCAAGACAGGTAACTGTCTCAATAGTAGAGCATCAAGACAGGTAACTGTCTCAATAGTAGCATAGAAGGTACTGTCAATAGAGCATAGACAGGTAACTGTCTCAATAGTATAGGATGCAAGGTGCATGGTAACTGTCTCAATAGTAGAGCATCAAGACAGGTAACTGTCTCAATAGTAGAGCATAGACAGGTAACTGTCTCAATAGTAGAGCATCAAGACAGGTAACTGTCTCAATAGTAGAGCATCAAGACAGGTAACTGTCTCAATAGTAGAGCATCGAGAGACTGGTAACTGTCTCAATAGTAGAGCATCAGACAGGTAACTGTCTCAATAGTAGAGCATCAGAGACAGGTAACTGTCTCAATAGTAGAGCATCAAGACAGGTAACTGTCTCAATAGTAGAGCATCAGACAGGTAACTGTCTCAATAGTAGAGCATCAAGACAGGTAACTGTCTCAATAGATCAGAGCCATGTACATAGACAGGTAACTGTCTCAATAGTAGAGCATCAGGACAGGTAACTGTCTCAATAGTAGAGCATCAAGACAGGTAACTGTCTCAATAGTAGAGCATCAAGACTGGTAACTGTCTCAATAGTAGAGCATCAGACAGGTAACTGTCTCAATAGTAGAGCATAGACAGGTAACTGTCTCAATAGTAGAGCATCAAGACAGGTAACTGTCTCAATAGTAGAGCATCAGACAGGTAACTGTCTCAATAGTAAGCATCAGGACAGGTAACTGTCTCAATAGTAGAGCATCAAGACAGGTAACTGTCTCAATAGTAGAGCATCAGACAGGTAACTGTCTCAATAGTAGAGCATAAGACGGTAACTGTCTCAATAGTAGAGCATCAGACAGGTAACTGTCTCAATAGTAGAGCATCAGGACAGGTAACTGTCTCAATAGTAGAGCACAAGACAGGTAACTGTTCCAATAGTAGAGCATCAGACAGGTAACTGTCTCAATAGTAGAGCATCAAGACGGTAACTGTCTCAATAGTAGAGCATCAGACAGTAACTGTTCAAGTAGAGAAATAACTGTCTCATAGTAAGCATAGACAGTAACTGTCTCAATAGTAGAGCTCAAGACAGGTAACTGTCTCAATAGTAGAGCATCAAGACAGGTAACTGTCTCAATAGTAGAGCATCAGACAGGTAACTGTCTCAATAGTAGAGCATGAAGACAGGTAACTGTCTCAATAGTAGAGCATCAAGACAGGTAACTGTCTCAATAGTAGAGCATCAGGACAGGTAACTGTCTCAATAGTAGAGCATCAAGAAGGTAACTGTCTCAATAGTAGAGCATCAAGACAGGTAACTGTCTCAATAGTAGAGCATCAGACAGGTAACTGTCTCAATAGTAGAGCATCAGGACAGGTAACTGTCTCAATAGTAGAGCATCAAGACGGTAACTGTCTCAATAGTAGAGCATAGACAGGTAACTGTCTCAATAGTAGAGCATCAAGACAGGTAACTGTCTCAATAGTAGAGCATACAGGACAGGTAACTGTCTCAATAGTAGAGCATCAGGACAGGTAACTGTCTCAATATAGTAGAGCATCAAGACAGGTAACTGTCTCACAATAGTAGAGCATCAGGACAGGTAACTGTCTCAATAGTAGAGCATCAGACGGTAACTGTCTCAATAGTAGAGCATCAGGACAGGTAACTGTCTCAATAGTAGAGCATGAAGACAGGTAACTGTCCAATAGTAGAGCATCAAGGACAGGTAACTGTCTCAATAGTAGAGCATCAGACAGGTAACTGTCTCAATAGTAGAGCATCAAGACAGGTAACTGTCTCAATAGTAGAGCATAAGACAGGTTTTTTTTTTTTTTTTTTTTTGGGGGGGGGGGGGGGGGATCAGGACAGGTAACTGTCTCAATAGTAAGAGCATCAGGACAGGTAACTGTCTCAATAGTAGAGCATACAGGACTTGGTAAACTGTCTCAATAGTAAGAGCATCAAGACTGGTAACTGTCTCAATAGTAGAGCATCAAGACTGGTAACTGTCTCAATAGTAGAGCAATGAAGACAGGTAACTGTCTCAATAGTAGAGCATCAGACAGGTAACTGTCTCAATAGTAGAGCATCAGGACAGGTAACTGTCTCAATAGTAGAGCATCAAGACAGGTAACTGTCTCATAGTAGAGCATCAAGACAGGTAACTGTCTCAATAGTAGAGCATCAGACATGGTAACTGTCTCAATAGTAGAGCATCAGGACATGGTAACTGTCTCAATAGTAGAGCATCAAGACAGGTAACTGTCTCAATAGTAGAGCATCAAGACTGGTAACTGTCTCAATAGTAGAGCATCAAGACAGGTAACTGTCTCAATAGTAGAGCATCAAGACAGGTAACTGTCTCAATAGTAGAGCATCAAGACTGGTAACTGTCTCAATAGTAGAGCATCAAGACAGGTAACTGTCTCAGTAGTAGAGCGTCAAGACAGGTAACTGTCTCAATAGTAGAGCATCAAGACTGGTAACTGTCTCAATAGTAGAGCATGAAGACTGCCGGCCGGCTTTCCGTTGTTTTAGTGGATCTTTACCGCGCTACCTCTCGTCTTTCCTTCAGATCTCTCAACCATCTTGCTCTGTGTCAAATCGATCTCTGAAAAAAAAAATCACTATATTCCCAAAAACTCATTTCAGTTGGCTGAAATGTTCAGTCCACTGTCAATCTTCTGTTGTCTGCAACACTCTGACATCCATTCCTTCTCAAAAGCTTTAGAATTGGAACAGCTTTAAAACTTAAATCTAAGAATTGCCTGTTTCGTGAAACTTACAAATTCACTAGCAACCCTGGAGCAGAACCCATTTAGAATTGGAACATCTTGAAAACTTGAACCTCAGAATTGACTGTTTCGTCAAATTTACGAATTCACTAATAACCCTAGAGCAGAATCCATTTAGAATTTGAGCACCTTTAAAACTTGAACCTAAGAATTGCCTGTTTCGTGAAACGTACAAATTCACTAATAACCTTAGAGCAGAATCCATGGACTTTGCATAAACTGTAAAATTGTTTATGCTGCATGGTGCCTTTTGAGCCTATGTTGTGGGGTACTGCAGTATAGAGAGAAGGACCCAGCATTCCAGTCATCGATCGTGATAACCGCGTGTCACCGGGAAGATACCAACGTTTACTACGGGACACATATCAATGTCTGCACTGAAATATCGTTGCGTTGCCTTGTCTCTCTCTCTCTCTCTCTCTGTTTGTATGTATGTGTGTGTGTGTGTGTGTGTGTGCGTGCGTGCGTGCGTGCGTGCGTGCGTGCGTGCGTGCGTGCGTGCGTGCGTGTGTGTGTGTGCGCGCGCGCGCGCGCGTGTGTTTCCCGGGTTGTAACCTGACTTCAATTTTTGAAACTAACTTCAATTTCATCTTTGGAATCGCTGGTATTAGTGCCCTGACGACAGAGTGCGCGCTTACAAGAGCAACATGAAAAGTTGGGAACTAGCACGACTCCACAAACAACGGGTATTCCGTACTGACTAGCCACGTCTGCGGGTGAAGAGATATGCTGGTTCCACACACTGGCTCCAGACTGTTGGTTTGGTCCTGTGTCTGCGGGTGAAGAGATATGCTGGTTCCACACACTGGCTCCAGACTGTTGGTTTGGTCCTGTGTCTGTGGGCCTCTCAAGGCATGTATGCTCCTGCCTCCGTCTCTTTTACGTACACAAACACACACGCAAACACACACACACACACACACACACACACACACACACACACACACACACACACACAAAACCAATTCAATAGCATTCATCCATGGAGACAATTCTGCTCGTTCCCGCGCGGTTCATTGTGCACACACGTACACAGCCACAAACCAAGTCCTAACAGTATTCATCCATTAAGATCACTTCTGCTCCTCGCCGCGCAATGTATTGCACTAACTGTTCTGTGTTCATACTAAAAGTCAGTGGTGGCCAAATCAGGTCGCCAGTCCGGAGGAGGGGGAAGTCAGCCACAAATTCTCTGTGTGGGTTATCTACTCCTGATCCTGGCAAGCTGCGGTTGTGATTGGACAGTTTTATTCCGTACAGACCGGCGAAGATGATCTGTGAAGAGATCACAGTTCTATCTTTTCAATACTCTCCCGTTTTCAACGTTTGCAGACAAGATTTGCCCGCTTTACATCCAGACTGAGTCAGGCCGTCATGCGGCTACCGTCCAAACGACGCCTTCTTCATCATTCTGATTCCGTGAGAGGCTGTGACTGGTGCCAGAGCTGTCTCAGACACATGCAAATTAGCTTGTATAAGTTATCAAATCCATCGCAGTCGGAAACCTATGGATCCTGATCGCCACCCCCCCCCCCTCCTCCCATAGAGGCCAGAACACCTTATGTCCCCCCATTCTAAACAGATGTAACTCAGACAACAACAAAAAACAGAAAAAAACAAACAAACAAATAAAAATCACCATTTTGCGATTCTCACACTGATGAGAACAATACTATATTCAACTAAACCGGTAGAAAGCAAAACGATCGGAAGACTGTGATTTCTCCCTATTGATAACAAACAACACAACTATGTTCATTTTAAAGCAAATCAACCACAAGGAAACGAACAAGAAGAGTGCTGTTGTGGAACTCGAGTGTGTGTGTGTGTGTGTGTGTGTGTGTGTGTGTGTGTGTGTGTGTGTGTGTGTGTGTGTGTGAGTGTGTTGTGTGTGTGTGTGTGTGTGTGTGTGTGTGTTGTGTGTGTGTGTGTGTGTGTGTGTGTGTGTGTGTGTGTGAGTGAGTGATGTGTTTTGTGTGTGTGTGTGTGTGTGTGTGTGTGTGTGTGTGTGTGTGTGTGTGTGTGTGTGTGTGTGTTGAAGAGAGGGGAGTGCTTCTTGAGACGCACACAGTCAATGGAGCACCTGTTTATTTTACTTTAGCAAAGCGCTCTGTCTACAACCCGCCGCTGCAATCGAGTGTATGGTGGATAACATTAACAAGCCAGCAAGACACCTGCCAACGAACTACTTACATACAACAAGCTGCACAAAGAAACTGGGTGTCCATTGACATCGTTCTGTCCACCTGGTCAGACAAAGGAGACCAGGTGACGCAGTGAAGAAATACTCCAAAGACGACTTCAGCACTTGAAGAAATCACATGCATTGTAAGTTGCTTACACTCGCATTCAGGCGCCGACACAGACCACCACATCATAAAATCTCCGAAGTTCCGTACGTCTCTCACACACACATGCATTCAAAATATACGCGTCGGTAGTAGTAATTACGGCTACGTAATACCGTAACTTCAACCAGCTCTTAAACCTGTCCACGTCTGAGGTAACGATAATGCAGCAGGTATTGATGAGGTGGGCATTGACGACGTGTGTCTGAGCACCTGGAAATCACTCATAGACTACAACCTTTAAAAGAAAAAAAGTTCGTCACGCTGAATACAAAACAGAAAAAAATATTACAACACTATGTACGTACAACACAGATATAGGAAGGGGAAAAAAACGAATCTAAAGACGGTACTGGAAACAGAAACACACAAAAGAGGCGAGGAGAGAGAGAGAGAGAGAGAGAGAGAGAGAGAGAGAGAGAGAGAGAGAAGAAGAAGAAGAAGAAGAAGAAAACTACGGCCTTTTTTGAGAAAGAGAGAGAAGAAGAAGAAAACTACGGCCTCCCACCCCCCCCCCCCCCCCCGGCTCATTGAAGCGCGGCCGCCGTGGAGGAGGGAAGCTTTTCACAGCTGAGTGATCCTGTCAGGTGTGAGGGAGGGGAAGCTGTCAGCTAGGCCTGTGGACGTGCAAGGCATTCAGGCGGCCGGCCCGTTTCGCCTCCACGCCTTCCTTCAAAAAGAAAAAAACTTCACTCGCTTGCTTTTGTTGGCCCAAGTGGTGGTGACTCCTCTCGTAAAAGTCAGACAGAAAGGTAAAATGTTTTGACAGGTTAAAGAGACACTTGCCGGTATCTCGGTGAGGATAGGTTGTTTCCCCCCCCCCCCCTTCCTTCCTTCCTTTTCCCTACGTTTCCCCGTGTGTGTTGGGGCGATCTGGAGTGGCCGGATGGATGAGCGACATAAACAGGAAGTTTGGGAGGTTTACTTCGTGAAGGAGCTTTTGATGTTCAGTTTCTGTGTGTTGGATTTCCTTGTATTTAGTAAGCAAACAAACCGAACGAATGTCTCAGTGTTGCTGTCTCTCTCTCACTCTCTCTCTCTCTCTCTCTCTCTCTCTCTCTCTCTCTCTCTCTCTCTCTCTCTCTCTCTCTCTCTCTCTGTGTGCGTGTGTGCGTGCGTGCGTGCACACGCGCGCCTGCGTATGGGCGTGTGAGACACAGACACGCATTATAATCATCCCCTACAGTACATGGATGCTGCAGCTGCCATAAGGCACTATCCTCAGTCCTGTGCATCAGTTGTTGCTGCTTTCTTCCAGATGACAAAAGAAAATGAGAGAGAGAGAGAGAGAAAGAGAGAGAGAGAGAGAGAGAGAGAGAGAGAAAGGCAGACAGACAGACAGACAGACAGACAGACAGAGCGAGACAGAGACAGAGAGACAGAGACAGAGAGAGACAGAGAGAGAGACAAAGCGAGACAGAGACAGAGAGACAAAGAGACAGAGAGAGACAGAGCGAAACAGAGACAGAGAGACAGAGAGAGAGACAGAGAAAGACAGAGACAGAGAAAGACAGAGAGAGAGAGAGAGAGAGAGAGAGAGAGAGAGAGAGAGAGAGAGAGAGAGAGAGAGAGAGAGAGATGCAGACAGTGGCTGGAGGTCTACGCGAGTGTGGACGTGGAAGAAAAACCCATTGTTATAAACCTAAACGTCCCCCTCTCTAAGTCAAACTCGCAGGAGTCACTCCGGTGTGGCGCTGGATTAACTCAAGGGAGCCATATCCCCCCCCCCACCCCGTCCCCGCCCCCGTTCTATCCGGGATCTCCTCTCCGAGCATTAATCTTAAGCAGGCCCAGAATTAGCGCCCCACCCCCGACCCCCACCCCCCACCCCCCAACCCACCACGCCATCCCCATCGCCGGTCTATGATGAATTAAGGCTTTATTAAATTAATGCTCCGTGGAGCAAGAAACGTTATTGCATTCATTTCTTTTTTTAGGGTCAGCTTAAACGAAGGTGATGCTCAC
>CM065740.1:4612118-4617118 GCA_033310375.1 Conus canariensis | reverse complement strand
GGACAAGAGGGCGGAGTTTGGATGAGGGAGGAGTGGGCAACACGTGGTGGGGGTGAGGAGGGGGGGGGGGGGCGGTGGCAGGAAGGGGATTCGGGGGTGTCTATGAACCGGGCTATAAAAGATTTATTTCCTCATCGCTTGATCTCCTACACTGTCGTCAGGTGTTGTAAAGAGGCACTTCAGCTCTCCTTGTTTTCAGTTCTTAGCTGCGCTCGGATCAGACTTACAAGTTGCTGGTCGTCCTATTTTAATGTTTTTTGTGTGTTTTTTTTTTTACTATTCATTATTTTCCACAGAGGAGCCGGGGAACGGTGTAAAGGGAACTTTGGAGATTTTATTTTATCTTATTTTTATTTTATTTTATCTTATTTTCAACAAAGAATATTCAAAAAGGAAAAGCTTCAATCAACTGAAAAGCATACAGTGCTATCTAAGCGTGATGAGGATTTTGACAATCTGACATGCATTTGCACTCATCAAAAAGCCGGGTTTGGTATAACACTGTTTGTTGCCAGTTGTATTCCAGAAAGAGAAAGAAAACAAACCAAATAAAACAGAGGGATGCAGAAGACTCACAGTGCATTACGAAGAGGCTGAGAATACTAAAGATGCGTCACGGCGAAAGAGAATATGCAGACTAACGTCACAGACGGACGGACGAACAAGACTACCAGTGCATCACAGAGGCTCAGAATGTATCACAGAAATATATTTTCCATTCATAAATTCTGTTAGTGTCATATTTGTATTCTTCGAAAGAATGTTGACAAAGAACTAGATCTACAATCTAGCCGCAATTTCTTTTCATTCCCTGAATGTCTGTTTGACATTTTTTTTTAATAATTCATAGATACTCTTACCCATGTTTATCAAATATTTTTGTTTATTTGTAGTTTGATATGCAATCTTACTCCCCCCCCCCTCCCTTTCCGGGCAAAAAGGCCATATTTAACACACACCTCATGTACATGGTCATCTGTTATCTTGTTAACTCCACATGAAACTGTCCTCTCTCTCTCTCTCTCTCTCTCTCTCTCTCTCTCTCTCTCTCTGAACCTCTTCTGAACCCAGCCACTCAAATAAAAAACCCCCAGAAAAACAGAGAAAGAAAAAAAAAAAGTGCTGCAGCACTTCCAAATCGCTCCGGTGCAGTTTACCAATAATTACGCCATCGAACTCCACCATCCTGCTCTTTTCACGCTTCGAACGACCCCCCCCCCCCCCCCCCCCCCTCCCCCCCCCCCTCTTCTTCACCAAGCTGACCCTTTGACCCAGGGCCGATAAATCTTGCTCACATGACGATAGTGGAGGGGGGGGGGGGGTGGTTGTGGGCCTTGTCGCCCACACCGGCACAGAGGGATTATGGATTAGGGGGGAGGCGGGCGTGGCACGGGCCCCGACAACCTACCATTACCCGTTGGTTACCCACCCCTGATCCGACCCCACGGTGAAAAGGCAGGCTACCCGCGAGAGGCGAGTTAAGCGCCGCCCTGGTGACAGGCTGGGCGAGAGGAGGTCGGGACAAGGGGGGGTGACAGGCTGGGCGAGAGGAGGGTCGGGACAAGGGGGGGAAATGGAAACCCCTCATTTTCACGCCGCTGCGTCGTGCCAGACGAGATTTCCGTCGGTGGTGGTAGCTGACGAGAAGTTAGAGGAGAAGGGAGCAGGGGAGAGAATTCTGTTCTTCCTGTTGTTAAGGGTCATCCATCTTTTTTTGTGTGTGTGTGTGTGCGCCTTCTTTAGAGACGACTATCGTCACTTCCGTTAAAGTAAAGGTTCTTCTAACGCCCTCCCCATCCCTGTCCACGATCCTCCTGTACTTCGTGTGTGTGTGTGTGTGTGTGTGTGTGTGTGTGTGTGTGTGTGTGGTGCGTGCGTGCGTGCGTGCGTGCGTGCGTGCGTGCGTGCGTGCGTGCGTGCGTGCGTGTGTGTGTGTGTGTGTGTGTGTGTGTGTGTGTGTGTGTCTGTGCTGAAGTCAAGGTAAGAAGAACATATCGCAATCCTAAATAAGCAAAAACAACTATTTCAACTACAAAGATAATAGAAGAACTTTGTGATGAAAATGGTAGATCAGTCACACAACAATCAGAAATAATGAAAATGCAACAAGACTATTATTCGAAGTTGTACAAGAAAAAGGTAAGAGCAGGAAACATGGAACAAATGGTAGATAACTTTATATCTGATACTTCAGTGCCACAGCTTTCTGACTCTCAGAAGGATAGTTGTGAAGGCAACTTGACAGAGAATGAAATGCTAACAGCTCTTAATGCCCTCCAAAATGGTTCTTCGCCAGGAAGTGATGGGCTTACAACATAATTTTTTAAAGTATTTTGGTGTCATATAAAAAGTTTGTTAACATCATCACTTAATTCTGCATTTGAAAAAGGGACACTTTCTCCTTCTCAGAGAAAAGCAGTCATCACATTAATTCACAAAGGCAAAGATCTACCCAGAAATGTTTAAAAAAAACTGGAGACCAATTTCGTTAACGAATAGCGATTATAAGCTTTTGTCTAAATGTTTGGCAAATCGTTTATGTCAAGTAATTAGAGACTTAAGTAAGTGAAGATCAGGTTGGGTATATCAAGGGACGTCGAGCAGCTACGCTATTGAGACTAATTGATGATGTTATTGATCATCTAAATGTAGAAAATATTCCTGGTTTGCTTTTAACTATTGATTATACACAAGCTTTTGATAGTATATCTAAAAACTTTATGTTAACAGCTCTCAAAAAGTATGGGTTTGGGGAAGAATTCATTAGATGGTTTCAAGTATTAATCGCTGATACTCGTAGTTGTCTTTTGTATGGTGGCTGGACATCAGAGTATTTTGCGGTTGAAACAGGAATCCGACAAGGGTGTCCTTTTTCTCCCTTAGTATGTGTGTTGGCTATAGAATTGCTAGCGATAAAGATAAAAAAAAAAAAACAACTGTAGAAACATTAGCATATTATTATACATCAGCAGCTATGTGGCTAGGTAATAAAAAACATAGCACAGACAGCTTTTATGGCTTTACGTGGAAAAATAAATTAAAGATTCTGGGTATTTATTATGAGAATGATAAACCAGCATCTTTAGTTGAGGACAATTGGTTGCAAAGAATAGAAACTATTCAGAGAATTATTCACTCCTGGGAAAAAAGAGATCTTAGCGTAATGGGTAAAATACATATTATTAAAACATTTCTTATTTCACAAATGGTCTATGTTATGCAAACATTTGTTATTCCTGACAAGATCTTATCAGATATAAATCGCATGCTTTTTAGATTTCTCTGGCGTAAAAAAAAACCCATTGTAATCGAAAGGCATTTGAAAAAGTTAAAAGAAGCGTAATGTGCAGTGAATATGAAAAAGGAGAATTAAAAATGATAGCTCTAAGATGACAGATGCAATCAGCTTTTCTCCTGTTATGGGTTGTAAGAATTTGTACGGCCACAAACAATGAAAGATGGACTTTAATTCCGAGAAAAATATTTCTACCCTTTGGTGAGAATGTCACGCATTTTTACGCAGATACTAAAAGCGCACTTTTCAAAGGTTCAGACAAGATAAATTCACATTTGTTGAAAATTACTCTGAAAACATGGTTAGATCTTAATAAACATGAAGATGTCTCACCCTTCCCCTCTTTACTGTGGAATAACCAATACATAAAATATCGAGGAAATGTCCTTTTCTTCCCTGACTGGATAAAGGGCAAAATACTAAATGTTAGTGACATGTATGGTCCAAATGGAATGCTTTCATACCAGGACGTGGTTAATAAGATAGGAGCCTCCCCTGCAAGGATCTTAGAGTATAACGTAGTGTCAGCGGCCACACATATTTTTATTACTAGGGTTAGTGAACAAGATAGACATGATATAGATTTTTCAGAACCACCCCTTTTCTGTAACAAAAAGCATATATCTTGAAAGGATTTCCGTGCAACTTTGAGCTCCCTCAGTTACACAGAACCATGTGCAGCCCGTTTTTGGTCTAATAAATATGGACTGAAGTTAAATGAAAATATATGGAAGATACCTCGCTTGTGCACAAAAGAAACCAGACTGAGAGTTTTACAATGGAAAAATTTACAAAATATATACCCGACTAATATAATGTTATGCAAAATGAAAGTCAGGGCTAATCGAAATTGTTCATATTGCAATGATGAAATTGATTACATTGAACATTTCTTTTTTTCACTGTCATAAGGTTAATTCGTTTTGGAAATTTGTCAGTCAATACATATTAGCTGTATACAACACAAAAATCGTGTTTTCTAAAGAAACTGTGCTGTTTGGAATTCTTAGTCAAGAAAATATTGACAGACATATACTACTGAAAATAAACCATATTGTGATTACTGCAAAGATGTGTATAAGCATTTATAGATAAACGGAATCTAGGCTGCCAATTTCAGTCATATTCGAAAATCAATTGCAACTGAGGAAAATATAAAGAGATCTCATACGGGCATTCACTCTTACACACACACGAACGCGCGCGCGCGCGCGCCACACACACACACACACACACACACACACACACACACACACACACACCACACGCACACGCACACACACATTGTTACAAATACATGCACGTGTTTGTGCATTTTGCGTGCGCGCACATGCACTATAGCACACACACTTACAGGTACACACACACATACACGCACGCATACATACAACACAGTCTTGATGACGTTTCTTTCATAATGAAAGTGACCCCAAGGTAAATATGCCTTTTCGCTGTCCACTCCTCTGTACTTTCTTGCACTCTTTCGTTTTCGTATGTGTACGACCGTTGCACATGGGGAATGTGGAAAATGTGGGGGATCATGCATACATTCTTTTCACTATAAGTTTGGCTTCATCGGGGAAGAGACAACTGGTGAGACGACATGTAAGAAACTAAATCCCTAAATTCATTTAAAAGACGCCATCTCTGTCCGTCTGTCTGCCTGTCTGTCTGCCTAACGGTCTGTCTGTCTGTCTGTCTGTCT
>CM065740.1:4604618-4607118 GCA_033310375.1 Conus canariensis | reverse complement strand
ATTTAGGACACATCACACCAGCCAAGATCTCACGTAATTGTGAAAGGCATCATTCTGAGAAGCTTCTGAGAGGAGAGCATTTTCAGACTTTGATCCCTCATGTTGAGGCTCACACATATGGGAACCATCAGCGAGGGGGTTAACCTAAATATAGCTTCATCTAACATTTGAGATCAGAGTGAGGAGTACCTTCCCTTCCTCTTCTCTCGTCCCCTTACTTTATGTTTAGACTTCGAAGAGGCTTTTGATTCCTAAAACATCCAATTTTCATTTCATCTTGTGGTATCCTACAGTCTGGAAGAAAGTATATGTAAATGATTACGGGCACATTACACAGATACTAAATCAGCAATGACAGTCCATGGCCAAGCAGCTGACGAGTTTCCTGCAACAAGGGGATGTTGGCAAGGAGAGCATCTTTCCCTTTATTCACGCATATTGTGTGTAGGGATATATGCGATCGTGCTTAGGCAATGTAACGATGTTAAAGGTAATAGTACGATTAAAGAGGCCCACGGAGGATGCAGGACGAATCCGCAGCGTTGAGCCAGCAGTATTGAAAATCCTGTGGTCCACGGACGAGGCAGTCAGCACGAAATAGACATCATGAGTTCATTTGCACACCTGACCTTTCACTGTGCTCTTTACGCATGCGCTCTGTCTCGGACGCACGAATGCCTGCGATTGGAACGAAGGTATCGTAGTCATTGCGAATCCATTCCAAACGAAACTTTGGCAGATGTCAGATGTAAGTAGCAAGGCAAACATTCTGTAATACTGACGTAGACACATCACACACAAACACTGGAGTTCGATTTAGCTGACACAGTGTACTGTAATCAACTGTCTCCGAGTTGGGTCGTTTTTGCACACGCACGCGCTTGACAAAACCGGTTTTTCCACAGTCTTACTTACACTCAGCTGATTCTGTGTAGTGGATGCGCTTAAAGGTTTGCACACGTGTATACAGTCTCCAACCCATCCCACACACAAAGCTGCACACACAGCACGTCGACCTGATTCCTTCTCGCCAATGCTTCCCTGGGAAAAAGGAAAAAAAGAAAAGCCCTACCACAATAAAAAGAGACAGCGAGAGGGAGAAGAAAGAAAGACGAAGACTGCACTGCTATTTGTTTTTCTGCTCCGTTACTGCCGTTAGAAAGGCGACAAGGTGTGTCTTTAACATCATGCTCATAAACAACTCCGATCCGCTTCATAAATCAGAACTAAACCCAGGCCCCATGAACTATTCCGCCGGGATCGGCAACTGCTAAACCTGTTGGGGGGAGGGAGGGGGAGATCATGTGTGTGTGTATAAATACGTAGATCTGTAGAACAGCCCCGCTTGTGCAGACGACAGTTTAAAGATTCATTTACCCAGTTTACATTTCGTGAGAGACGTTGATATCAAGGTCGGCCATTGTACTATTATTTGAATTCACAGCCTAGGTGTGGTCACAAAAACAATATTTCAGTTCCTGAAAGGATATTCTCGCTTCAGTCACCGAACTTCAATGTGACTGTTTCGGGATATCTGTAAGCGATACGGGAGATCCACAAAGTTAATAAGGAATGTAATTTTTTGCTCCTATAATGAAAAAAAAAAGACACATAACTCCAGAACAAAGCTGCTTGTCTTACGTTTATAGATCACTTTTTCAGTTATATAAACCAGTGTTTTCCTCAGAATGGGGGGAGTTACGTTCGCTCTGACAGCTTTATTTTCGTGAAGGATAGGGCCGTTTTGGAACATAGCCGTTCACATATTCCGTCACGCATTCCAGATTAGCAAAGAAGGGTACGCACTTCAACCTGATTACAAGGATTTACATTTTAATTTTTTTTACTTTCATTTAGGCAGAAATTACACACATATCATTTAATGACAAAGTGATTTTTACACAAGTTTTGTGAAGGATAGAGGCATTTTGAAACATAGCCGTTCAAAGTTTCAATCACACATTTCAATTTAACTAACAGGATATACTCCTCAGTCTGATCAAAAGGATTTTAAATACGATTTTGTCTGTTCAGGATCGTAACATGTGAATACACAAACGTCACATGACTGACAACTAAAAGGTAGATATACTTTTTACCTATAACACACTTCCGCTATACACACACACACACACACACACACACACACACACACACACACACACACACACACACACCGCGCGCGCGCGCGCGCGCACAAATGTGCTCACATAACAGACTGAGAGAGAGAGAGAGAGAGAGAGAGAGAGAGAGGAGAGAGAGAGAGAGAGAGAGAGAGAGAGAGTGACTGGCACACTAAGGTCTTACAGAGCCATGCCATTTTGCCCATCCTGGATCCATACACATACTAAATGGCACCAACATCACCCCCAAACCCACTGTACTCACATTCACAAGGAAATGAGGTTACCCAGAAGATGGGGAGGAGACGGAAGCTGAAGGAGAGGGAGGGGGGGTGAGGGGGTGGAGAGTGCACTTGTTTGAATGAAGTCAGGACAGC
>CM065740.1:4594618-4597118 GCA_033310375.1 Conus canariensis | reverse complement strand
TTGAAAAGGCCCAGACGGCTGTGAGTTAGGTTGTACCCCTCCCCCCCCCCTCTCCCCACAGCATTGATTAATTATGAGAAAATAGATGGGTTTTAAGTTTAGACTTGAAAGAAGAGATAGAATCTGAATGTCTGAGACAGTCTGGCAGTCTGTTCCACGTCGCTGGAGCTTGAAAAGAGAAAGATCTTTCACCAGTAGTAGTCCTGAAGCGAGTCATTCGCAGAAGGCGGTCGTCAGCACAGGAGCGTAGTTGTCGAGAGGGGGTGTAGATTTTAAGGAGATCTGAGAGATAAGAAGGTCCATTTTCAAAGAGAGCAGAGAAAGTGAGAGTTGAGATTTTGTACGAGATACGGTTTGAGACAGATAGCCAGTGAAGAGAGTGGAGGAGAGGCGAAATGTGAACATGTTTTCTTGCTCTACAGACGACTCGGGCTGCATGATTTTGGATTCGCTGTAATCTTTCTATCAGGTATTTTGGAAGGCCGGCCAAAAGTGAGTTGCAGTAATCTATTCTAGATAAGACAAATGCACAAATGAGAGTTTTTGTAGCATCTGTAGAGAGAAGGTGACGTACAGAGCTGATTCTTCTTAGTTCTAAATAGGCAATCTTGCAAATATTTGAAACCTGTTTCTCAAAGGAGAGGGATTGGTCAAGTATGACCCCTAGACTGCGGACAGAGGTGGAGACAGAGACAGCACACAGTCATTGATAGTGACAGTTGAAGGCAGAGAAGGATGGTTAGGCTGTTTTGTCACGAACATGAGTTCCGTCTTGTCGTCGTTTAGTTGTAGTTTGTTGGTTGTCATCCAGTCCTTCAGGTCTGCAATGCAGCCCGCGTCCGAGATCGTGAGTCAGTTTCAGCAATGGGGCCGATGATGAAGTGAGTTTCAGCAAAGCTTTCAGGAATGGCGTGACCTGATGACGTAGACCAGGACTGCACAGCACAAAGGACTGGCCAAGTACAGAAACCTGAGGCCACCGTACTAGGGAGAACTGTTGAGTATCTTCCCTGTACACACACTGTCTAGCATCCGTCCACAAGTAAGAGATAGTCCAAGTCGAGAGCCTGTGTCGAACCGGACTTTGAAGGTGAGAACATGTATGATGATCGTGTCACTGTAGCAGAGACGGAGGAGATGGCTGAGTCGTAGTGCAGAATGTAGAGAGATAATAGTGGCGAGATGTGCTTGGGAAGTGGGGGAGATGATGGAGGGTGGAGAAGATGATGAGTATGACTCGATGGGAGAGATGGAGAGAGGGAGGGAGATGGACTGGGAGGGGGAGGAGATGGACTGGGAGGGGGGGCAGATGGACTGGGAAGGAGATGGATGGAGGTGAGGAATGGTGGAGGGGGGAGATGGACTGGGAGGGGGAGGAGATGGACTGGGAGGGGGAGGAATGGATGGGAGGGAGAGATGGACTGGGAGGGGAGGAGATGGACTGGGAGGGGGAGGAGATGGACTGGGAGGGGGAGGAGATGGATGGGAGGGGAGGAGATGGACTGGGAGGGGGGGAGATGGACTGGGAGGGGGAGGAGATGGGGGGAGGGGGGAGATGGACTGGGAGGGGGGAGATGGACTGGGAGGGGGAGGAGATGGACTGGGAGGGGGAGGGAGGAGATGGACTGGGAGGGGGGAGTGGATGGAGGGGGAGATGGACTGGGAGGGGAGGAGATGGACTGGGAGGGGGAGGAGATGGACTGGGAGGGGGAGGAGATGGACTGGGAGGGGGAGGAGATGGACTGGGAGGGGGGGGATGGACTGGGAGGGGGGAGTGGAGGGATGGACTGGGAGGGGGAGGAGATGGACTGGGAGGGGGGAGATGGACTGGGAGGGGGAGGAGATGGACTGGGAGGGGAGGATGGATGGAGGGGAGGATGGACTGGGAGGGGGAGGAGATGGACTGGGAGGGGAGGAGATGGACTGGGAGGGGGAGGAGATGGACTGGGAGGGGGAGGAGATGGACTGGGAGGGGGAGGAGATGGACTGGGAGGGGGAGGGATGGATGGGAGTGGGAGATGTGGGGGAGGAGATGGACTGGGAGGGGGAGGAGATGGACTGGGAGGGGGAGGAGATGGACTGGGAGGGGGGGAGATGGACTGGGAGGGGGAGGAGATGGACTGGGAGGGGGAGAGATGGACTGGGAGGGGGAGGAGATGGACTGGGAGGGGGGAGATGGATGGGAGGGGGGGAGATGGACTGGGAGGGGGAGGAGATGGACTGGGAGGGGGGGAGATGGACTGGGAGGGGGAGGAGATGGACTGGAGGGAGGAGTGGAGGGAGGGGGAGATGGACTGGGAGGGGGAGGAGATGGACTGGGAGGGGGGAGATGAGATGGGGGGGGACTGGAGGGAGGGAGGGGAGAGATGGACTGGGAGGGGGAGGAGATGGACTGGGAGGGGGAGGAGATGGATGGAGGGAGGGGATGGATGGGGGAGGAGATGGACTGGGAGGGGGGGGACGGGAGGGGAGGGATGGGACTGGGAGGGGAGGAGATGGA
>CM065740.1:4582118-4587118 GCA_033310375.1 Conus canariensis | reverse complement strand
AGAAAGAAGGATCCAATGACGTAGAATTTCAAAGAATTCACGAACAGCAACAAGCACAGAGGGGTGGCAACAAAGAAAAAGCAGCAGAAGACAGAAGAGACGAGTGACGAGAAAGAACAGAGGATTGAGGGGGGGGGGGGGGGGGGTATGGCAGAGATGAAAGGCCAGGGTGGAGCGGAAGGAGATGATGAGGGACGATGCTATGAAAGGCACACGCATGAACGTACAACAAGCAGCAGCAGCAACGACGACGACGACGACAGCAGCAGCAACAACAACAACAATGACAGCAACAACAATAACAGCAGGATGAAAAGAAGAAAAAAAAAACAGGAAGAAAACCGCTAGGAACCTGAACACGCATTTCCGCTTAAAAAAAGCAAACAAACAAACAAAACTGGTTTCCCGTTTCAAATTACGCACTGTAAGATGCTTTTCTTCTGGAAAGAAAGCTTGAAAAAAAAATCAAGACTAAAATTGAAGATGATTATACTTCCACAGACATGGTAAGTTTCAAAGAAATGTAATAATAAAACACAAAAGGAAAGGTAAAAATCAAGGTTTGTTTTCTGCACTCAAACCGTCAATGTTCATGTTCACTTCGATAGGAATCATGAACCCAGGTCGTTTTGTTATCTTGTCCTGCATGATTGTCAATTTTATATGTGTTTTGTAAACATTGCTGTGAAAAGAAACATGAATTTTACTTTAACATGGATACTCATGTTTTCACAACTCCTTTGCCGTAAAACACACACACACACACACACACACACACACACACACACACACACACACACACACACACACACACACACACACACACACACTTCACACACGATTTTGAATTTGATATTTTCAGTGAGAGAGTGGATAGCGGTTTTTTTTCCTCCCCGAAACCGTTCTACTAACTTTTCATCATCATCATCATCGCCTATTACTCCTCCTGGGGTACAGGCCACCAACCAAGGACCTCCAGGCATCTCTGTCCTGGGCTCTTTTCTCCAGCTGCTTCCAAGTCATCCCCATGTTCCTCATGTCTGCTTCCAGGTCCCTGCGCTAGGTGTTCCTTGGCCGACCTCTTTTTCGTTCTCCTTGGGGGTTCCATGTTAGGGCTTGTCTGGTGATGTTGCTTGCAGGCTTCCGCAGCGTATGTCCAATCCAGCCCCAACGTCGTTTCTTGATTTCCTGTTCTGTGGGTAGCTGGTTTGTTCTCTCCCAGATCTCGTTGTTGTTGATGGTGTCTGGCCTCCGGATGCGGAGAATCTTGCGCAGGCAGTTGTTGATGAACACCTGCACTTTCTTGGTGGTGGCCACTGTAGTTCTCCAGGTCTCTGTTCCGTACAATAGAAATGCCTTGATGTTGGTGTTGAAGAGCCTGACTTTGGTGTTGATTGACAGTTCCTTGGAGCTCCAGATGGTCCGTAGCTGTACGAACGCTGCCCTGACCTTTCCAATGCTTGCTCTGACGTCGGCGTCTGTGCCTCGCTGCTTGTCCACGACACTGCCCAGGTGGGTAAAGGCTTCTACTTCCTCTAGCATCTCGCTGTCCAGCATGATCGAGTTGGTGCTGACAGTGTTGGCCTTGAGAATCTTGCTCTTGCCTTTATGGATGTTGAGCCCTACTTGTGTTGATGAGGCTGATACGGTGCTTGTCTTCTCTTGCATCTGATGTTGAGTGTGCGAGTAGTGCCAGGTCATCGGCGAAGACCAAATCATCGAGCTGCGTCCAGGGTGTCCACTGGATCCCCTGTCTTCTCTGAGCTGTTGAGGTCTTCATTGTCCAGTCGATTGCCAGTAGAAATATAAATGGTGAAAGCAGGCAACCTTGTCTGACGCCAGTCCTCACTTCGAATGCCTTCGTGAGCTGCCCTCCATGGATGACTCTGCAGGTCAGACCCTCATACAAGTTTCTGATGGTGGTGGTGATCTTGACCGGCACACCGTAATGTCGGAGAAACTTCCACAGGGTATTTCGGTCTACGCTGTTAAAGGCTTTCTCGTAGTCAATAAAGTTGACATAGAGGGATGAGTGTCACTCGTTCGATTGCTCAACAATGATGCGAAGTGTTGCGATCTGGTCTGTGCAGGATCGATCCTTGCGAAAGCCAGCCTGCTGGTCGCGGAGTTGAGCATCAACGGGATCCTTTAACCTGTTCAAAATGACTATTGAAAACCTTTCCTGGCACTGACAGCAGTGTGATTCCTCTGTAGTTTACACAGTTGCTGAGGTCGCCTTTCTTGGGAATCTTGATAAGGTGTCCCTCCTTCCAGTCTGCTGGCTCTTGCTCCTCTTCCCAGATCTTCTTGAAGAGAGGCCAAAGCATCTCTACTGTGGTCTCTATGTCTGTCTTCAGCGCCTCTGCGGGGATGTTGTCAGGTCCAGCCGCCTTTCCGTTCTTCAACTGTTTGATGGCCCTCCCAGTTTCTTCTTTGGTTGGTGCCCCGCAGTCTCTGGGCAGGTCTGAGTCAGCCTCTTCGATGTCTGGAGGGTTCTCTGGCGATGGTCTGTTCAAGAGCTCCGCGAAGCGCTCAACCCATCTGTTCTTCTGCTGTTCTTCTCCTGTGAGTTGCTTTCTCTCTCTGTCTTTTATTGGTCGTTCTGGCCTCCTGTACTTTCCTGCCAGCTTCTTGGTAGTGTTATACAGTCCTTTCATGTTTCCCTGTTTTGCTGCTAGTTCGGCTTCTGTTGCTAGATCATCTACATATTTCCTCTTGTCTGTTCTGATGCTCTTCTTTGCTTGTTTGTTTGCTTCAGTGTGTTCTGCTTGTGCTTTGGCCTTCTCTGCTCTTGTTCGGCTGATGTTGATTGCCGCTTTCTTCTCTTTCCTCTGTTAGAGCTTCCATAGGCTGTCTGCCGAGATCCATTCTTTGTGTTGGTGCTTATTGTGGCCAAGCATTCCTGGAATTTTTCTTCAAGACACCATAACTCCTCTGGCATGCTGCGAGACCTTCTTCGGCATCAAGGGACACTACTCGTCACCTCCGATTTGAGATAATTCTAAAGCGAAAGTGGTTGTATGTAAGGCTTTGTTTTAAATTACTTCAGTTTCTTCGAGTTATACGCTTCTAACATGCGGTATTATCATTCACGTACAGAAAGCTATGTGCGGAATACGGTTTTGTGCGTTTTTATGCCTGTAATTTATATTACACGAGAAAGAAATATTTTCGAAAAGTTAAGAGTCTCTCCAGAATTGTATATTAAACAAGAGTTATCCTGCATTCTGTTTTGTATGTCTATTTGTAGTTTGGCTGACATCGTATTACCATGACATTGTTGAAAATTCAATGTCTCTCTCTCGCATTGTGTATTAAACAAGAGTTACATTGCACTGCGATATGTGTGTCTATTTGTACTTTAACATCGTATTACTATGACATTGTCGACAGTTCATTGTCTCTCTTGTATTGTGTATCAAACAAGAGTTAAACTGCACTATGTTTTGTTAAGTTTATTGGCTGACATTGTATTATCATGACACGTTTTGTGATCTGCCTTACTGTCGCTGAAGCAAAAGTGTGTGTTTTTTGTTTGTTTGGGTTTTTTTAAAAAATGAGTTACGTATGACCCTCAAACATATTTTCTGTCGATTAAAAAAAACTCATTTGAACACAATACAGTAACTTTGTATCAAAACTTTTCTTTGTCAATACATTTGATTCGTTCACAGTACTCTCTTGCTAAGAATCAGTCGGCAATACGTAGCCTCAGTTTGGAATCCTACGACATTCTTACCCATCTAAAAAACATGTACCATACCTAGAAGAAATAAAGATATTGCACCTTGCTGACAATAGTTCTTTTTATGACATATGTACCGCATGTGAATGCAGATTTGGTGTATGCCGTATGTTCCAAGCCCATGATTTAAAAGAAAAGTTGAGCGAAAAAGATCCTTCAGGTACCAAACCTCTCCGATATCACCTTCTCCTCCCGTTTTTCTCAACTGTAACTTTCCATGGAGCTGTTTTGGCAGAAGAAGAAGAAGAAGAAGAAGAAGAAGAAGAAGAAGAGCAGGAGGAAGAAGAAGATTGTCCTGCACATACAACGTTGCTGAAACTTCTAAAGCTGCAACCAACCACAGAATACTGAACTGACCTGTGAAAGCTGCTGAAACTTTCCCTCCATCCCCTGCAGTGGATCGTGGGTTTTCATTTTCTTCATTCAAAGTTATCAGACATTTTCTCGTGCAAGGTTATTTAATTAATTATATTCTTGCTCCAACTGGCAAACTGAGTTCCTCAAAGACGGATTATATCTTACTACCGAAATTACTCACCTCCTCCCCCAAAAAAGCACAGAAGCACCTCCTCTCCCTCTCTCTCTCTCTCTCTCTCTCTCTCTCTCTCTCTCTCTCTCCAATTGGCAAATTTAGTTCCTCAAAGAGGAATAATGTTTTATTAGCAAAATCACACCTCCTCTTCCCTCCCTCCCCCCACCACAAAAAGCTGAGAAGCGTCTCTCTCTGACGTCTGTCTGTCTGTCTGTCTGTCTGTCTGTCTCTCTCCCTCTCTCTCGCTCTCTCTCTCCCTTTGGCAGAATTAGTTCCTAAAAGAGGAATAAAGTTTTACTAGCAAAACTACGCCCCCCTCATCCAAAATAAAAGAAAAACATAGAAGCATCTCTCTCTCTCTCTCTCTCTCTCTCTCTCTCTCTCTCTCTCTCTCTCTCTCTCTCTCTCTCTCTCTCCAATTCGCTAATTTAGTTCCTCAAAAAGAGATCATATTTCATTGGTAAAATTACGCACCCCCTCCCTCCAAAAAATCATAGAAGCAACTCTCTCTCTTTCCGAAGGTCTGTCTCTGTCTCTCTGTCTCTGTCGCTGTCTCTCTGTCTCTGTCGCTGTCTCTCTGTCTCTGTCTCTGTATCTCTCTCTCTCTCTCTCTCTCTCTCTCTCTCTCTCTCTCTTCATGCTCCAATTGGCAAATTTAGTTCCTTAGAGGGATAATGATTCACTAGCAAAATTTCGCACCCCCTTCTCCACCAAAACTCAGAC
>CM065740.1:4574618-4577118 GCA_033310375.1 Conus canariensis | reverse complement strand
ACAGAAGGGGGCGCAAAGGGGGGAGGGGGGGGGGGTCGCATGGAAACGGGAACAAATGTGCAAATAGAAATGGGGACACACGCAGATGGGGACACACAGGGAGGGGACGCAACAGACAGGAAGACATAGAAACGAAAACATGTGAAGAAGGAACATTAAAGACCGGACCACGAAGAGATGAGGACTGGTACAGAGAGAGAGGGATATTAACAGACGGGAACATCTAGAGAGGAGAACACATACAGACGGGATCCTAAACAAAAGGGGAGGAGTGGGGGAGGGGGCACATACGGACAGGAAGATACAGACAGAGGGACCGAAAGAAACGGGAGCATACAAAGAGGGGGAGAGGGGGGGGGGGGGCATACAAAATCAGGATCATAGGATGAGAGAAATATACAAATACAAGACCATACAGACAGGGAAACAGACAGAAGAACATAGAGAGATAAACACAGGCATTGGGAACATAGAGAGATAAACACAGGAATTGGGAACATAGAGAGATAAACACAGGCATTGGGAACATAGAGAGATAAACACAGGCATTGGGAACATAGAGAGATAAACACAGGAATTGGGAACATAGAGAGATAAACACAGGCATTGGGAACATAGAGAGATAAACACAGGCATTGGGAACATAGAGAGATAAACACAGGCATTGGGAACATAGAGATAAACACAGGAATTGGGAACACAGAGAGATAAACACAGGCATTGGGAACACAGAGAGATAAACACAGGCATTGGGAACACAGAGAGATAAACACAGGCATTGGGAACACAGAGAGATAAACACAGGCATTGGGAACACAGAGAGATAAACACAGGCATTGGGAACATAGAGAGATAAACACAGGCATTGGGAACACAGAGAGATAAACACAGGCATTGGGAACATAGAGAGATAAACACAGGCATTGGGAACACAGAGAGATAAACACAGGCATTGGGAACATAGAGAGATAAACAAGGAATTGGGAAAAAATAAAAGAGAAAAAAAAGGATTGGGAACACAGAGAGATAAAAAAAAGGAATTGGGAACCAGAGGAATAAACACAGGCATTGGGAACAAGAGAGATAAACACAGGCATTGGGAAAAACAGAGAGATAAAACCAGGCTGGGAAAATAGAAGATAAAAAACAGGAAATGGGAAAAGAGAGATAAACACAGGCATTGGGAACACAGAGAGATAAACACAGGGATTGGGAACTAGGGGAGTAAAACAGGCAATTGGGAACAAAGAGATAAACACAGGGATTGGGAAAAAGAGGAAAAACACAGGAATTGGGAACATAGAGAGATAAAACAGGCATTGGGAACACAGGAGATAAACAAGGCATTGGGAACAAGGAGAAAAAAGGCATTGGGAACACAGAGAGGGTAAACACAGGCTTGGAACACAGAGAGAAAAAAACTAGGCATGGGAAACAGAGAGATAACACAGATTGGGAACAAGAGAGATAAACCAGGATTTGGAAACACAGAGAGAAAAAGGAATTGGGAACATAGAGAGTAAAAACAGGCATTTGGGGAAAACAGAGAGATAAACAAGGCTTGGGACCAAGAGAATAAACACAGGAATGGGAAACAGAGAGATAAACCAGGATTGGGAAACAGAGAGATAAACAAGGCTTGGGCAAAAGAGAGATAAACACAGGATTGGGAAAAACAGGGGGTAAAACACAGGTGGGAACACAGAAGAGTAAAACACGGCTGGGAACATAGAGAGAAAACAGGCATTGGGAAACACAGAGAGATAAACACAGGCTTGGGGGAAAAAGAGAGATTAAAAAGGCTTGGGAACAAGAAGATAAACCAGGCTTGGGAACACAGAGGATAAAACAGCAATGGGAAACGAGAGATCAAACAAGGGTGGGAACACAGAGGGGATAAAAAAAGGATGGGACACGGAGATAAACAAGGATTGGGAAAAACAAAAGAGAAAACACAGGCATTGGGAACACAGGAGAAAAACACAGGCTTGGAACCGAGAGATAAACACAGGGATGGGAACTAGGAGATAAACACAGGCATTGGGAACCCAGGGGTAAACAAGGGAAATTTGGGGGCACAGAGAGATAAAAACAGGCATTGGGAACACAGGAGGAGGGGAGCACGAGAAATGGGGAAAGATAAAGACAAAGAAAAAGGAAGATACAGAGGGGAACAAAGAAATGGGGGGGAAAAAATACAGCCGGGGTTGTGAAGATGGCGACAAAACAGATAGCTGAACATTTGAGACAGAGGTCACATGCAGACGGGGGAAAAATATGCAAATGGTAACACATACAAACATGCCACAATGGGGGGGGGGGGGGGGGGGGGGGGAGGGGGGCAAAAAAAAACCGGAAATACAGAGAGGGAAAAAAGAGGAGAGGAAATAGAAAAGGGGAAATAAGGGGAAAAAGCCCTACAAAGAAAGAAAGGGAAAAAGAGGAGAAATGAAGGGGCACAGGAAATGGGGAAGAGAGAAAAGAGGGGAGAGAGGGAAAA
>CM065740.1:4568383-4574518 GCA_033310375.1 Conus canariensis | reverse complement strand
AGAGATAAACACAGGCATTGGGAACACAGAGAGATAAACACAGGCATTGGGAACACAGAGAGATAAACACAGGCATTGGGAACACAGAGAGATAAACACAGGCATTGGGAACACAGAGAGATAAACACAGGCATTGGGAACACAGAGAGAATAAACACAGGCATTGGGAACACAGAGAGATAAACACAGGCATTGGGAACATAGAGAGATAAACACAGGCATTGGGAACACAGAGAGATAAACACAGGCATTGGGAACATAGAGAGATAAACACAGGAATTGGGAACATAGAGAGATAAACACAGGCATTGGGAACACAGAGAGATAAACACAGGAATTGGGAACACAGAGAGATAAACACAGGCATTGGGAACATAGAGAGATAAACACAGGCATTGGGAACAAGAGAGATAAACACAGGCATTGGGAACATAGAGAGATAAACACAGGAATTGGGAACATAGAGAGATAAACACAGGCATTGGGAACACAGAGAGATAAACACAGGCATTGGGAACATAGAGAGATAAACACAGGCATTGGGAACATAGAGAGATAAACACTAGGCATTGGGAACACAGAGAGATAAACACAGGATTGGGAACATAGAGAGATAAACACAGGCATTGGGAACACAGAGAGATAAACACAGGCAATTGGGAACACAGAGAGATAAAACACAGGCATTGGGAACACAGAGAGATAAACACAGGCATTGGGAACATCAGAGAGATAAACACAGGCATTGGGAACACAGAGAGATAAACACAGGCATTGGGAACACAGAGAGATAAACACAGGCATTGGGAACACAGAGAGATAAACACAGGATTGGGAACATAGAGAGATAAACACAGGCATTGGGAACACAGAGAGATAAACACAGGCATTGGGAACATAGAGAGATAAACACAGGAATTGGGAACACAGAGAGATAAACACAGGCATTGGGAACACAGAGAGATAAACACAGGCATTGGGAACACAGAGAGATAAACACAGGCATTGGGAACACAGAGAGATAAACACAGGCATTGGGAACACAGAGAGATAAACACAGGCATTGGGAACAAGAGAGATAAACACAGGCATTGGGAACACAGAGAGATAAACACAGGCATTGGGAACACAGAGAGATAAACACAGGCATTGGGAACACAGAGAGATAAACACAGGCATTGGGAACACAGAGAGATAAACACAGGCATTGGGAACATAGAGAGATAAACACAGGCATTGGGAACACAGAGAGATAAACACAGGCATTGGGAACACAGAGAGATAAACACAGGCATTGGGAACACAGAGAGCGAGGGGAGCACGTAGAAATGGGGAAAGATAATGAGTACATGAAAACAGGAAAGATACAGAGGGGAACAACCGGAAATGGGGGAAAACATACAGCCGGGAGTATGTGAAGATGGCGACAAACAGATAGCTGAACATAGAGACAGACGGTCACATGCAGACGGAAACATATGCAAATGGTAACACATACAAACAGTGACACACAATGGCGGGGGGGGGGGGGGGGGGGGGGGGGGGAGGGGGGCATATAGAAAAACAGGAACTTACAGAGCTAGAGTAGAAGACACAGAGGAGTAGGAACATATAGACAAGAGGACACAACATACAGACGGGAACAGACATTGACAGTCACACAAAGAACACGAGAAAGGGATACATAAGATGGAGAACATGATGGAGGACACATGGAAATGGGGACAGAGAGAGAGAGAGAGAGAGAGAGAGAGAGAGAGAGGACACACGCACACACACACACACACACACACACACACACACACACACACACACACACACACACACACACACACACAGAGACAGACCGAGACCAAGACCGAGAGACCGAGAGACCGAGTGAGAGCGGGGCACACACAGACGGAAGCGTACAGAAATAGGTGCACATAAAAACGGTAACTTGTAAAGACGGGGGACACAAAGAGAAATATAAAAGAGGGCGGGGGTGGGGGTGGGACTGGGTCAGACAGTCGGGGAAACATGTAGAGAAATGGCGACACACAGAGACACGAAACTAGACACAAAGAGACGGGGTGCAGGAAAACAGGACATATTCAGACAGGGAAAGCACAGAAATGGGAACGCATTGAGACACGGGGGCACGTGGAAAAGGGAAACAGAGGGAAACATGTAAACATGGACACACACACAATATTGAAAGCATAGAAACGTGGACACTTTGAGAGAGAGAGAGAGAGAGAGAGGAGAGGAGAGAGAGAGAGAGAGAGAGAGAGAGAGAAAGAGATGAGAAGGGAAGAGAGAGAAGGAAGAGAAGAACAACCGAATCAGGGTAAGGGAAACTAACACACAGAAACAGCGAAACGGGAACGATCAGAGACACGGAACACAGAGAACAAGACGCACAAGACTGGCACAACACGAACTGGAAGAGGAAGAAAGGACACAAAGAGACACGAAACTGGACACAAAGAGACACGAAACTGGACACAAAGAGACACGAAACTGGACACAAAAGAGGACACAGAAACCTGGACACAAAGAGACACGAAACTGGACACAAAGAGACACGAAACTGGACACAAAGAGACACGAAACTGGACACAAAGAGACACGAAACTGGACACAAAGAGACAGGAAACTGGACACAAAGAGACACGAAATGACAAAAGACACAAACTGGACACAAAGAGACACGAAACTGGACACAAAGAGACAGGAAACTGGACACAAAGAGACACGAAACTGGACACAAAGAGACACGAAACTGGACACAAAGAGACACGAAACTGGACACAAAGAGACAGGGACACATGGAAACGGGGTCAGATAAGGGACAAGAAGCATGGAAACAGAGACATACAGAGACAGGGAACAGATGAAATCGAGGACACGTTGAGACAGGGAAACATGGAAACACGGACGCAAAGAGTCACACACGGAAACAACAGGGCCACACTGAGACGGGGACCAATGGGAAACGGGGACACAGAGGCAGAGACACCCGGAAAAGGGGGACTAAGACTGGAAATCCTCGACAGGGAGACAACTTAAAAACGCAGCGCATAGAGAGAAATATTACTTAGCAGCGTAAGACGTATGGACAGGCAGGGGGGGGGGGGGGGGGGGGGCACGCCTGAACAGGGACAGACGACACGGGGAAGCACAGACACAGGAACACATAGAGAGGTGGCCACATGGACAAGGGAAGGCACGGAAAGGGGAGAATGGAGAACGGAAGACATGAAGAGAGGTGCACATAGAGAAGAGGACTCATGGGGAGAACGACACAGCCAGAGGCCGCCACACGGAGGTGATACGTGGAGAGGGGGACAAATGCAGCAAGGGACATGATATGGTTGAGGGGACATATGAATTGGGGAACACATACAGAGGGAAACACATGGGGGGAAAAAGGGACAGTTAGAGACGGGACACGTGGAGAAGGGGGCAAATCGAAAGAGGGACACATCTAGAAGGGGACATATTGTCAGGATTGATGGAGAAAAGGACACGAGAGGTTACATGGAGAAGACACGACATGATTTCTCTTACTGCTCTTTGGTGTCTAAAAGCCCTTGAGGTTTCTCGCGACAATCAAAGTCCGAGTCTGAGTCTGAGAGTCTGAGTCTGGAAAGGTGGATATAAGGAGAATGAGACATGTGAAGTGGACACTTGAAGAACGGAACGGGGGGAGGGGGGGGGGGGGTGCGGGGCAGATGGAAACGAAGGCATACAAACCACGACACAGAATCTAAAAACTATGTTATGCGTAAGCCCGACTCCGCTTGTTTCTGAATTTTTGTCACGTTCTGCACACACTCTCTACCGAGCAACATTATAATGTGATCATATACTGTCATATCAGTGTTCCGTATCTTCCAGCGAAAAAAAGCACCTTGGCTCACACGGAGTATCCGCGTGTTGTGTTGTGATTGATTTGCTGTTGTGGGTTGTTCATCTTTCTCCTCCTGCTCCTCTTCTTCCTCTTTTTCTTCAGTATGCGCTTGTGCTGTTAGTGGTGATCTGGGTAGGTGCTGGCCTTGTTTTGTTTTGTTTTTGTTTTCGTGTTGTGTTATTCTACGTTTGTTTCCTTTTCTCCCTCCTCTTTCATACCCCCCCCCCCCCCTCCCGCCATCCTATCTCTCTCCTCTCTCTCAGTTCCTCACACTAAATTCCCAACCTCTTCTGATAACGTTATTTGTTTACCTATTGCCTGAACTCTGGTTTATAAAAATGGAGAGTGCATGTTCAAAAGAAAGTTGGGAGACAGAAAGAACGGGGGAGGATACACAGAAAGACGGTGAGACAGAGAGACAGAAAAAAAAACCCAAAAAAAAAAACCAGTGTGGTTTTATGTGTGGAAGAGAGAGGGAGACAAGGCAGAGACAGACAGAACGACAGACAGACGGACGGACAGACAGACTCAGAGAGAGAGAGAAGAGAGCTTAACAACAGAATGCCCAAATCCCCCCCCCCCCTCCCCCCTGTTCTCGCATTGTCCATTACACACGGTGTCGATCTTTCTCTGGGAAACTAATAGCATTTAGCGGATTAGGAGAAAAGAACTCGCCGAAAACTCGCGAAAAATGGAAGTCTTAACAGAGTTATCCCCCCGGAGACCCGACAGAGGGCGCGTGATGTTGATTACCATGGTGACGATGATGGAGTGTGCATGTCATCTCATTTGCATGATGCGCAACGCTCTGCACTGGTTCCTTGTATGGCACGAGTTAAATCATGCAAAACTTATTTCGACTCAAAATTGAAACACATGCGGGCGCGCGCGCGCGCACCGCTGCATTTCATCGGGCGGTTATTTCGTTAGGCAAAGTAGATGAAATTTTACAGGCATGTATCTTGGGTCTGAGCGAAATGGTCCGCGGGCACCCGGGACACTTGGTCTCCCTCCATCCGTTCCCCCTGCTTTCGTAGTAGATAGAAACAAATGGGGTAACCACACAGCGGAGGATGGACGATCCAAAGTTTTGAACTGCGAATGCAGTTAGTTATTCCCCTGACAATGGAAATCGTGACGCCCTCATTTCTGGAACATTACCAAGTCATCCATAATGGGGCAAAAGTCGTTTCACTCCTCCCACCCCCCCCCCCCCCCCCTTTTTCCGCCCCACCTTCCTTCTATTCCAGCCCCTTCCCTTCAACTCTCCCCCCCCCCTTCCTCTCGCCCACCCCCTTCCGGCTCGCAGTAGGAATGATGGTAGACACTGATTTCTTGCAGTGCGACAGACTTCGACTAAGTTGTAAAAGAAAGTTTTAAACGTTGGTGCTGACTTGCTTAAAATCCGTTTGACTGGTTGTGGATGGGGTGTGGATGGTCAATACAAAGATGGACTATCCGAATTACTGAAGAGGCGGGGGGGGGGGGGGGGGGGACATTAATGAACACTCGGGTTTTTTTTTTTCCTTTCTGTTTCCATTTGTAATCCGAAAGCCATGTTCCGTTAAAGTTCTGTGAAATCGTACGGCTGAGTTTAAACAAGTTGTACAGGCTCTGTGTTTTGATGATTTAAAAAGAATTACATAATTTTCAAATACAAAACAAATTCTTCTTCTTCTTCTTCTTCAATTGTATGCGTTTCTTAGAACTCTGTCAGAATTTCTTGAGTTTTGGAGGAGCAGCATATTTCAGAGTCAGCAAACAGCAGTGTATCATATTGTATAACCTCATCGTCGCCATAGAGTTCTCAGTGTGGTAGTTAAAAGTCATCCTGGTCAGCGTGCTCACGTCACTTGCAGAATATAAGTTATTTCAGGTATGGCAGAAATAGAAACCAAAAGTCCGATTTACTCAAGCTGAAACTTTTTTTTTTATTAATGTACTACCAAATCCCCCCGCCCCCCGTCCAGTTTGTTTGAACACCCTGATCAATTTGATTTCTGGAGAAACTGGAATGTTTCTAATTTCTGATGTCAAAAATCAACTGTAGAATGATTCTGTTTAAACAAAGTGTGAAAAACAAATGTTACCAAATGAAGAAAAGAAATGCTGTGTACAAAATGTAAAGCTATCCTCATGATTACATATCACTGAAATTTGTCATTCTCTTTGGATCGAATGCACCACGCAAATTTCAAATTACACTGAGTGTAGATGTGTTCTGGCTCAACAGAATATTT
>CM065740.1:4560883-4563383 GCA_033310375.1 Conus canariensis | reverse complement strand
GGGTTCAACATTGTCCTATTGGCGCTCTGCGGAGGGGCGGAGGGGGAAGGGTGGTGCTCAGTCACACTCGCTCTGCCATGAAACCTTGACCGTTGCCAGCAAGAGGCTTGGTAGGTGGCGCGACCAGCGAGTTTCGCATCACAACAGACACCAATGAACATCACCGCGGTGAATCTGCGGTAGTGCAGTGTCTCCTCTGTTCGGTTTCCTCACACCAATCTGTTATTGTTTGCTGACTGTGGACAGCTAGCGAGAGAGCTGCGACAGAACGCACTTGGCTGCGACATGCCTAGGCGGGGGTGGGGGTGGGGGTTGTCAAACTGAGTGGCATGGGGGTAATACCATTCACGATTCATTTCAGTCGCTGATTGGTGTGCAAGCGGGTCAATGCTGTAAATGTACAGCACTGGTTGAAGCCAGACTATGCGCCTCCCATTTTAGGGCTCCCCTTAAGCGCATTAGTTTGCAAATCCACCTTGACGCGCGTCATGACGCACATAATTTCCATAGCAACTGAGCTTTAGACGTCAGACAACCCTGTAAAACGAAAACAAAAGTTACTTCCACCTTCAAAACTCGGCAGTTACGTAATCTCACCTGATCAAAACTTGCTCCACTGACATGAGAAATAATTTACATGGTTTTTACCACTCACTGTAAAAAGAAAAGAAAAAACGCTTTTTATTTCTTCACACAGCCAAATACAGACACTGACAGGCATGCGATGCTTCTAACGGTCGTAATAGTCTATGTTGTTTAGAGAAACATGAACACAAAGCAAAACAAACAAACAAAAACAAAAAACAACAACAAAACAGACACTGCGCATGCGATGCTTCTAACGGTCGTAATAGTCTATGTTGTTTAGAGAAACATGAACACAAAGCAAAACAAACAAACAACAAAACACAAACAGACATGCGATGCGATGCTTTACGGTCGAAATAGTCTTGTTGTTAGAGAACATGAGAAAGCAAACTGTTTAATGATTTTTTTTCTCACTTTTCTCAGATGTTCGTCACCTTTTTACTTTTACTCACACCGACGAGGAATGTACGAATATTTGGCTCCTTGTACGCAGTGTCTTGAAATCAAATCAGAGAGCCTTAAGGAAAGGAAAGAAGAAAAAAAAACCTTGATGAAACAATGACGTACGAGGGTGGGTTTTTTGTTGTTGTTGTTTGTTTTTATTTTTATTTTATTTTATTTTTTTTGTTCCTCACGTGCTTTTCGGCCTGGTCGTTCGGCGGACTGACGACGAGCACAACGACCACAGCTAATGTGACACAGGGTCCGCAGAATGAAGAGTGATGAAAGCTGCTCAAGCATTGTAACAGCACGTAAAAGCTTTTATCATAACCTTTTTTCTTTTCTAAATCTTATTTTGTTACAGTTGATTAATTTTTTTTGTACAAACACGTGCAGTGAGCGTTTAAAAACAGAAAACAGATTGATTTAAGTAGTTTTCATCTTTTGTCGTCACACAGACAGAGACAGACAGACAGGCAGACAGACAAACAGAGAGAGAGAGAGAGAGAGAGAGAGAGAGAGAGAGAGAGAGAGAGAGAGAGAGAGGAGAGAGAGAGAATCACATTATAGCATTCCTTAAAATCGACAAGATCGAGATGACTTTTTTTTGTTGTTCAAAAGTGTTTTTTATATCTTCATTCAAAATTGTTGAACAAAATTAAAATGGTTACTTACCTTTTATCTTTAGACACAAGATATCAAGAAAACAAAGAGTGGTCCATTTGATTCATCTTTATTCCACAAGATCAGAGTGCACCATGATACTTTCATCTGTAAAAAAAAAAAAAAAAAAAAAGAAGTATTACACTCAAGAAAACATAAGGTGATACAACTGCTTTTCATCCTTGATGGTCATAAGTATCCAATGATTTGTAATACAACTTAGTTGGCTCTCGCTGGAAGGAGGGAAAATAATGTCTTTCAAAGAAATATCCATGTTTTCTTGCTGAGTCAGAAGACATGATAGGGATAGAATGGACAAACGGATGGGGACGGGAAGAGGCAGTGGGGTGAGACGAGGACTGTGCACATAACATTATACACTTTTATTTCTACACAGTAGACACCGTCAGTATAATTTTAGGTCCTTTCTTACCCTATGTCTCCTCCTCCCCTCCCTTCTCTCTCTCTCTCTCTCTCTCTCTCTCTCTCTCTCTCCCCACTAGCCCTCTCTCTGCTAAATGCTGTTTGACTGGAATTAAAATCTAGTAGTTGTTGAATTATATTAAACATAATATTGTAAGTTTCCGTTTCTTTATCAAACGGAATGTGTGTGTGTGTGTGTGTGTGTGTGTGTGTGTGGTGTGTTTGGAGAGAGAGAGGAGGAGACAGACAGAGACCGAATGGGAGAAAGAAACATTGACTGAGAGAGAGAGAGAGAGAGAGAGAGAGAGGAGAGAGAGAGAGTGTTACACAGAGAGAGAGAGACAGAGGAGAGGGAGGAGAAGACAGAAACAAACATATAGACAAA
>CM065740.1:4550883-4553383 GCA_033310375.1 Conus canariensis | reverse complement strand
GTGAAAGTTGACGGCTTCGTAGATACTTAACAATCCGTAGCGTTATCTTCATAGTGATCATGTTTGGTGCAACAGCAAACAAAATGTAAGAATCTTATCAATACTGTGAACGGATCTGGATCCGTCGATCGATCCGGATCCCCACCACAAATCCACATCAAACTGTAGTGGCTTCGTCCTTCAGCTGCATTCTTTCATGTTTCGTCAAAACTGGTTAACAACACTAATAATCGCCTTGCCGCACGATCCCTGGAACAGTGGGCTGACCCGGATCTGCATTAACGTTTGGTTGGTTTATCCATGGACTATAATCCATGTTTTGACAAAGGTCAGTTACAATAGGTTCAGTAGTTTTTGTGAGCATTTGATGGCATACTAACAACAACTGGACATGTATGAAAACATGACTTCCTTGACGGTAGCAGTTAGTTACATTAGTCACTTCAGGTGACAAGACACACATATTCATATTTTGGAATTTAAAAAAAGGGCAGACAGCAAAAACAAAAACAAAGTTCAAATAATTAAATTTGTATTTCAGCTTCTTTCCGTACAAAATCCACTCCATTTTCAATACAAAAAAGGGCAAAGAGTCAAACGTCAAAGATGAAATCTTTCCGACTTATGCTCAGCCAAGGGAAGTAAAAATCGCCAGTGACTGAAGTAGTTTCTTCCCGTGTACAATTGTTACAATGAACATGCAAGAAACAATCGTCAGACAGTTTCGATTTCCATGAAAATAGACATTACTTCCTAGACAGTAAACAAGCTTTCTCTGTTCAATTCGTAGACAAGTTTTCTCAGTAAATTAGTGTCAATGACCAATGCAATATTTTGTAATAATTGTATCTATAAACAGATCCTATATCTACTTTTTTCACGAGTGAAAACAATTACGATGATGCTGTTGACGTTAGATAAACTTCGATTCCTTCGGTATATTCTAAGGAAATTCACTGAATTCAGCGAGTAATGTAGCTTCTTATAGATAAATACATAGAAAGATGGACAGACAGAAAGATAGAGATGTGTGTGTGTGTGTGTGTGTGTGTGTGTGTGTGTGTGTGTGTGTGTGTGTCTGTGTGTTTGTGTGAGTGAGTGAGTGAGTGAGTGAGTGAATAAATGTGTGTGTGTGTGCGTGTGCGTGTGCGTGTGTGTGTACAAAGAAAAAAGAACTACGACGTAGTTAAAAGAATCTAGGTTTAACTCACCGTCTCTCCGTTTAAAGTACATTTCATTTCGTAAACGAACGAGATAACCGTCCGTCTTCAGGGCCAGCGCTAAAAAAAAAAAGAAAAGAAAAAAATAAACACTCAGTCTTTCTTATTATATTCAGCCATTGCTTCCTCCTTCCCCCCCCCCCCCCCCCCACACACACACACACACACGCTAAAAATATCAACGTCCTCTGATCGCTTGGAGCGGTGCCACGACTTTCTTTTTCTGTCCCATCTTCTGCCCCACGTCATCAGCACAATCCCGTACGCCGCTCGTTCCGGCTCCTCCTCCACAGCTACACCCTTGGTTCTCCCTTCGCCGCCACGGCACCGGCAATCCGCTATGATGCACCTATGTCCAATCGCCTTGAGGCGACCCTCCGCAGGAGACACTGCACTGCGCGGAGTCACTTCGGCGTTGTTCGGTACAGCCAGTTCTGATTCAACATAAACAGGACGATACCCACTGAGCCCCTTGCTGACGACAGGGTCTGCTATTTCGGGGAGCAAGCATGACTGAGTGCCCCCCCCCCCCCCAACCCCCAACCCATCCAACCCCCCTCTCCCCACCTTGGACGGCACCGCCACGTCCGTCCAACGGAAGTCCCCAAGAACTTGTCAATACCATGGACCTCGATATGACCTCAGAAAGGGCGTAGACGTGGAGAGGAAATCGAAGCTCAGATAGCCATGGAGCACGGCATGAATGGTAATAGAACTGAAGACTTTCCTTCATGCTGATCGATGAGGATGAATATGATCAAGATGATGCACTGGCGATTTATTTCAGCCTGAGACTGCATGACAGGACTGTGCTCTACATTCATTTCCATACCGTATCCCGGATCTCCTTAAAATTTTCTTGAACAATCCTGGATCCGTTGCCGGATCCGGATCAGCACCAACAATCCGCCCCTAAACTCAATGGTTTAGTCCCCTAGCCACATTTCACCATTTGGCGAAATTTGGTAACAAATGGGTCCAGCAGCCGTAAACCTGTTAAAGGACAAACGAACAGGCGATCAGATGTGGGCTAAATCACAACCTCCATGGTGAAGGTAAAAGGAGGAGGAGGAAACGGTGAAGGGGGAAAAGGTTGGCGTGGTCATGATGTTATGGCCATGAAAAAGATCAGTGCTTGAACGCAGATGTTTGCTGTTTGCTTTGCCCTGCGCCCTCGGCCCAACAGAGAATATAAATCTTCATCATCACACTATGACATTATTATCATTATCATCATCACCTGGTTTCAAAAGACATCTTTTCTACACAACCACTCATAG
>CM065740.1:4540883-4543383 GCA_033310375.1 Conus canariensis | reverse complement strand
ACACCGATATATCGTTCTTCCTGTATGCAATTCGTGACACTGGCACTCAAAGCGGATCTAGAGAGAAGAATCCCTGCCATCACAACGAAGTCAGCGCAAGGTACTACACATCCGACACGCTGGCCATCTCACCAATCGACAAGTGCGTCCAACTATCAAACAGCACATCGGACCGTAGGAAGGTCTGCTGGCATCAGTGAAGGACAGAAAACTATTGGTGTGGCCTTAGAACAACAACGTCCAGTGGGCCTCGTTGACACAGTCCTTCCAGAACCTGTAGTGGGAGGAATACGAGGGGGCAGACAATAAAAAAAAAACACCTTAAAGGAAGCACTGACAACACTGCAGAGTGGACGAAGGACACGTTCGCAGAAGTCCAAGTCTTGGCACACAATGGACGGAACTCAAGTCTTGGCACACAATGGACGGAACTCAAGTCTTGGCACACAATGGACGGAACTCAAGTCTTGGCACACAATGGACGGAACTCAAGTCTTGGCACACAATGGACGGAACTCAAGTCTTGGCACACAATGGACGGAACTCAAGTTTTGGCACACAATGGACGGAACTCAAGTCTTGGCACACAATGGACGGAACTGGAGGAACCTGGTGCCTTGTCCTTCAGTGTGGCGCCCCAGTGGCTCCACGTGGAGTTCAGGGAGAGGACATTTTCACTATTAGTCAGATTTTTCCGTATGTAACCGTTTTCAATCCCACCGCTTGAGGTAAGCACATGACGTCATCGGTGGTAAGAATAAAACAACACCTCGGGTCCATGGATTTTATTGTCGTCTCATCCATCTCAGCGGCACACGATGGTCTAGTCCCGGAAAGGTGGGCTGGGATTTGAGGCGCGCCAAAGATTTGCTTTTGCATGCTTTCACGCACGGGAGCTGTGCGTACAATCTTATCCTGAGAACCGGACCTCGAGGATAGGTGTCTGTACAGACGTCAACTCTTGAGAGAACGTGCCTGGCTGTCTGGACTCGCAATCGAATCCCGGACCTTTAAAAAAAGAATCTATCGCTTATCACAAGGCCAACCAGGCATCCTCTCCTCTTTTATTCTTTTATTTGGTACCTCGTTATTCCATGCTTTCCCCCATTTTCATTATACATACATATACCCATCTATACCTAGGTATGTAGAAAGAGACAGAGAGAGAGAGAGAGAGAGAGAGAGAGAGAGCAGGGGGAGAGAGAGAGAGAGAGAGAGAGAGAGAGAGAGAGAGAGAGAGAGTGATACAAATAATTCGACGGGTAGACGGGCAGACATATTGATATATATATATATATATATATATATATATATATATAATATATATATATATATATATACTAACCTACCTACCTACCTACCTACCTACATACATACATAGACAGATAGATTGATAGATTAATTTGACGGATAGACGATTAAAACATTAGATATTCGTCATCGGCTACTATAACATTCTTATGAAATATCCTATTTCCGATTCATGAAAGCATTTGGTGGATGTTATGTATAATGACTCATACAGTTTAGAGGGCCATATTTTAATGAAAGTCTTTGATCTCGGTTTCGCTCTTCCATTATTTCCTTATTCCACTCTGCATACATATATGTATCTTATCTATTGAAGTGGAAAGATAGAAACACGGATGGATAGATAGACAGACAGAAGGACAGACAGACAGACGGACATACATACAGACAGATATATAGACGGACATATACGCAGAGAGAGAGAGAGAGAGAGAGAGAGAGAGAGAGAGAGAGAGAGAGAGAGACAAACAGACAGACAGACAGACAGACAGATAATAAGGTATTCGTTCTTGAGTTTTACAATATTCTCCTAAAATATACGATTTCCGATTCCTCAAAGTATTTCATGCATATTGTACTTCATGAATGATAAGGTTTGGGCTTTCATTCATTTTCCTATGGTGCCCTGCTATTTCCCCGAAGCTGAAAAAAAACATTCCACTTCAGTTTCTTTCTTAAAATTACATGACATTGTTTAATCAAGTCAAGTTAACTGCCTCAGCCAGAAAGAGAGAGAGAGAGAGAGAGAGAAGAGAGAGGGGAGAGAGAAGAGAGAGAGAGAGAGAGAGAGAGAGAGAGAACAGACACCCAAACGAAGCATCGGACACAGTGTCATAAATCTTAGGGGCTGAATTGCGAGGTCCCCCCCCCCCCCCCCCCCCCCCCCATGTGTCCCCAAACTAGCTGTAAACGGAGTGTCCATGAACTGTCGGCGTTCTCACTCGGTCACATCAGCAAAATGATGGTCATTTGTCGTTTCGGCTGTCTCGTTGAAGGCGGGGGGTGAGGGGGGGGGGGGGAGGAAGGGCGGAGTAGGGGAGGGCGGATGTCGGATTGTACGGCGCGCCGTGTGTGTAGCAAGGCACAAATTGATTCGTCTGTCTGTTTACCTGCGTTGTTTTCCTTACTGGTTTGGGCGATTCTGTTCGTATTACCGCTCCTTCCTGATAAATGTGTGAGTGTGTGTGTG
>CM065740.1:4533383-4538383 GCA_033310375.1 Conus canariensis | reverse complement strand
GTGGAGCCGGGGGTACATGGAGATGGGGTATCAGCGCCCGGAAGGAAGGAATGGCGGGTGGGGGGTCGGGTGGGGGGTGGGGTGGGAGAGGAGATGCTATAAGTGAGATTCGCCAGGTCCGTCTAATCGCCAGACGAGCTTTAAATCACCAAGGTTGATCGTGTTGTAGGTGTTGGGATGTGGGAGTTAACGGCCAAAACAAATGATGGGTGAATGGGGAAAATCAGCACAGTGTCAATGAATACCTGTCGTCTGCTTATCTATCACCATACTCCCCCCCCCCCCCCCGCAACCCCTTCCCTGCCTCCCCCTCTCACACCACTACCGCCATTATCCCCTCGCTTTTCGTTTATCTCATCCCCCAAATCCGATGCAACAAAGAACCCTTAATTCTGACAACTTTCCAAGCCTTTCTCTGCGCATTGGATTCACGTGTAAATCAGAACTGGCTTTGGGATGTTTTGTTGAGGTAAACTGTTATAGGTCAGAAGGGCATGTTAGGGCTGCCATCTCGTCAAAGTTAATTCCATACACAATACTTCCTGTACCGTACATACTCTTCGGCCATAGCCCGCTACGTGGTGTGGTCCTTGCCTTTGCACGTTTCTGAGATGGTGATTATTCTCACTGTGGCTACAAGGAGCATTATCTTCTTGCTGTCTCATGCCCTCCATTGTCGCTACAAGGAGCATTATCTTCTTCGGTCTTCATGCCCTTCCATTGTCGCTACAAGGAGCATTATCTTCTTCTGTCTTCATGCCTTCATTGTCGCTACAAGGAGCATTATCTTCTGCTGTCTTCATGCCCTCCATTGTCGCTACAAGGAGCATTATCTTCTTCTGTCTTCATGCCCTCCATTGTCGCTACAAGGAGCATTATCTTCTTCGTCTTCATGCCCTCCATTGTCGCTACAAGGAGCATTATCTTCTTCTGTCTTCATGCCTTCCATTGTCGCTACAAGGAGCATTATCTTCTTCTGTCTTCATGCCTCCATTGTCGCTACAAGGAGCATTATCTTCTTCTGTCTTCATGCCTTCCATTGTCGCTACAAGGAGCATTATCTTCTTCTGTCTTCATGCCCTCCATTGTCGCCATAAGGAGCATTATCTTCTTCTGTCTTCATGCCCTCCATTGTCGCTACAAGGAGCATTATCTTCTGCTGTCTTCATGCCTTCCATTGTCGCTACAAGGAGCATTATCTTCTCTGTCTTCATGCCTTCCATTGTCGCCTTAAGACATTATCTTTCTTCTGTCTTTCATCCCTCCATTGTTCGCTACAAGACATTATCTTCTTTCTGTCTTCTTTCCCTCCTTTGTCGCTCAAGACTTTCTTCTTCGTCTCAGCCGTTCCTTGTCGGCTACAAGGAGCATTTCTTCTTCTGTTTCATGCCTTCCATTGTCGCCATAAGGAGCATTATCTTCTTCTGTCTTCATGCCCTCCATTGTCGCTACAAGGAGCATTATCTTCTTCTGTCTTCATGCCTTTCATTGTGGCTACAAGGAGCATTATCTTCTGCTGTCTTCATGCCCTCCATTGTCGCTACAAGGAGCATTATCTTCTTCTGTCTTCATGCCTTCCATTGTGGCTACAAGGAGCATTATCTTCTGCTGTCTTCATGCCTTCCATTGTCGCTACAAGGAGCATTATCTTCTGCTGTCTTCATGCCTTCCATTGTGGCTACAAGGAGCATTATCTTCTGCTGTCTTCATGCCTTTCATTGTGGCTACAAGGAGCATTATCTTCTGCTGTCTTCATGCCCTCCATTGTCGCTACAAGGAGCATTATCTTCTGCTGTCTTCATGCCTTTCATTGTGGCTACAAGGAGCATTATCTTCTGCTGTCTTCATGCCTTTCATTGTGGCTACAAGGAGCATTATCTTCTGCTGTCTTCATGCCCTCATTACGGTTCTTTAACATCTTGCTCCCTTTCTTTTCTCTTTCTCCTCCTCCTCCTCTTTTTCCTCCTCCTCCTCTTCCCTCTATTCTCTTCTTAATTCTTCTTTTTTGCTGCTGCTTCTCTTCTTCGTTTGCCTCAAGATCCCGTTCCTCTCCAGTCACGGCCAAAGGAAGTATCGACGTGTTCTGCGATCTTGACACCCAACTCTATTTTCTTGCCACTTTCTCAGTTTTCCGCAATTGACTTTGCAGCTGTAATCCTGAAACCCAATCAAATCACGCCGCTTCCAAGTCAGGCAAATCATCTCTCGCTACACTGCGCCCTGCCCACAGCCGTTAAGCCCCAACGACCTGATGGTCGTTGTTCCGGCAGGATTAACACCACGCTTAATGGGCTCTGGGGATCGGCGCGCGTCATTGACGCCCGTAGTTCGCACCTCCCCAGCTTAGTTCTGCTTGGCCAGTCACGCGACGATGAGCGAACCGCTTCTCTTTTTTCCATCGTGCCGAGGATCTCCACGGCTGTTTCGGTGTGGGTGTTACCTGTTTGTTGTTGTTCGCTGTGCTGGTGCAGGACACACGCGCATCCCTGCGTTTCTGAGTGCAGGGGAACTGAACACATTACCAGTTTAAAGATCAGGGCAGGGAAGAGACCGTGTGACCTGTTGAAAACGATTACCGTTCTGTGTTCGAAAACTGTGAAGGAGTAATGATTGACAATTTGCACCGGTTATGCTTCAACGGCAGGGGTCTTTGAAGGGACGTCTCCCTGATGTAGTTGTCGCCCCTCCAGCGACTTCCTGTTGGGAGAATGGCCTTCCAGTGTCCATCAGACCGCTACATTAGAGGCACTGTTGTAAAGTTCCCGGTTATTTGTCAGACACAATACAGATTAGACTATCCAACAAAATCTCCTGGTCCAAGACCATCCGATGCAGGGTACAGATGGAGCTGGACGTTCCCGAGACACACAGGAGAAGTCCTGGAAGAACAATGTGAAGAATCAAACTGGCGACAACACGTCTACACTGTCGCACAGGATTAAGAATGTGTGTGTGGGAGGGGAGGGGTGGGGGGGGGGGGGGGTTGCTGACTGCCCAAGCGTTCATCTCGACACCCTTACGACGACGATGATAGTGATCCAATAATCAACAATAAATGCTGGCAAAAAAGCGTTGATTGGTGCTATCTTTCGCGCTATGTGGATAAATGGCAGTGATTAAAAAGGGGAAGAAACCAGCACAGCCACTGGCCGGTATGAATCGTGCTATCCACAATGATTGCCATGGTCGCTGCCCATCTCTACATCTTATCGTTCTGGTGGTATCCCCATGGTTGGTTATTTCCGTGTGCTGTCTCACCTGTAGGGGATATGGGCGAGAAACCTGATGATAACAACGGCAGCAGTAACCACATCAATACACATAGAAACACGCTGCTTTATTAACAAATGGAAAACGATCGATACACAGACAAGGGCAATACCCGTTACAAGTGGTTACAACATTGGACTTTTTTTTCTTTGTCTCTCTCTCTTCGTTCCTCGACAAAAACTCCAAGGCTCACCATCAATGAGATTTTTGCCTATGCGGCTGCTCTTTGCCTCCACCATTAAAGTAGCCACATTCCGTCTTCGGGCAGGATGGCTAAAGACGACGTAGAGGGCACGTGTTTTGTTTGTCCCGTGTCATCAAATCCTACTGGCACGTGATGGCCTAGAGTTCTCCGAAGTGGAATGGTGTTCATGCAAGATCTAGTGTGCGTGGGTTCACGCACGTGACCTCAGCGTAAAGCCTCATTCAATGGACTAGGATGGGACTGGAGTCTGCACAAGAATTAAATCTGAAGAGAAAACCTTGTGACCTGGTTGTATGTATTGTTAATCGGACTCCAGACTCATGGCTTTACTCACTAGGCCACTAGGTAACAATCCAAGCGCTGAGTGTGTGAAGTTTAGTATGGATGCGTACTCTATAGAAATCTCTTTTAATTGTGTTAATAAACAGTAGTGAAACTGTCATTAACAACGAGAACAAGAACATCTGCAACAACAACAATAACGATAATGGATCACGGATTAAACCAACTTTTTCTGTCCTTTTCTTGTGCAATTATAGAACTTTTTTCAGAACTAATCAGGTTAGATTTCTAGTAATAGACAATCAAGCAAGTGTTTTATCTTAGAGGTGTGGGGTGTGGTAGGGTGTTTCGGTTGTTCTGGTAACTACGATTTTTTTTTTAGTTGCGAGTGCTTACAAATTACAGATGTCGGGGTCTTTGTTTGTTCGATGCGAGTCTTTAGTTTGTGAGTTTTGCTGCTGTGTTGTTCTTGCTGTTTGATGGCCTATTGACTGTGGGCCTTTGCTACGCTGCTCACAGACGTCTGATTTTCTGGGTCTGGGTTTTGTCGTTGTTTGTGCTTTTCGTCCAAGTGTAAACGATGGACGGTCGCGAGACCGAACCACACGTGGGATCGGATTTTTCGGTTTGAACACTCTCTCTGTCCACTCATAATTAGATGGGTATTTGATTCAGTTCAGGGAAGGGTAAAGGCGGTAGGAGAGGGATGGGTTCCGCCTTCCACCATGCCGTGCCCTAGACTCGGTGAACCTCTGACAGGTCACTGCACCAACGGCCGACGGACAATGCGAACTTCTGAACACGGGGGAACAGGAACCTCACGACATGCTACGCGCTGCGAGTATTTAACGAAATCCATGACTAACAAAGAAACACGGACCGGCCAACTTTCTCTCCAAACTTCGCACGATGGATCCTGCACACTAAGCACACAATGGATGGTACATAATGCCCTGTTGACTAGAAGCCCCTAACGACACATCGATCCCTGATTACAGTCTGTGCGTTATCATGTAGTTCCAGTAGTTTGACGTCAGCTGGCAGTGGCAGGCGGTGGTACCTTGCAGTCAGACAGAGGTCCATCGACATCAACAGGGGGCACGCCGGCAGACCGCCGTGGTGCCGAAGTCGGTGTCACAGTCGGGTCCAGTCGAGAACAGTCGCTGGTCGCAGCCAGGAGAGACGCAACTCAAACTCTCTCTCTAACCAACCCGCCGTGGCGAAGTGGTTAGCGTCGCGAACT
>CM065740.1:4520883-4523383 GCA_033310375.1 Conus canariensis | reverse complement strand
TATTCCATGACCCTAACGTGGGTTGCCCTTTGTTCTGTCTCCTATTCCATGACCCTAACGTGGGTTGCCCTTTGTTCTGTCTCCTATTCCATGACCCAAAGGTGGGTTGCCCTTTGTTCTGTCTCCTATTCCATGACCCAAAGGTGGGTTGCCCTTTGTTCTGTCTCCTATTCATGACCCTAACGTGGGTTGCCCTTTTTTCTGTCTCCTATCCATAAACCCTAACGTGGGTTGCCCTTTGTCGACTGTTCCTTTCCATGACCCTAACGTGGGTTGCCCTTTGTTCGTGCCTATTCCATGACCTAACGTGGGTTGCCCTTTGTTCTGTCTCCTATTTCCATGACCCTAACGTGGTTGCCCTTTGTTCTGTCTCCTATTCCATGACCCTAACGTGGGTTGCCCTTTGTTCTGTCTCCTATTCCATGACCCTAACGTGGGTTGCCCTTTGTTCTGTCTCCTATTCCATGACCCTAACGTGGGTTGCCCTTTGTTCTGTCTCCTATTCCAGGACCCTCCAGTAGGTTGCCCCTTTTTTCTGTGTCATATTCCATGACCCTCCAGTAGGTTGCCCCTTTTTTCTGTGTCCCCCCCCCCCCCCCCCCCCCTACGCTGGAGGACGTCCATCCAACGACAACAAAATCCCCATAAATTGCCGACAATGATCACTTTGGCACGAACTCAGCACAAGCGTGAACGTAGTGAGAAAATCCGGGGAAGGGGGGGGGGGGGGGGGGGGGACGAAGATGAGTTCTCTATAGGGAAGAAGACATTGTTGATCTGTGGTACATTTGAGATAGGAGACAATTTCAGCATTGATACCTTATCACTGGGATGTCAACTGGAGCGCGGAAGCGGGATTAAATCAGTTGAGTGGATCGATAAGAGCGCTCAACAGACCTTCAAGAATGGGGAAGGACTTGCATCCAGAAAGCATCATCAAGATTTGCAAGGGAGCTAATGCAGATCTCCACTGACGTAATCAAAAATGACTGTGATTGAACTCTGTGCCATTTGAATGCAGACTAAAGACAGCGTATATTCCACCAGAGTGAGAAGTATGCTTGTTACCATGCCAGCAGCGTAAGGGTATTTAGCTTCCAAGGAAACATCCAGCTATAGAGGTTTGAGCGGAGGCGTTTGTAGCACACCTGCCAGCCCTTAAGGTAATATCAAAGTCCTCACCAGCCCAAAGGCGACGGCAGAAGCGACTGATAAAGGTTTCACTTGCATCTGATCGAGAAGAAACAAAACTATTTTCCACAAGGTTTTAAATAGCCCAGCTTTCAACAGGTGCCCGATAGCTAAGTGGTTACGGCATCCGCCTCAAGCGGAATCTGGGTCCTAATTCAGACAGCAGGGGGAAAAGACGACAGTAAAACGGCATCCAGGTCCAACCACAATCCGCGCCCTGCACCGAAAGTTATGGGCCGAAAACCTCGCATGAACACTTCTATGAAGATTTGGCTTTAACAATCCGGTTCTCCCTGAGTGGGTTTCATACCGTGAGAAAAGACATAGAAACAAAAGCTTTTTTTTTTTTGCGCATTGACGTGTTAATTGTTGGCTTTCTTTCCATGGTTGGGTAGAGACAGTCAGACGGAGGGAGCGGGAGAGATGAGGAGTGGGCAAGGGGGAGTGGGGAGGGATAGAGAACATATACATGAGACCTTGCTACCCCTCCGCCCACTTTCAAGCACGAGCACGTTGTTCCAATTTTAATGCATGAATGTCATAATGATTTTGACTGAGAAATGGGAAACCACACCAAAGCTTAACTCAATATTAATGATATACAAATGTGAAACCACATTATACGAAGCACGTTCTCAGAAGAATGATGACAGAAAATTGTAAAAAAGCGCCATACCAAATATTTTTCTAGAGTAATTATGACAATTACATGTGAAACCACATCTGGGAGGCACTTTGCCACAATTATGATGACCTTGAAGTGTAAAACCACGCCTAATTAGGTACACTGTCAAAATGATTGACATAGAAATGTGAAACCAGTTAAGTTGTTGGCAATCATAATGACACTGAAATTTGAATCCACGGAAGCACGTTGTCACAATAAATTTAACCCAGCAATGTTAAATCACAGTCTAACAAGTACCTGATCACAACAATTATGACTTAGGAATATGAAGTCACTCTCTACCAGGTACGTTGCCTCAGCACTTACGGAAATTCGACAGCACTCTCTGAGAGACACGTTGTCACAAAAGTCATGACATATGTGGGAAACCAAACCAGACCTGAACAATGTGTAGACGTTGTTTCTTTTGTTATTAGTATACTTTTTGTGTTTGTTTTATTTCAGCATGCACAACGAAAACCCATCAGATCAACGATACCGACAGGATGGCCAGACAAACAGTCTACACAAAACACCACCACCACGACCATCAAGGAGTCTACCATCAACACGACCACTTCAGTCATCAGCGCCATACGAACAATACAGGGCCGTGCTTTCTTTACGTTCACCTTGAGTGAG
>CM065740.1:4505883-4515883 GCA_033310375.1 Conus canariensis | reverse complement strand
TGTTGTCCCCTGTGCCCGCGACACCAAGTTGTGACTGACCTGTCCAGCGAAAACTATTGTGCATCATATTCATTTCACTCAGTTCACTGTTTTCCCTCGTGTAGTTCTCGTTGATCCGGCTGCTCGTGTGTGTCCTGTATGTGTGTATGTGTGCCAGCGCGCGGCAGTGTATGTGCGCATGCGGCTTCCCGCGGGCACGCGGCATTGTGATTCACTCCTGTGAGCAACAGCAGCAGGAGTGGAGTACAGTGGGAACAAACTCTAGGGAGAGCTTGACAGCAGGTCTTCAGAGAAGAACCCCCCCCCCCCTCCCCCGCCTCAGACAAGTGTTTCGGCAATTATTTATTATTATTACTATTACTATTTAGTGGGAAGAAACTCTGGGGAGAGCTTGACAGCAGAAGGTCTTCAGAGAAGAACCCCCCTCAGACAAGTGTTTCGGCCCTGAACTCCCTACACTCTAAGAGGGCCAGGACGCATCCAGGTCATGACTCCCAGATACCCTTTTACTGCCAGCTTTTTTTTTTTTTTTTCCTGGCGCTGCTGGGATTCGAGCCCACAACTTTTAGATGGGTGGGTGTCTCAAGGTGTGCCTTTGTAGATGGATGTTTTACCCAACTGTTGACGGGACACTTGTTCTAAGTTGGGAAATTTAAGCCTTACGGAGTCCACTTTTGTGATCCATTCCTGTGAGCAACAACGGCAGGAAGAGAATCAGGAGCACACTAGCTTCATAAACCGATAATAACTGTGTTCCCAGGAAAACAGTCATTATCCCCCAGAAAAATACATGGTCATACTGTTGTCCCTGATGATAACAACAGTTTTCCTCACAATAAAAACTGTTTCTTTTCCTGTATTGTCCCTGAGGATCACAAGTGTTCACCCTGGTTTCCTGAAGACAACAGTTATCATTGATGTTATCTCTATTGATCACAAGTGACAACAGTTATCGTTGATGTTATCTCTATTGATCACAAGTGACAACAGTTATCGTTGATGTTGTCTCTATAGATCACAGTTATCGTTCATGTTATCTCTATAGATCACAAGAGCCAACAGTTATTGATGTTATCTCTATAGATCAGTTATCACTGATGTTATCTCTATTGATCACAGGTGACAACAGTTATCACTGATGTTATCTCTATCGATCACAAGTGACAACATTTATCATTGATGTTGTCTCTATAGATCACAGTTATCACTGATGTTATCTCTATTGAACACAGGTGACAACAGTTATCATTGATGTTATCTCTATTGATCACAAGTGACAGCAGTTATCATTGATGTTGTCTCTATAGATCACAGTTATCGTTGATGTTATCTCTATAGATCACAAGAGACAACAGTTATCATTGATGTTATCTCTATAGATCACAAGTGACAACAGTTATCATGATGTTGTCTCTATAGATCAGTTATCATTGATGTTATCTCTATTGATCACAGTGACAACAGTTATTATTGATGTTATCTCTATAGATCACAGTTATCGTTGATGTTTCTCTATTGATCACCAAGTGACAACGTTATCATTGATGTTACCTCTATAGATCACAGGTGATAACAGTTATTATTGGTGTTACTCTATAGATCACATCAGTGACAAGTTATTGATGTTATCTCTATAGATCACAGTGCAAGTTTCATTGGTGTTATTCTATAGATCACAAGTGCAGCAGTTCATGATGTACTCTATAGATCAGTTATTGATGTTATCTCTATAGATCACAAGTGACAACAGTTATTGATGTTATCTCTATAGATCACAAGTGACAGCAGTTATCATTGATGTTATCTCTATAGATCACAAGTGACAACAGTTATCGTTGATGTTATCTCTATAGATCACGAGTGACAAGTTATCGTTGATGTTATCTCTATTGATCACAAGTGACAACAGTTATCATTGATGTTATCTCTATAGATCACAGGTGACAACAGTTATTGGTGTTATCTCTGTAGATCACAGTTATCATTGATGTTATCTCTATAGATCAGTTATCATTGATGTTATCTCTATAGATCACAGTTATCATTGATGTTATCTCTATAGATCACAGGTGACAACAGTTATTGATGTTATCTCTATAGATCACAGGTGACAACAGTTATCATTGGTGTTATCTCTATAGATCACAAGTGACAGCAGTTATCGTTGATGTTATCTCTATAGATCACACGTGACAGCAGTTATCGTTGATGTTATCTCTATAGATCACAAGTGACAGCAGTTATCGTTGATTTTATCTCTACAGATCACAAGTGACAGTTATCGTTGATGTTATCTCTATAGATCACAAGTGACAGCAGTTATCGTTGATGTTATCTCTATAGATCACAAGTGACAGCAGTTATCGTTGATGTTATCTCTATAGATCACAAGTGTTCACCCTGGTTTCCTAAAGACAGCAGCTATCACTGATGCTATACCACAACCGTGTTCCTTCTTTTCGAGAGGAAAACAGTATATCATCCTCAAGGAAAACGTCGACAATAGCAAACCAGTCGTGATCATCAGAGTAACAAAAAGTACGTCCCCCATGTGCCGGACCCCTTTCCGGCTTTCGGCGTTCTGGGCCTTCACTCCGCGACATTTGTTTTTCCGGGAGCGCACACGTTTGTATGGCAAATAGTGTACTAAGTAGTTTTACCTGTTATCGGATGCTTTCTTCGAGGTCACACCTATTTTCCTAAGGAAAACAAGGATAGTAGTTATTCCAAGGAAATCTGGGGGTTCTTTGGGAAAACGGGGAAGACAGATATCTCCAGAAAAAACAAAACAATAGAAAACAACAGAGAAAACAGTTGTGATCCAAAGGAAAATAGTGCGATCCTCAGGATAATATAACTAGTTTCCGTTTGCCGTTTTTCACAGGGGCGTTAGCTGTTGTTGTTTTTTTTTCTGACAGCTAACAGCCTACTTTACACAGAACAAGCTCCGTTTGTTTGTTTGTTGTTTTTTTCTTTTAAGAAAAGTTGAAACCGCAGTGATGTCTGAAACGGGAGTTTAAGTAGATTGCGTCCCGCAGCTCGTCCTACGTTTACAGTGGCAGCCCAATGCAACAGCGACCAAGGTTACGCGGCATGGCGTGTGCAGACAGGGACACCGTGTTAGGGTGGTGGTGGTGTCAAAGTAAGAAACCAGTCGTGAGAAAATGATCAGTAATCAGCAAGTTCAATGGACTCAAACAACGAAATGACGGACTCCACGAAATCTGAGGCGGTGAAAGCATCTCAAACGACAAGAACATTCTCGTCTTCAACTACAGAGAGAATGGAGACCTTTCGTGGGAGATGATTTATGTCATTTAATGCTTTTGAACAACATTTCAACCCAAATCAGTGAACTGTATGATAAGTAATCTTATTACGGAGCAAACAATAACGTCAGCATTTTACGTCGATTGCGAAAGTCAAACAGTGAACTAAATTATTAATAATCTTATTACACAACAAACAAAAACGTAAGCATTTTTACGTTGATTGCGAAAAGTCGGTTTTTCATTTCAAGACTAAATGTTTGAAACATGAAAATAAATCAAAATAAATAATTGTAAATTGTATCTTTTGTGTCCATTGATCAATGAGATAGCACGGTGCGTGGTGGATTTAGTCGGTTACAGCACCATGTTCACAATCTAGCGTTGCGAGTTCGAATCCCGCTGTAATCTGTCATCGTTCTGGTGGAGTGGTGTAGTGTAAAACAGTCCCCTTCCCCCACTCTCTTGGGATGGTTATGAACGTCTACCATATCACCTAGACGGGTGTGAACAGTCAACTTCAATCGTTTAGCTTATTATAACGTACTTTATGCCGATTCGTGGTCCTCTCAGGCCTGAATATTGAACATTGTGGAACAGACATTCTCGCATGCAAGGACCAGACAAATGGGACACGCCTCCAGAGAGTTTTCTGAAAAAATGCGACACACGCAGGAACAGCTGTTTCATGTTAAAAATGTCTCCTCAACTGCTTTCGCATGTCCCCAGCACGCCCACACGCGCATATAATTATAATAAAAATCCACATGTTATCAAACAGTGTAGTGCTTTTTAAGAAAAAAAAAAAAGGAAAGATAAGACAAACACGTGATGTCTCGACCTACGTCCGTAATATGATTTTCTTGGCTATTTTCGTTCTTAATCTTTTTAATCCATTTTTAATTGCTGGCGCAAATTCGCCGAACTACATACAGTCATGTATTTATGACTAGCAAGTCGTAATGCTTGAACTGCTCACTGTCGGTTCCTTATCATTCGCCCACAACACAGAACCGTCTTCAGAAGTAGTGACTGTCCGATCAGCCACTGTTGTGTGGTTGGAATGTGGTATGAATCAATACCATGTTGTCTAAATCACATACATCACACAAACTGACAAGAAAGCAGACCAGGCCTAACTCCCAAGCCACTGAGAATCATTTCAAACGTAACAATGAAATAAACAGCAACAGCAATGCAAATGATAGACAATCATTCTAATATGGGACAATCGACAGAGATGCAGCTCTGTACTACGGTCATGCACAGAAACAGGAGGAAACTGGCTCCGTGGCTCTGACCCAGGGGGAAGAGGATCAAATTTCACGCGGGAAAAAAAAAATTGAAGGTGATGAGAATGTTGCAGAACAGTACATACAACTTTCTGTCTTGACTTTGAAGGAGGGGGAAGAGGGGGGAACGACGTGGAGAGGTGTGTGAGAATGGGAGGAAGTGTCATCCACACACAGGCGACCACGTCCATGCTAAAATCACTGTTTCAGCACCCACTTCCCCTTCCCGCTTCCTCACCCTCCTTCCACCCTCTGTCGTTGGCCTCCCAATCACTCGATGAAATCGCACAGGCGTGGGTGTGTTCAGTGCGCGTGCGCATGTTTGTGTCTATGTTTGCCTGAATGTTGGGCGATTGATTTGTCGAACATTGTCTGACTGACTGACTGACTGACTGGCTGACTCGCTGATCTTTGATCGATTGCTTGAATCGTTAACGGATACAAGAGACAGATGAGGCAGTTCTCTCTCTCTCTTCTCTCTCTCTCTCTCTCTCTCTCTCTCTCTCTCTCTCTCTCTCTCTCACCACACACACACACACACACACACACACACACACACACACACACACACACTCAATCGTGCGCGCGCGCGCGACGCACGCACACACAATACCCACACACACAGGGGTAATGATGAAAAGAAAGCTAAATGGACTGACAGACGGACACGGAAGGAGATGTACGATTCGCTGCCTCTGTGGATAATAATGTCGGGCAGTCAAATGTTGCGAATTCGAATACACACACACACACACACACACACACACACACACACACACAACCCACCCATCCCCCAACACAAAACTCCACCCACGGCCCCCCCCCCCCCCTACCTTCCTTTCTCTCATAATACACAAAATTAGTTAGGATTTTCATTACCCGTAATTCTTTTTCTATGTTTTGTGATCTATTAGTGTAAGATCAGTGCCCTAAACCATCCCCTTCACTCTATTGCCAGGGAGATGGTTTTCTCCTTTGCATAAGGGAAATATGGGCGTTAAAGGTTAATGTCATCAACGGGGCAAGAGACAGGGAATATGGCAACAAGGAACAGACTGGGCGTGGCGAGGTGGGTACCCTGGTTGACGTCACGGGGCAGGAGACAGGGAATATGGCAACAAGGAACAGACTGGGCGTGGCGAGGTGGGTACCCTGGTTGACGTCACGGGGCAGGAGACAGGGAATATGGCAACAAGGAACAGACTGGGCGTGGCGAGGTGGGTACCCTGGTTGACGTCACGGGGCAGGAGACAGGGAATATGGCAACAAGGAACAGACTGGGCGTGGCGAGGTGGGTACCCTGGTTGACGTCACGGGACAAGAGACAGGGAATATGGCAACAAGGAACAGACTGGGCGTGGCGAGGTGGGTACCCTGGTTGACGTCACGGGGCAAGAGACAGGGAATATGGCAACAAGGAACAGACTGGGCGTGGCGAGGTGGGTACCCTGGTTGACATCACGGGGCAAGAGACAGGGAATATGGCAACAAGGAACAGACTGGGCGTGGCGAGGTGGGTACCCTGGTTGACGTCACGGGGCAAGAGACAGGGAATATGGCAACAAGGAACAGACTGGGCGTGGCGAGGTGGGTTACCCTGGTTGACGTCATGTAGAGTTACGGGGGCCACACGTCACCCTGTCCCACCTTTGCCTTCAAGAGATGCAACCGTCGTAAACGCGTCGCAGCGGGGGTTGTTAAGTGTCACGGCAAGGGCACCGTTTCGTGTGTGTGTGTGTGTGTGTGTGTGTGTGTGTGTGTGTGTGTGTGTGTGTGTGTGTGTTTGTGGTGTGTGTGTGTGTGTTGTGTGTGTGTGTGTGTGTGTGTGTGTGTGTGTGTGTGTGTGTGTGTGTGTGTGTGTGTGCATGCGTGCGTGCGTGTGTATGTATGTGTTTGCCAGTGTGTCAGTGTGTCTTGCTACATTTCTGTTGCTAAGAAATTAAAACTGTGTACTGTTTTGGGTTGCCCCATAAAACTATTCCTCCTCTTCCTTTTCCTTCCTTCTTTGCCTTCTGGCTTTTTAAGAAAAAGAGAGAGAGGGGAAAGGGGAGACAGACAGACAGGACAGGCAGGCAGGCAGGCAGGGCAGGCAGGCAGGCAGGCAGGCAGGCAGGCAGGCGGGCGCAGAACAGATAGACGGACAGAAACGGAGACAGAGTGAAAGATCAAAAGAAAGGCAGAGATTTTGTTTGAGATAACAGACCATTTTTTTTATGAAAATACTGAGAAAACACTGGCAAAATGTTCTGTGTTAACATATATCCTACTTCTTTTTTTTAAGTTATGTCGTAAAAGTTCTTTTTTTAATTTTAAATAACTGTCTTCTTTTTTCGTGTTTTCTTCCTTTCTAATTTTCCTGGTTAATTATTCGATTTAGCGTCTCTTACACCAAAGTTCAATCGTTCCATGCAGCACACACAACCCTAAGCGTTCGTACTGCAGTCTTGCGCCGCTACAGAAAGTTCAAAGAGTTCTTTAAACTCTTTAATCATCAAAAGGAATCCTCGACCCTTCCAAGAGAATTCAGAACTTGCCAAGAGGCCTCGGGAAATCTCAAGACGTCCTCAGAACCTACCCCCCTGATTCCTCCTCCTTCCTTCCTTCATTGGCCGGCTCGGCGAGTCTCCACCAATCGGCGGCGTTCATCCCTCACGCGCCTGACGTAACGCGCATGTGGCAGGGCAAACGATAAAAGGGAGATAATTGAGTATGTCACAGCACCCAGAGGTATTCTAACCCGGAAGGAGATTGTCCGGGACCGGCCCTAAAGCCCTGTCCACGTTGTTTGAACCCAGCTCTCTGTCCCACCAACCATCTTGAAGATTCCCCTGGTTGCACGTGCAGATTTACAGCCGACCAATCCATCTACGCCAACCCGCTCGGGAAGTGACGTGAGCAGACGACGCCACCTATCAACGACGAGGGAGAGAGGGGGGTGCTTAATTAAGATGAAGAAGTCGCGGATTGGACCGTGGTATCATCTGGCATTTGGGGAGGGGGAGCGATGAGATTCTCCACAACCTCATACCAGTCACCACTCTTTTTTTTTTTCAGCTACGTCAAGAGGATGTTTCCCCCACTGCTTCCAAAAGGCTGGAAAAAACGGGTATCAGAAGGTAAATGAAAAATGTGTATATATACAAAGTGTCGGGCTGGCCGACTAGGGCATGTCTTTAAGTATCATGATTTAGCACCGGAAATCTCCCCATGCGAGGGGGGAAAAGCCGCGTAGCGTGGTCACTAGAACAGGATAACACCGATTGGAAGGCAGAATATATGATTTTGGCGGAGCCGTTTTATCGGGGTCGGTTTGCAACTGAGTAAATAGAACAGGATTTGTTATTTTCTATTTGGTCACCCTTTTTTTTTTTTTTTTTTTGGGGGGGGGGGGGGGGGGGGGGGGATGGAGGTGAAATGAGGAAGGGAACAAAGTAGAGTCGGTTTTTCTTTCTTTTTCAGCGTTGTTATTGCTTTTGGTTTGAGGACGGCCGGAGACCAAATGGTAGCCTTTCTTGTTTTTCTCGTTTTGTTTTTTCTTGTGTATGCGTGTGCGTGCGTGTGTGCCAGTGCATGTGCGTGTTTGTGTGTGCGTGTGCGTGTGTGCGTGTGCGCTGTGTGGCGTGTGTGCGTGCGTGTGTGCGTGCGTGCGTGCGTGGTGAGTGTGTGTGTGCGGGAGAGAGAGAGAGAGAGGAGAGAGTGTAGAGAGAGAGAGAGAGAGAGAGGAAGTGTAAATGTTGTGTGTGGGTGGAGAGAGGAGAGAGAGAGAGAGAGAGAAGGAGAGTGGTGTAAAGTTTGTGGGTGGGAGGATGTTGTTTGTGGGTTTTTTTTTAGCGTGGAGCTTGAGGTTGGAATAGGTTTTGTTTTTCCGGTAACCTCTCCCCTCTCCCCCTTACTGTGCGTGTGTTCTCCATTCTGGTCTCCCCCCCCCCCCCCCCCCCCCCCCCCCCCCCCCCGACCTTGAACTTTTGTCATAGAAAAGGGGAAGTTACATGCATAATTATAAACCGATACGTCTACGGTGTGTGTTTTTTTTTTTCGTACCTTAGTAGACAATACACACCCTCAATTGTTTTTATCCTTAGACGATAGATTTTTTAACAGATTTCCCCTGTCACCCATCGACGAATGTGATAGCAACTTTTCGAAATATTATGATATTTAGATTTAACTACCCTACTGTTTTTTTGTGTTTTTTTTAGAAGAGAATATCGTCATCATCTTTACAACATGAATATGTTGAATACGATGATGACGATGATCATTAAGAAAAGGGAAATTGATAAATAATGAATCAGTAAGAATATCGTCATCATCTTTCCAACATGAATATGTTGAATACGATGACGACGACGATCATTACGAAAAGGGAAATTGATAAATAATGAATCAGTAAGACGGTAGCACACAACGGATAGCTTGTGTTTAAAAATCTAGTTTTTATTCATTTGTTTATTTTATTTGTTTATTTATTTTGGGAGGGGAGAGCGGTGTTAAAGTCTATACTTCAGTTTTACTTTCATGAGCAAGTTTAAATAAATTGCATGAATGAATCATGTCATTATTCTATACATGTAGCTTTATAAAAATGTTCAGTAATTTTTAGGAAAAAAAACCCGTACAAAACGAGAAAAAAAAAACCCTTAAAATATCAAGTCAATACTATGCAAGCGTGAGAGAATAAAGTTATAATACAAATGTGTACATGTGCGTTTACTATTATTCAACAAAACAATAGTATCATAATCTAGAATATCTACACAAATGAACTCTCTCTCTCTCTCCCTCTCTCTCTCTCTCTCTTTCTCTTATTTGTTATAAAGAGAAAGCAATCATTCAAATAATTGTTTCATTACTCAGGCTACCTAGTTGTCGATTTCTTATCATTTACTTCTTTACTCATTATTTATATATCGATTTAACTATTTTTTATCTTTATTTACTTACCCAGTTGTCTGTTTCTTATCATTTAGTTATTTACTCATTATTTGATTATCGATTTAATTGCTTATCTCTCCATTCACTCGTTCACCGATTCTCTCATTAGCTATTCCAAAGTCAGATGCACAAAGTGACATTATTTTCATGTAACATTTTGCTCATACTAATGCACCCTTCGCGGCAACACCCTTCAGCGTATGCAAAGGTGACGATTACTGAAAGAAAGAAAGAACGAACGAAATAGTAAATATTTATGAAATCACGAATCCTCACAAACGGGAACGTCTACAGGCAAGTCTATGTTGGACAGCATACAACAGCACAAAACTGTGTCCTACTGTAACACAAATGAATACAATCAGCCTTCTCCCTGTCTTATGATCCAAATGTGTTTATATGTGGGTTGTTTTTTCTCTATGACCCTGAAAAAATACGTCATTAGCGAATTTTGTGCGGTCTGTCCATGAAATAGAAAAAGGACAACAACCAAAAAAAAAAGTA
>CM065740.1:4468383-4503383 GCA_033310375.1 Conus canariensis | reverse complement strand
TTTAACGTGAACATAACACTTCACACAGACCCTGGGATAAAAGCAAGGTTATCCACGATTATTGTAGTATGCATGGTCACACTCACATATCCGGCATACACAATCCATTTCACGCAGACACTCATGTGGGACGCCAGTGTGTTTCACCGTTCGGCCCAGCGTACAACGGCTTCTGTGCTTTTGACGTCAACATCTCATGGGCCCTTGTGTTACGAATCGCTGAACTATAATCAGCGTGATTGTATTTATCGTGACTGCGAATACGGCTTGAACATGTTACTTGTGATCCAGTTAAAGTCTGTTTTCTGACGCAGTTAGATACTGGCACAAAACTGTTAATATAATACGTTGTGTTTCTGAACCACTTTCTGTTTTTTTTTTTTTGTTTGTTTGTTTGTTTGTTTGTTTGTTGTTGTTGTTGTTTGTCGTAATGCTGGTATAAATGAATAACGAACAGTAAATTGCTCCTCTGATATTGTCTGACGTAATTATTGATGGGTACAGAGCTTAACCTTTTTTTTTTCCTGAACTACTTTAGGTCCGTTTTATGACGTAGGAGGTGCAGCGCTATCTCTTTTATGACGCAGGGGAGGGAGGAGGGGGCAGCGCTCTCTTAATTATACAATGCCTCCGAAGCACTAAAAGTGATTTTCTTTCATCCCATTATCAGTGAAAGGACAGTCTTGATGCACAATATGTTTCTGCAAGAAAATGAAAGTCAGCGTTCTGATGAACTGATAAACGGATAAAGAGCGATCTTATTCAGTATGTTTTCAGACAATTAGAAATCAGTTTTCGGATATACGGAAGTTTATGAATGGAATACAAGAAGTCTAAACACACACTGTATGTTTCTGAAGTACTTACAGTAATTTTTCTGATAGTCATCAATGAACGAAGGAAAAGCAGTCTTAATCTTATACAGTGTGGGCCTGAACCACTCAACTTCAGTTGTCTGGTATAAACAGGTGTTGAACGGTCTCCATATAATTATCTGTAAACGATCATTGGTTTAGAAAATCCTTTCTTTATTAGTCATGATGATGATACAAGTGTAGTTTAAGAGTCGTCTACAATCAGATCACTAATTCAGTTCTAGTTTTATTATCATTTTTGTCCACCAAACCAGTCAGGATCTTTTCAGGGCGACCAGCATGCAGGTGAAAGAAAAAAGGTGCCATCCCTTAAAACGAAACAAACAGCAAAGACAACCTTCATACACATACTTCTTGTCCGTCTTGTTTGGATTTTGTTTTGTTTTATGGTATGGTTTCGTTTGGTTTATTATTTTAGGTCAGTTCAGATAAGATATCAAAATACCGACAAAAATGTCGGCCACCGGTGCCGCGTGACGTTTATGTTTCATTTGACCGGATGTTGGCGGTGTGACAGTGGACCGCTGCATTCGCAGCACTTGCTGTGCCCAGGCTACCGGTGTTGCTGGACACATAACATGGAAGCTAAACTGCTGATTAGGCTGTGTTGGCAGCGCCAGTCATACCGTTTAATTCTACATCCCAGTTCAGACAAAAGTTGCACAAATTCATGATAAATATCTAAAGATGACCAAATGCAATTTTTCAAAAGCCATAAGGTCAAATGGACGCTGTAGAGCAGACAGACTGACGTAGTTGTCACAGTACACACATAAAAAAGCTATGCTATAAAATATGATCGGAGAGAAAGTGTAACAGACTGTATGGAACGCACATAGCAGAATGAGTCACAAAATACAGGGGGGGGGGGGGGGGGGGGGGGGGGGGAGTTGGATGACAGTACAAAGACAACAACAAAAAAATAGGTAGAGACCAAAAAAAAGTCACGGGACAAATTACAAGCACAAAACTTGAGAAGGCAGCGACAGAACATCCAATGGAATCAACTGTATTTGAAAAAAAAAAAAATTCGACCATTATTTTGTATGGTTCAAATACTAACATGCATATTCAAGGGGTTTTTTTTTCACAGAAAGTCTGTTTAAAAAACTAATACTGCAGTCAAATAAATAGATGCTCTTTACATTTGAACTCGTAAAGGAAATAGAAAGAAGATAAGACGCAGAGGTGTGGGGGGGGGGGGGGGGGGGGGGAAGAGGAGAATAAAACGAAAGAAAGTTTATCTCCCGAGTGCTTTCCCTTTGGGGAGTACTTTAGTAGTTCTGTCGTCCGCGGTACAATTGTCGGTCCAAAAACACGACAAAATCTTAGGTCGGCAGCTGACCGAAACCTTTTTGTTGTTGTTGGCTTGATTATTCAGCATGGCAAAACTTAATCGATTTTGTTGTTGTTGTGGTGTGTTGGTGGTTGTTCTTTTCGTTGTATTTCACTTTTCAAAATATCGAAACATAATGTAATCTAACTAATGCAGGGGGCTGAAAATGATAGCAACGTTGCTGTAGTATGGTCAAGCTTAACTGTGGCTGAGTCTAATCATAACTTTTGTTCCATTTTGTTTGTTTATTTGCTTTTTTTTTTAATAACCACACGCATACTATCAGTTTTCATATTATATTGCTCCAAGCAATATAATATGGCAGCTAACTTTAACGTGCTATCATTTTAAGATGCTGTTCATATTTTAATCTTAGAAAAACAATAACTGGTTGAACTCGAGTTTTGGAGTTAGGCCTACTAATCGTAGCTCTCTGTATGATAAACAGCCTCTTTGTGTGAAGCCTCTTTCTGTGAAGTATGAAGGTCAATGCCATGCATGTGACAATGAGCAATCTTTCATGCCTTAGACTAGTACTTGCTCAGTTGTCCGTCACTTTCAATATTCACTCAATTCACGTCAATCAATTCTAGAAACGAGACTAAAGTCTGAACAAGGATGCATATAATAATCTGAGAAATAAACAATACTTTGTTTACATTTGAAAATCCAGTGCAAGATTCGGACCATTCAACACCAGGTTTAAATTCTAAAAAATGAAATTGACATAGGCCTACCTTGCAACTTTCTGGCACGCTCACAAGCTGTTGTCTTACAGTTTTTCAAATAATAACCAGTCTTCGTATTAATCCACATAAATCTCCGACAGGAACTGGATGCGAAATGTTTTCTTCACCCAAAACCAAGTTTTAGACGACTAAGTCACAGAAGACTAATTAACGCGAAGCGGAAAACAATGTTCGTTTGTCTACAACTCAACAAGTGTCTCGGGGTGGGGTTAAATTGTCGTCTGCTAAAGAGAGGTGCGCGCGCAGGGTGATTCCGCTGTGTCGCTGTAACCTGAGACTTTGCAACGGTCGTGTTGCTAAACAGGTTGAGCCCACTCCGTAGAAATGACCTCTTCACACTTGATCTTTTCAACAGTTGAGGATACATTTGTTTTCCTGACACCCTTCTCTCCTCTCTCTCTCTCTCTCTCTCTCTCTCCTCTCTCTCTCTCTCTCTCAGGACTGAGGGTTAGCTAATGATGTAGCTCTGTGCGCACTCAGAACAACTCCCCGAAACGTTGCCCACTTTCCTCGTCCCATTCTTGCTACATGTCTTCTTTATTTATTCGTTGATTTATTCATTCATGTATTCTTTTCTTCACGTTATCTATCAATTTACAAATTACTACGTCTGCTCATTAATTCATTTATTCATTTATTTATTCCATTCCTCATCCTGTATATTAATGTACAATTAACACGTCACTGTTTATATATTTGCTTGACATGTTGGATATATAAATATTTCAAAAGATCACATCTACACCACACACACACACACACACACACACACACACACACACACACACACACACACAAGCTGTTGTAGTAAACTTAGAAGCTTATGAGTCAAAGAAAGAAAAGAAAGAAAAAAAAAGAAGAAAGATTAATGTTTCCTCGGTTTGTTAAAAAAAAAAAAAAAAAAAAAAAGACATTAAAAAATTTTCAGTTGGCTAAACTTGCTTTCTTTGCGAATCAGGCGAACTCGACGATAGAGAAAAACGCACAGCTTTTCAGTTTTAGAGACAAAGAACATGCCTGCATTACCTGTTCAGTCCTTGTCTCGTCTCTCTTCCCCCTCCTCCCCCCCCACCCCCCTTCCCCTCTCTCTCTCCATCATTCGCTTCCCCACCACTGCCACAACATCCTCCCACCCTCTCTCTCACTGCCACCCCCACCCCCACCCCTCCCCCATCCCCTCACCATTGGAACTTGCACCCGCCTACTCTCTCCCCCCCCCCCCCCTCTTCGCTATCATTTTCATAATCTCCACGCGTAAAAATTGACTCCTGAACTCTCTCATCCATCAACACGAGAGAGGAGGGATAGGGGTGGTGGGGGTGGTGGAGTTAAAGCCGGTGGTTTTGAGTAGAGGAGGTGGGCGGGACAGGGTGTGGGTGGGGGGCGGAGGGGAGGGGGCGGGAGGGGAAGGCCGGGGGGCAGAAGGAGGGAGTGAGGTGAGGAGGGTGGGGAAGGAGGGCTGGGTGGAGAAGGATGGGTGGGGGGAGTGGGGAGGGAGGAATCCTTCGTGCATAATAAACCAATGACGGAAGCTTCCACCGCAACTGTGAGAGTTGAGCGTGCTAAAGTGATACCAAGTCACCGCCCTGTCTCCTTCCTGTCAATTCAAAATCGGGTGGAAAGAATTAAAACAAAACAAAAAAAGAAAAAAGAAAAAAAGAAGGAAAAAAAAGACAAAAGAAACGAAAAAGAAAAAGCTTTTTCTCCTCCGGGCTGTTCCTTCATTTCTCTTCTTTCCTTTCTCAGTGCCAGCATCTTTCTTCTTGGCAACCCTGTAGTTTGAGAGTTTGGAAATTGATTTGGGGCACCCGGTGGGGGGGGGGGGGGGGGGGGGGGGGGGGAGGGGGGCCAAGAGAAAAGGCAAGATGAAAATGGTGAGGGAGGGAGGGAGGAAGGGAGGGAGGGGGTGGGGGAGGAAGCAGAGAAGGGTGTGTGGGGGGGGGGGGGGGAGAGGAGGGGGAGGAGGCGGTGGGGGGGGGGGGGGGGTTGCTACCATCGCGAGAGAGCTGTTGATGATATTGTGGAAGGGATGGCAATTATGAAAATGACGTGAGAGATTAAAAATGGTGGGGAGTTGGGTCGGGTGTAATGTGGGAATGAACTGTGATGGGGTGGGTGGTGGTGGTGGTGGTGGTGGTGGTTGGTGTGTGTGTGTGTGTGTGTGTGTGTGTGTGTGTGTGTGTGTGTGTGTCTGTGTCTGTGTCTGTGTCGTCTCTGTGTGTGTGTGTCTGTCCGTCTGTCTGTGTCTGTGTGTGCGTGTATTTTTCCTTAGGATACAATTTTATTTCTATTTTCCTTTATACGTTTTGAGTGAAATTCATAACAAATAAGCAATGATAATATTCAGAAAGAAAGGAAGGAGAGAAGTAAACCAGCAGTAATAATATTCAGAAAGAAAGGAAGGAGAGAAGTAAACCAGCAGTAATAATATTCAGAAAGAAAGGAAGGAGAGAAGTAAACCAGCAATAATAATATTCAGAAAGAAAGGAAGGAGAGAAGTAAACCAGCAGTAATAATATTCAGAAAGAAAGGAAGGAGAGAAGTAAACCAGCAGTAATAATATTCAGAAAGAAAGGAAGGAGAGAAGTAAACCAGCAGTAATAATATTCAGAAAGAAAGAAAGGAGAGAAGTAAACCAGCAGTAATAATATTCAGAAAGAAAGGAAGGAGAGAAGTAAACCAGCGGTAATAATATTCAGAAAGAAAGGAAGGAGAGAAGTAAACCAGCAGTAATAATATTCAGAAAAAGGAGGAGAGAAGTAACAGCAGTAATAATTAAAGAAGGAAGGAGAGAAGTAAACCAGCAGTAATAATATTCAGAAAGAAAGGAAGGAGAGAAGTAAATCACCATAAAAAGGGAAATCATGGGAAGAAAAGTGGTTAAAAAAAAAACAAGAAAAGGAAAGAAAGAATATGTCTACATACGTTATTTTTCATATGAAACCGGTGCTCTGTGAGTACTAAATATCAAACTACAATCAACAATTAAAATGTTACATTCAATTTCTTACATTGACAGTGAAATTAATCATGGTAATGATGATAATGGGGAGGATGAGGAGGAATAATTGGAATAATAATTATTATCATTATCATTAGTAGTAGTAGTAGTAGTAGTAGTATAGTAGTAGTATTGTATTGTATTGTTGTTGCTCCTGTTCTTGTTGTTGTTGTTGTCATCGTCGTGTTGTTGTTCTCGCATACTATTGTCATAAGTAGTCGTAGCAGTAGTAGTAGTAGTAGTATCACTACAATAATAATCAATATTATTATCATCATCATCATCATTATCGTTGTTGATGTTTTATCATTATCATCTTCATCCTCATCATCCTCATCCTCATTATTATCATTATTGTTACTGTCATTGACAAGGGTGTGAGTTACCCTTGGAGTGACAGACAGAGCCACAAGAGAGAGGATGCAATTGTCGTACAGATAACATTTCCCTGACCCCAACTTTGACTCGCGGTCTAACACGATCTCCCGCACTCAACCTTTCCTCTTATTAAGAGGCAGTTTCCCTTTGGAGTTATACATTTCAATTCTTTTTTCCAAAAAAAATGTACAATAAAGTTTCAATAATTTCTTCAGAAATTTCGTTCACCGCTTCGTCTTTCTCACAACAGCATTTCATGAAAGATTTAGCACACATTAATCAACATAACAAGCCCCACAGGCTTCCACCCTTGGGCAACAAGACCTTCTAAGGCCAACAAGGCCACATAAAAACATATTCTTCTCATATTGGCTACAAGACCACACTATTTCCAAAACCTCAACCTTGCCTTTTAAGGCCACAAGTAAGTGGATATGGTCTTCACTCATCCTAACGGTCATCCTCATATGGTCTTCCAATCATCCTAACCTAACTGAGACCTCAGTCAGTCAATATTCGTTTCATTCATTTTCTTCCAATCTTACTTCACTGTCTGACACTCATTTATTTATTTATTTTTTTAATTTTGTCACATAGGGGACTTAGGGGGCAACTACTTTGACGGAGAAAAATCCCTGCAACAGAAACAAACCGAGACTTTTGTTAATAATTTTTAACTGTCAGATAATATTTCTTTCTACTCACGGTTTTTTGTTTGTTTGTTTGTTTTTTTTTTTGTTTTTGTGTGTTTTTTTTGTGGCTACTTCCAAAACCATCAGGAAACCTGTGTATTTTTTATGCTTACCTTTTCCTTTCCACGTGTAGGCCTACACTGGCAATTCAATGCCTTATTTTACAATTACACTTTGTACTACAGAGGTGAGGATGACTCCCATATAGCACCTCTGAAACACAGCCTCTATAAAATATTAGTACAGTTGAGGCTCTCTCTCTCTCTCTCTCTCTCTCTCTCTCTCTCTCTGTGCTGACAGTGACTGCTATCTTAGCCAGCCGGTCCAGTGACAGCCAGTGAGCACTGTTATCCTCTCACGGGTAAAGATCCTGCTTTTCCTGCAGTCAAGCCCAAATCACGCTTTTCTTGCAGTCAAGCTCAAATCACGCTTTTCCTGCAGTCAAACCAAAATCATGCTTTTCCTGCAGTCAAGCCCAAATCACGCTTTTCCTGCAGTCAAGTCTAAAATCATGCTTTTCCTGCAGTCAAGCCAAAATCAGCTTTAGCTGCACTACACTCCTAACTGACTCTGCTAAAACCTGCCAGGCAAACTAACTTGTTAACTGAATCACTGACCCTCTCAGGGAGGAGTGGGAGTGGAAGCATAACCACTTTCCACATAGTTTTACCTTAGTCTGCATCGTGAACTTTTCAACATAAGGGAACTACAGTGTGACCCGGTTTACTGACATCCGCTCGTGAACTTTCCTAAGGGCTGTTTACTTATGACCATCCCCTCGAGCTGGAGCCTAAAGTAGCTTTTACTGATGATAAAAAGAAATAAGGACACTTTTTTTCAAACATGTGCGCTTAACATGTTGCGCATGGCAATTATTATGATCATTATTATCATCATCATCATGATGATGATGATTGTTATTATTATTATTATCTTTATCATTATCATTACTATTATTACTATTGTTATTATTATCCTCATCATTATTATTATTATTATCATCATTTCATTCTTATTAGAGTAACACCAAAAAAAAAAAAACAACAAACAAACAAAACAAACAAAAAAAACCCACTGTGTTATCAGCAAACGACAAGAGCTGAACCTGTGACAGGAATCAGCCTTATGGTGGCTTCCGAAGTCGGCTGGGCTATAAATAACCTGACTGGACGTGGGCACATGTACACAGGATTTTGTGTGTGTTGTGTGTGTGTGTGTGTGTGTGTGTGTGTGTGTGTGTGTGTGTGTTGTGTTTTACCCTGGCCATGACAAGTGGACAACATGTCATCTTTCCTCTTTCTCTTTTTTTTCCCTGTCTTACTCGTTAAAAACAAAAAAACAACAACAAACAACAACAACAACAAACAACAACAACAACAACAACAACGAAACGGCTTCCCGCACAAACCGTGCGTGAACTACATTGAGACCAAAGTTTCTCAGTTCACTTAAATTTTCCTCACTAATTTGACACCTGTTTTGTTTTTACAGGAAAAAAGAAAGACAAAAAAAAAAAAAAAAAAAAAAAAGAAAAGAAAGAGCAGACGAATAATATAATATTATTTCATGCAAGTAACAGAACATTGATTAGGTGTACAGTTTAGTTATCTGTGTTTGTATGTCAACGTTTATAAATGTATGTCTGTGTACGTAGGTTTTAGTTTCAGTTTCATCAAGGAGGTGTCATTTGCGTGCGGACTAGTCCTTATACGCTGCACCACGTGTGCTAAGCTGTTGTTAGACCACACTGCGCAGGATTAACTGTTGATGGATAATTACACTGGGTAACTTAAAAAAAAAACTGATTGCGTATGTAGCCTTGTATATATGTGTGTTATATACGTGTAGCTTACGTGTATAAATGTATGCATCTATGCACATATTTATGTATTTGTATACACAACGGCAAAGATTGATATTTCAAAAAGTTATCTTAATTAATCAATAAATGGTTACCATATTCATTGCTTTTTTCTTTTACTTTCTGTAATATAATGATGCTACTTGATATTTTCTTTCTTTCTTTCCCTTATTTATTTTTTTGTTTGTTTGTTTTTTTTCCCTCATGCGTGTGTCTGTGTCTGTCTGTCTGTCTGTGCTGTAGTATATGCATGATTATGTATGTATGTTGTTTGTAATGTAGGTAATGATAGATTTGATAGATAGATAAAGATAGATAGATAGATAGATAGATAGAGACGTTTGTGTGTGTGTGAGAGAGAGAGAGAGAGAGAGAGAGAGAGAGAGAGAGAGAGAGAGAGAGAGAGAGAGAGAGAGAGAGAGAGAGAAACTTTTGAGTGCACGCGGCGTTATAGTTTGCGCGTTTGTGTGCATCATGTCTCGCGGGCAATACAGACTGACAGACAGACAGACAGACAGGCAGGCAGACAGACAGACAGACAACAGACAGAAGTGAGCGATGTGATAGTATCAAGTCTGTCAGCTTAGAAATAAATCCTCAGCGAGCGCTCACCACAAGATGTGGGAGAAAACACATCAAAGATATTGTCTGGTACGGCATTGGACCAACGTGCAAGAAGAGATCGATCCTCAAAGCGCCAACCGTTCCTGTTTATCTGTACGAACGGCTGTGGCTAGACCTTTCCCAGCCTGACGACGTTCGTTAAGTAAGCCTCATAGTTCATTTTTGTTGTCGCAGAGTTTTCTTCATCTTTGTCACAGAGCGCATATGAAGACGTGGGCGTTTTCTTGACCATGTTTTATTGTACATGCACGTTTCAGCTGGCCTAATCAACAAGTCAACAATATCATCAGTTTATTTTGTTTTTATTTCATTTTATTTATTTATTTCATTTTATTTATTTATTTTTTTTATATGTCATCATTTCATTTATTTATCTATTCCTTTTCTTTTTGGAGGGGGTGGGGGGGGGTGGGGGGGGGGTGTTGTCATTTCTCAAAATCTGAATTTGATTTCTTGGTGCACGCAAACGTGTGATTGGTTTGATTTTTGCTTGTTGATTTTGATACATTCCATGCTAATCTTTGTTGGCTTTCTACTATATTTTTTTTCCCCGGGAAAGGAATAGTTTCTTTTTCTGTTAAAAAGAAAGAAAAGAAAAGAAAAGAAAGAAAGAAATAGATAAATAAGCTAAATGAATGAATAAATAATTGAGAAATAAATAAACCAACGATCTCGCTTTTTTCTGAGTCAGTCTGAGACAGTAGTTGTCCTATATGTTTATAAACGGAGGCCTGTCACCGAAGGACATCACTGGGACACACTGCAAGAACATAAGTCATTCTTTCCCAAATAGAATTTTATACATGCAATATTAAGGTTTTATTGGGAAACTGCAAGAACATAACTAATTCTTTCCCAAATAGAATTTTGTGCATGCAATATTAAGGTTTGTATTGGGAAACTGCAAGAACATAACTCATTCTTTCCCAAATAGAATTTTATGCATGCAATATTTTAAGGTATATATTGGGAAACACTGCAAGAACATAGCTCATTCTATCCAAAATAGAATTTTATGCATGTAATATTAAGGTATTATTGGGAAACACTGCAAGAACATAGCTCATTCTTTCCAAAATAGAATTTGATGCATGTAATATTAAGGTATTATTGGGAAACACTATAGAAACATAACTCATTCTTGCCAAAATAGAATTTTATGCATGCAATACTCAGGGGCGTGTTTATCTTCTGATTCTTTGATTAAATTATCTCAACATTCAAAATTCAGAGTTTTAATATTCTTAAAAAAAAAAAAAAAAAAAGGTAATGGAAAATTGTCGTCCGACGCAAGATCAATGAAACATTGAAACAAGTGTGAAATAACAACAAAAACAAATTGTTGCGGGAAAATCGATTCAAAATAAAAAATAGAAGTGACAAAGTAAACAATGTGAATTTTAGATCATAGGCTGTTCGGAGCATTGATCGTGCAGAATGATCTAGATGACAATATGTGCGAAGCAAACGTTTGCATATGATACTTACTATTTCAAAGTCTTCATTCAATCATTAAACTAAATGTGTACATGTACAGTTATCTTTACTCTGTATTTATCTCTGTACATTTTCACTTCTAAGTGTAAAACAGATAACACGAAAGTCAAATATAATCTCGTAAGAATTAAAAAGAACTTGTTTATTTTTTTTCTAAATGAGCATAGAATTTTTATTTGAAAAGAATTTTCTCGTTTGACAACAAAACTATCAAGTAAAAAAAGTTGTGTCACTATAAAACTAAAGGAATAGAACAAACAGATGACAACATGTTTCGACTCGACTTCTGAAAGCAAGACTAAAATGAGAGAGAGAGAGAGAGAGAGAGAGAGAGAGAGAGAGAGAGAGAGAGAGAGAGAGAGAGAGAGAGAGAGAGAGAGAGCGATCAGTTACTTACTTAAGTCAGAGTGCTGGTGATTTGAGAGATTTATGCGAAGCATGAACAGTGTGACGGTAATTATCTCTCTTTGGAATGTAAAACGCGCTGCTGTTGATAATTAGGAAGAAGCTGTGAAGAATACGTCATAAAACAAGTAAATTAATAAGACTGAGATTATTATTATTTTATTTTATTTTTTTGAACAAAGCTACTAAATTATGAGAACTTCGGTCTTTTAACGTTCGGGCGTCTTTTCTTGAGCTAAGTAGTCATTATTATTATTATTATTATTATCATTATTATTATCATTATTATTATTATTATCATTATTATTATTATTGTCATTGTCGTTATTATTATTGTTATTTGCCTATATATTACTGCTTATCTGCTCGACTTGCCTTAGCTGTTTGGTTTGAACCTGTCTTATTATGATTATGGGAATATTGATTATCATGATCATGGCGATAGTGATGATGGTTATTTTTTGTTGTTGTTATTGTTGTTGTTATGATTTGCATTAGCTGAGTTGTGTTTTATTCATCTCCATATTTGTACCGAGTGTCGTGGAATGACCGTCTCTGCTGTGTATATTGTTCTTTTTCAGTAGGTAACTTGTTATGATTAGTTCTGCTTTGCCTTCCTTGCAGAAGCGCTGCCAGCAGAATTCTGGATGCATGCGCGTGCAGATTATGATGATGATGATGATGATTATAATTATTATTATTATTATTGTTATGATTATCATTATTATTATTATCATTACTAATATCATTGCTTTTCTTGTTGTTGTTCTTCTTCTTAGCATAATTATTATTATTATGATAATGATGATTACTAAGGAAATAGGTGCACTCCTAAAACAGCAAAAGGGTGCCTTTACTTTCATTTTTCACTTCACGCAACCCATAGCACTCTTTGATTTCTTAGACAACATGGGCTTGCTATATACCAGAATTTGGGATCAGGTTTTGTATGACAAGACCGTCATTAACCGATTTACTTACCAACTTATTTTAGTGATGTGTTTATTTATTTATTATATTTATTTATTTATTTATCTATTTTAGGACCAGGGTTCATCCAAAAAGGATAAATGAACAAAAAACACAACATGCCAAAAATACTACACATCAAAAAAAAAAATTGATTCATCCACATCATATTGTCGTCTATATTTGAACCTGTTTGCTTATTTCTTTAGAACATTTAAACTGCTATGGTTTGATGTCATTTCCACCACAACTTCCAATGTCCGGAGTGTTGATTCCCACTGAGAGATGTCTAGGATGGAAGAGACTTCCTCTTAGGAATTAACCTCTGTGCACACTTCAGTCTTCGCCACGTCCTTGGCGATCAAGGTGAAAATCCAGGTCACGCACGTGAACCACGCGCAAGAAATCCTGCGCGCTGCATTTAATCCCATGCCACCTTTCCGAAAGGAACAGGCCATCATGTGCCGTTCTGGTGGGTGGTACGAAACATGAAAACACATCAACACTGGTGTGCGTGTTTAGATGTCGTCTCCGAAGACGGAGTGTGGCTGTCTTAATGATGCGATTGATATCAGTGGCATAAGCAAAAGTCTTATTGATGGTGAACCTCGGAGTTCTAGCAGAGAGAGAGAGAGAGAGAGAGAGAGAGAGAGAGAGAGAGAGAGCAGACAGACAGACTGACAGACAGACAGACAGACAGACAGACAGACAGACAGACAGACAGACAGAACTTATCTGTATCATGTTATGGATTTTTTTTTCAGTTTCTGTGTGAGTTGCCCCTTCCCCTTCTAACCCCCCCCCCCCCCCCCCCCCTTCTCTTTTTGCTCACCATCCTCGCTAGCCCTCTTCTATCCCCCCCCCTCCCCCCTTGCCTTACTTTAGTTAAAACAGACTAGCGAACTTCCACATCGATAATTCGAGGCAGACTTTTTTTTTCCTCTCAGAATGTACTTCCAGCAGAACTGATGAAGACGAAATCACATGATTTTTCTTCCTTTGTTTGCCTTCGTTGTTTGTTTGCTTGCTTCTTTGTTACCACGGCCCACTGTGGTCGGCTGGGCTTTAAACAAACACGAAACAGTGTTCCTTGGTTGGTTTGTATCATTATTCATTTATAGGCTGTTCCTTGAACTTTGTGAGAGCGTCGTTTTGTACTTTGTTTATCTGTTGGTTGATTTGTTGGTGATTGTTCGTGTGCGTCTTTCTTTGATTATTTATTAGTTAGCTAATTTTTTATTTTTATTATTATTTTTTTTAAAGTTTGTTGGCTACTGTTTGTAAGCGTAGGCATTTATTCATTCTATTTTATCGGTTCATTGTTGTATCGTTGGTTATTGCTTGCGTGCGTCTTTATTGACTGGTTGGTTTGTTGGTAGTTTTCCCTCGAGTTATATTTCCTTTTTGTGTATAAATTCACTTAACGGTTGGTTCGTTGATTAGTATTTGTGTGTCTCATGGCTTATTAATTTACTGGTCGATTCGTTATTGATTCGTTGGTTGTTGTTTTTTTCCCCCTCTCTGTCCGTTTATTTATTGGGTGGTTTGCAATGTACTGCGTATTTTACTTATTTATTCATCTATTTATTTACTCATTTGCTTATGTATTTATTTATTCATTTATTTGTTATTGGTTGGTTCTTTTGCTATTGTTTGTGTTCCTCTGATTTGTTGTTTTCCTTTTTAATTATTTGAGTGCGTTGTTTGTCCAATCATTGACCGGTTGGTTCCCTAGTTGTTCGCTTGCTCAGTTTTTATCGAGGTATTATTTTTGTCTTCTTTTTGCAATTCTTGTTTCTTTCTGCGTAGGATTTTCCTTTTTCTTTAAGTCAGCACATTTACGGTAGTTTCACTCATATCCGAGCAGGGGCGGATATAAAAAGGGGGAAAGGAAATGTTACAGGGAGTCCGGAGTGCTGTTTGTTTTTGAAGTTTTATCGCAATCGAACTTTCGCGTTTGTGCTCTCTCTCTCTCTCTCTCTCTCTCTCTCTCTGTGTGTGTGTGTGTGTGTGTGTGTGTGTGTGTGTGTGTGCATGCATGCGTGTGTGTGTGTGTGTGCATGCATGCGTGTGTGTGTGTGTGTGTTCTGTACTATTAAATTGAAAGACGCCTCCAAAAATAGACAGTTAAATAAGATAGAAATGAACAAAAAAGGTTCAAGAACTATTAACCGAATGATCTGTTGACTGTACATACGGGTCGATGAATACCACATTCTTGGTATTATTGTTGATCTCACTGTATTGTACAACACTTCTTTTATTTTTCTTTCTTTTTTTTTTTTTTGTCTTATTGATTGACAAACCACCGATTTATGCTATTCCCACCGCAGCAATGATTTCAATACATCCAGTGTTCTCATAACAAGATCATCAAGGGAGATAATAATAATAATAATGATGATGATGATGATGATGATGATGATGATGATGACAATAATAATAATAATAATAATAATAATAACCCCCGGACAGTAAACTAACGCACGAACGAACTAACTAACTAATCTAACCCACCTTGCAGGCGAAGAAGAAGAAGAAGTCACGTGAGTGCCACGGGGCGGTTCGGGCGGACAGTGGCAGCCAGGGAGGGAGTGACTTGATGAGGACTAATTGGCAGACGGGGAGGTGAGGTGAGTTCCAGCCCAAACAGGAACCCTTGTCACTGGCACTTGTGGCACTTTTATGGCTGCAAAGACGCACCGCGTAAAATGGCGGAGGAAAGAGAGGGGGGAACATGGAATGGTGGAGGAAAGAGTTGGGAGGGGTGGGGGTGGGGGGTCGGGTGAGGGTAGGTGGGGGTGGGGGTCGGTGGGAGGGGGCGGGTAGGGGAGGGTGAGGGGAAAGGATGGAAGTGAGAAGGGAAGACAGGGAGGGGGCGGGGGGGGGGGGGGGGGGGGGGGGGGAGCGTGCGTAGTGAAGGGGTGTGGAAATCTCTCTCTCTCTCTCTCTCTCTCTCTCTCTCTCTCTCTCTCTCTCTCTCTCGTGATATATAGCACGAGCATTTAGTCTTACTCTCTACTTGTCGTCACTCAGCACTTTGCACGTTTATGTTTATCACGCAAGGTTTGGAGTTACGTAACACACACGCTCTCTCTCGCTCTCTCTCTCTCTCTCTCTCTCTCTCTCTCTCTCTCTCTCTCTCTCGGGAGCAGCCCATCCCACCGGTGGAGCGGACCTACGGACCTGCGGAGCGGACCTATGGACCAGCGGAGCGGACCTACGGATCAGCGGAGCGGACCTACGGACCAGCGGTGCGGACCCACGGACCAGCGGAGCGGACCTGCGGACCAGCGGAGCGGACCTACGGATCAGCGGAGCGGACCTGCGGACCAGCGGAGCGGACCTACGGACCAGCGGTGCGGACCCACGGACCAGCGGAGCGGACCTCCAGATATGACGGCAGGAACGGGCATGGGTACGCCACAGCAAGTCTTCAAGAGACAAATAGACAATCGTGGTTCAAAGGAAGAGTGTCGGACAGTCATGAAGGATGGAGCTACAAAGACTATGATGGAAGGATGGAACGTGAAAATGTGGGACTGAGAGAGAGAGAGAGACTGAGGAGAGAGCAAAGGGAGAGGGAAATGGTAAATGAGTTGAGAAGAGAGAAAGAGTGGAATGAAGAAAGGAAGAGAGAAAGAAAGAAAGCAACCGAGCAGATTACACAGATGATGAGTGCCAGTAGGAGTGACAGTGGGGATGAAAGTGGTGAGAGAGAGAGTGAGCAGGAGAAGGAGTGTATGTGAGAGTGAAATCTGATGGCATGGAGGGAGCAGGAGAGAGAGAGAGGAGTCGGGTGATGGGCAGGATGGACTGCGATCCAAAAACGGAGTAGAGCAGAGGGTAGAAGGGAGTGTAGTGTGGGGGAAATTAGGAGGAGGGAGGAGAGGGAGAGGGGGGTGGGTCTGAGGGAAGGATGGAATGAGATCAAAGAGGATAACACAGATAAACAGGAATGAAACACGTGGCAAGCCCGACACACAAAGTGTCTCAAGAGACAGTAACCACGTGCTCACACAGGTCACCGCACACACATCCAAAAACCAACACAAACCCAAGGACCAATCAGAACCCTTCTGGGACCCACCGGGGTCAAGGTCTGGCGTAGATGCAGCGCGCGCGGTGGTCGGCGAGGCGACAATTGACACAACACCATACCCGCGGCGCGACAGACAAGTGGTCACATGTGGTAAACAAGACAGAGCCAGCCTAGCAGAGGGAGAAAGGGAGAGGTTGGACAGGGGTGGGGGCTCGCGGCAAACAACTCTGGACGAAACAGTGCGAATTCAATGCAGTAGTACAGCGTTGACGGACAGCGAGGAGGGGGGCAGAGCTGGTGGGGAGGAGGGAGAGAAGGGAGGACAATGCAAAACAAACAAAACTTTACGTTCACACACCAGTAGCAGGAAGGCACCCAGCAAAACAACAAGTAGCACACGCACGAATTCAACTACGAAGGAAGGAAAAGGTAAGAAATGAAGGGCAGGCCACGGCCGTACACAGGCACCACAGACCACACGAACTCAAGAGAACAATGAAAAGACACCAGAATACGACATGAATGTGGGAACGAGAGAGAGAGCGAGTGGGAATGAAAGAAGAAAGGAAGATGAGAGTGGAAAAAGAAACCTATCCTTTGTATGCTGGAATGTGGGGGGATTATTAGATAAGTTAACGGAACCAGACTTTTTAGAATTTATCACATCTTTTGATCTGTGCTGTTTAACAGAAACATTTACTTCTAAATTTTTTGATTTCGAATTAAAATTCCAGGAGTTTTTGCAATTACATTGTCCAGCGGTCAAATTTACTAGAATGGGAAGACCCTCGGGGGGAACAATCCTGTTGATAAAAAAAGAGTTATCTGAATATGTCCAGCTGATAAATACTGACATGGAAAATGTACTCTGTGTGAAGTTAATGAAAAGTCTATTGCATTGTGAAAAAGATATTTTATTTTTAGGTACATATGTACATCCAGTAGATAGTCGATATTATTCTGACAAAGATTACTCATGCACACTAGAACTAATTGAACAATATATATTTGCACAGACAGAACAAGGAAACAACTTCCATTACATCATTGGAGGAGATCTTAATGCTCGTATTGGGGAATGGAGCTTGAGTATCGATGATGAAAATGAGATTACAGGAAGAGAACAGGACGTGTATGCACGTAGGTCTAAAGATCCCCACACAAATGGTTTTGGCAAGAAACTAATAGAATTTTGTATAACATTTAATGTAACGCCACTAAATGGTCTTTGTATGGGAAAGTTCGACGATGCATACACGTTTTATTCCGAAAGGGGTAACAGTATTATAGATTACTATATATGTTCTGTTGAACTGTTAGAAAATGTGAATAAGTGTCAGATAGTAGAGAGAGTTGAAGCTCAGCATATGCCTATTATGATGGAATTACAAAGTACACTGTCTAACGCACAAGAGAACGAGGGCAAGAAATCTTACGTGAAGAAACTAAAGTGGGATCCCACAAAACAACAACAGTATGTCCAGTTCATAGAATCGGAAGAGGCAAAACAAACAATGGCGCAAATAACAGAAGAGATAGAGAGAGATGTAGACACGAGTATAGACAGATTTAATAAGCTATTAAAAGAGGCAGGGAAAGACATGTACAGAACAATAGGTATAGGAGGAAAATGTAAGACTACAAGCAGCTGGTATGATAAAAAATGTCAAATCAAAAAGAAAGAAGCAAAACAAGCACTCAATAGACTGACATGGACGAAAAAGGATAAAAACCCAACCATTTATCAAGTAAGGAGAGAGGCTTACAGGAATAAAAGAGCAGTATACAAAGAAATAATTAGAGAAAAGAAAAAACAGTATAAAAAGCAAACATACGACACACTAGTACAAAATCGCAAGGACAGCCGAATGTTCTGGAGCACCATAAAAAGTGTTAGAAGGAAGAAGAACACATTACCATCTATTAATATTACTCAGTGGAAAACGCATTTCGAAAGCATTTTGAATCCACATGACACAGAAATACTAAACGATAGAGAAGAAGGACCACAAGAAGAAGAAGAAGTGTTAAACGAAATTCAAGTACAAGAATTAGACGAAGAGATAACCGAAAATGAAGTAAGATCAGCTACAGAAAAATTAAAAAAAGGCAAATCACCAGGTATTGATGAAATCCCTCCTGAATTTCTTAAAACCATAGGACAAAATATAGTGCCATTCTTAACGAAATTATTCAACAAGTTATACCAAGATAGCTACTTCCCCATAGAATGGTCAAGGGCAGTGATTATACCACTACACAAGAAAGGAGATAGACAGAATCCAGGAAACTATAGAGGAATATCCTTATTATGCATCATAAGCAAGATCTACACAGCAATATTAAACAGAAGACTATATGATTGGGCAGAAGCAGAAAATAAAATTAGCAAAGAACAGGCAGGCTTCAGGAAAGATTTTTCAACAGTAGATCATATCTTCACACTAACATCCATGATAAGTAACTGCCTATACGGCAGAAGGAGAAGTAAATTGTATGTAGCCTTCATTGATTATCAGAAAGCGTTTGACACAGTAAATAGAGAAAAACTCTGGGAAATCCTACAGAAACACAAAATATCTACGAAGATGCTTAACATGCTAAAAGCTATCTATAAAACAGTACAAGCATGTGTAAGACATGGAACTGAACTAACAGAATTCTTTGAATGTCACACAGGAGTGAAACAAGGGTGCTTACTGTCCCCCTAATCTTTTCATTACTAATTACAGAAGTTGCAGACAATGTCACAGCTAAAGGAAGACACGGATATCAATTCGTACCCGGAAAGGCAGAAATATTTTCACTTCTATTCGCTGATGACATAGCTTTAATATCAAGAACACCAGCAGGTCTGCAAAACCAAATTAAGAACCTACAGGAAGCCTCGGACCGCATTGGACTAAAGGTTAATCTCCAAAAAACAAAAATCATGGTCTTTAGAAAAGGAGGATACCTTGGCAGACTAGAAAAATGGAATTACAAAGGGGAAGAAATTGAGGTAGTAAATAGCTACAAATATTTAGGTTTTACTCTAACGACTAAACTCTCAGTAGATATTTCACTTTCAGAATATGCAGGAAGGGCGAAAGGGAAAATAGGTGAAATAATGAAAACAATGTATAGTTTAGGACACTTAGATATAAATATATTTTTTAAGCTATTTGATACACAGGTCAAGTCACTGCTACTGTACGCAGCAGAAGTATGGGGTTTGACTCGTTATTCAGCGGTGGAAAATATACATTTTTCGCATGTAAAAGATACATGGGGGTAGGGAGAAAAACGCCAAACAACTTAGTATACGGAGAACTAGGAAGATATCCGATGAGTATAGATAGTTCAATAAAAGCAATCAGATATTGGTTCAAAATAATGAAGATGACTCCAGACAGGATACCTAGACAAGCATATGAAAGAGAAAAAACAGAAATTGACAAACCACAGAACTGGGCGCTGGAAATTAAACGCTGTTTGGATATGTATGGCTTCTCTGAAGTCTGGTTGAATGAAGGCGTACAAAACGAGCAAAGATTTATCATAACACTAAAACAAAGAATCATAGATTGTTACAAACAGAATTGGCATAACAAAATAGCGAATAGTGAACGATTTACAACATACCATACATTTAAAACTATTCACCAAACTGAAGAATACTTTCGCGCAATCACAATCGCGAAGTTTAGAAAAGCATTGACAAGATTACGGTTAGGAATAAACGAACTGCATGGCAATAAAAAATATATAGATAATCAAGCTATAACAACATGCCCCTTCTGCCCAACAGTAGAAACAGAAATGCACTTCTTAATGTGGTGTCCCAATTACAGGCAATTGCGAACAAAATACATTTTCAAACATTTTAGTAATAGAAACGCAATCACACTGGAAAGTCTGCTACAAAACGATAACACTGAAATCATAAGAGATATTGCAATGTACATCTTCTATGCCTTAAAAACGAGAGAAACCCATATGTAATAGTAATATTGACGATATAGGAAAAATAGAAATTCTAAACAGAAAACAAAATATTTTACAATCAACGTTTCAATCAATGTTTTTGTTGTTGTCATGTTGTAATGTATGTTGCGTACTCCTGTGGACGGGCCGAGGGCCCCACAATAAATGTCGCGGCGTGAAAGCGCGCGTCAAGCGTCAAGCGTCTCTCTCTCTCTCTCTCTGTCTTCTCTCTCTGATTTGTCTCATATTACCCCCTCCTTCTCCGTCCGTCCTCCTTTTACACACACACACACACACACACACACACACACACACACACACACACACACACACACACACACACGCATACACACATGCATACGCACGCACACATCACGAGTTCTCTCGATCGCTTTCTGACTTTCTTTCTGTGTGTCTGTCTATCTGTGTGCTACTGTCTCCCCCCCCCCCCCTCTCTCTCTCTCTCTCTCTAACGTACTTTTATGTGAAGTGCAGAACACATTTTAAATTCGAACAGCTTTCTCGTTATGATTTTTTTTTTTTTACAGACATGACAGTTTGATCATATGCGCCCTTGTCTACTTTGATACCCCTCTCTCTGTCTCTGTCTCTGCCTCTCTCTCCCTCCCTCCCTCCCTCCCCCCAACCCCCCCCCCCCCCCTCTCTCTCTCTCTCTCTCTCTCGCTTCCTCCTCCTCCTCTTTCTTCTCCACCTTCTCCTCTTCTACATTCGCAAATCCATTTCCCAATTAAAACTGTTCACAAGAATAAATAAGAATATAGGTTTCTGGATTCTGGATTCGACATTAGAAAAGGAGCTAGACTCAGAATGAAAAACTTACTTGGACAATATTTCGACAGGGTCGCCCTGTCTTCATCAGCTCACTGTTGCTGTTGTGGCAGCGAGGCCTGGTGGGGCGACTGTTGTGTGGTGTGAACAGTTGTCAGGATCTGATTGTAGATGAGGGAAAGTTAAAAAAAGAAAAGTTAAAGAAGCCATCGAAATCAAGACCAGACGCCCCAGCCTGTACAGAGATCAAGGTTTTGAACTTCCCCCATCTACAATCAGATCCTGACAACTGTTCACACCACACAACAGTCGCCCCACCAGGCCTCGCTGCCACAACAGCAACAGTGAGCTGAAGAAGACAGGGCGAACCTGTCGAAATATTCTCCAAGTAAGTTTTTCATTCTGAGTCTAACTACTTTTCTAATGTTCACAAGAAATGATAGTAGTATAAAGATGAACAAGAAAATCAACAGAAACAAGAAACACTCTTCTTTGTTATCATTCTGTGATAATCTGCAAAAAGAACCATACATACGTATATACATCTATCCATCCATATATACCTACAAACATAGGGTCTACATACATGTAGACATACAAACATGTAGACATACAAACATACATGCACATAGACAAACAGACATACATACAACCGTGCATTCGGACGCAGATACATTAGTAATAATCTTTAAAAAAAAAAAAGAGAGAAATTATATATATATATATATATATATGTGTGTGTGTGTGTGTGTGTGTGTGTGTATAAATAAATAAATAAAGGAATGAATAAATAAACAAATGAACAAAGTAAACAAATAACTAAATAAACAAATCAATGCGAAGCACTTACGAAAAATCCAAGTTAAAAGGGATCACCACGTTATTAAACACAGGCCTATAAATCACAGTCCAAAGACTGCCTTTTCCCTCTCCACCAATCACGCAGCAGCTGTCAAAAGCACCCCTCCCCCTTCTTCCTTTCCCTCTCCCACCACTTTTCTGATTTGACCACGAACACCGCAACATTTCCACGGAAAATCGCTCCAGCCAAGACTCCCAGTTTGGGTACAAACCCCAAACCCAACCGACTCCGAAAGAAAGAAAATGAAAAAGAAATGATAGTAAAAAAAAACAAAAATGAAATTAAAAAAAAAAGTACCGTCTTGAGCAGACGTCAAAACTCGGACAAGCGTGGTGGAGAAAGAAAATAATAATAATATAAAAAAAAAAGTCCGCTGGGCGCTTCACCCCATTTGTCACCGCGCCTTGGCAGGAAATCTTTGACCTCCGACCTCCGACCCACCGCGACACATGACCTTTACATCCGGGGACTGATCGATGTCGCGCGGGGTGCAAGGTCACGGGCAGGAGGGGAGGGGGACCAGAATGGAATCTACAGACGGGGAAGACACGTTTGATGGATGTTCCTCTGGCCAAGATCTTTGCCTTTTTTCTTCTTCTCCTTCTTCCTCTTCCTTTAGAGGAGGGGAGGGGGGTGGAGGAGGGGGAGGTGGGGGAGGGGTGCGGAAGGAGGGGAAAGGGTGGGGCGTGGGAGGGGTGGGGGTGGAGGGGTGGGGGGGATGTGTCTGCTGTGTCAACAGCCGAGGACAGAGAGGGATGGAATTGTACCTTGGGTCCACTTCATGAGGTCCCTTGATGTGGAGGTCCAGACAGGACATGAACTACTCTGCTCTTACTACATGGGGGTGTTCCTGGTCTGCTTTGTTGTCCCGTACTTTTCGTCTGATTGTCTCTGTTGTCTTCTTCTTCTTCTTCTTCTTCTTCTTCTTCTTCTTCTTCTTCTTCTGCTTCTTCTTCTTCTTCTTCTTCTTCTTCTTCTTCTTCTTCCTTCACCACCTCCTCCTCCTCTTCCTCCTCTTCCTCCTTCTCATCATCATCGCCATCATCGTCGTCGTCATCATTTTCTTCTTCTTCTTTCAATTATTATTATTATTATCATTATTATCATTATCATCATTTTTATCATTATTAATGTTGTTCTTATCATCATCATCATCATCATCATCATATTATTATTATTATTATTGTTATCGTTGTTGTTGTTGTTGTTGTAATCATCACCATTAATATTTTTATTATTGTTGTTATTACTTTTTATTATCATTATTATTATTATTTTCATTTCGATTATCATTACTGTTGTTGTTGCTGCTGTTGTTGTTATGCTTACTACCACCACTATACTACTACTACTACTACTACTACTACTACTACTACTACTACTACTACTACTACACTGTGTTTTCTCCATGCTGTCACCAGTCTATATATTCTTCACCTAGCAGTTTCTGAAACTCCCATGGCTGTGGTATAAACCAGGCTGGAACTATGCTGGAATGCCGACTGGTCGCAGATCTCCCTTTTGTTCCTGGAGAAACTCCCGATTTGAAAATCAAGATGTTTTGTGTTTGTCCCTTTCTCCAGTTGTTGTCGCTGTGTATATGTGCTAAGCACAGGGTATATGGGCAAGCTCGGAACATCCTTTTTTTGGGGGGGTGGGGGGGTCGGGGGGGGGGGGGGAGGGGGAGGGTTCTCCTCGTTTATTCGGTGTGCTGTGCATTGGCATTTCTTATTAAGCGATTTGGTGTGTCGTAAGCGGCGTTCGTTTGGAGTTATGGGCGTGTGATTATTTCATCGTGGAAACAGGAGTTACCGTACTTGTTCGTTATATACGGATTACTGTATAGCCTGGCTGCCTCATGTGCGGTTTCCTTCTATACCAGTCAAACTGAGGTTACCTGCACTTGTTATGGTGCGTGCGTGTGTGTGTGTGTGTGTGTGTGTGTGTGTGTGTGTGTGTGTGTGTGTGTGTGTGTGCGTGCGAGCGTGTGTGTGTGTGTGTGTGTGTGTGTGTGTGTGTGTGTGTGTGTGTGTGTGTGTGTGTGTGAACCATACTTAAGATCAAAAAAGGCTGTGCCAGTCTTGAAGCAATGTTCACTTACGTTTGTTCATTTCTGCAGTTGTTTTCTTGCTTGTTGTGGAGTGCTGTGTTCTGGCATTTCTGCCAGACGATTTGGGTGCCGTACGCAGCAGACGTTTGGAGTCAATGAGCCCGTAATTATGTCATGATGGGAGGGACCAAGAGCTCCTCTACTTGTTCGTTAGATAAGAAAACGTGAAAGTAAATTGAACTGAAAGGAAGATGCTGGGAAAAGGAAATCTGATCAACAGCTTCGTAAACGAAGTCATTCCCAAACGCTTGTGTTCTCAACTGGTTCAAACGTAAGGAAAGGGAGGCAAGTCGTTTACTCACTTGTGACTTGTTTTCGTCGTTTAGATGTTGTGTGTTTATTTGTTTGTGTGTTTTTGTTTTTGGACGATGTGAGACCAGAAAGACCAACTGGGCATGTGAAAACTAGACACGAAAAACAAGGTAATGTTTATTATTCAATTCTGTCTGTCTCTGTCTCTCTGTCTCTCTGTCTGTCTGTCTGTCTGTCTGTCTCTCTGCCTCTCTCTCTCTCTCTCTCTCTCTCTCTCTCTCTCTCTCTCTCTGTCCCCCGCCTTCTCTCTCTCTCTCTCTCTCTCTCTCTCTCTCTCTCTCTCTCTCTCTCTCTCTCTCTCTCTCTCCCTCTCTCTGTCTGTCATTAATTTATTTATCCTTCAGTTTTAAGTCATGCGCAGTCTGTCATTAATTCATTCATCCATCAGTTTTGAGTCATGCGCAGTGAGTGTGGTCTCTAAACTTAACAGATGTGGTGTAGCGTATATGGACTAGTCCGCACGCAAGTGACACTTGCTTGATGAAACTGAAGGTGTTTCTGTCGCTGAACCTATTTCTGCCTGTCTGTCTCTACCTATCTGTTTATCTGATAAGTTTGAAACACTTGCTGATAGGTCCGCTTCTAACTTTAAAAACAGATCTAGTTGCAAAGCGAGAGGACTGCAGGCGGAAATCTAAACAAATCTTAAATAAATGTTAGCGAACCGCCCAGAGAACGTGGACAAAGAGTCACAAGACGAAACACAACGCGTTTCGACCTCTTAGGTCTTCATCAGGTGAGACATTAACGAATAAAACAATGAAAATTCACTTAGCTTTGATCGCTTCAGATCACTTCGCAGGGTTAGATCAAAGCTAAGTGAATTTTCATTGTTTTATTCGTTAATGTCTCACCTGATGAAGACCTAAGAGGTCGAAACGCGTTGTGTTTCGTCTTGTGACTCATTTGTCCACGTTCTCTGGGCGGTTCGCTAACATTTATTTAAGGTTTTTTTTAAAAACAGGTTAAAGGGAAGGAGCAACTGACAAACAAACAAACAAAAACAGAAAAAAATGAAGAGACAGAGAATCTGACACGAGCGTTTAAAATCTGCTTTCTGTGGTTAGGGGGCCCCGGAAGTCGGCTGAGCTGGAAACAAGTGTGAAGCAATATTGACAGGGTGGGGCGTTGGGACAAACTGTGTGATATAACACAATATTGACAGCGTGGTATTGGGACAAACTGTGTGATATAACACAATATTGACAGGGTGGGGCGTTGGGACAAACTGTGTGATATAACACAATATTGACAGGGTGGGGCGTTGGGACAAACTGTGTGATATAACACAATATTGACAGCGTGGAATTGGGACAAACTGTGTGATATAACACAATATTGACAGCGTGGAATTGGGACAAACTGTGTGATATAACACAATATTGACAGCGTGGAATTGGGACAGACTGTGTGATATAACACAATATTGACAGCGTGGAATTGGGACAAACTGTGTGATATAACACAATATTGACAGCGTGGAATTGGGACAAACTGTGTGATATAACACAATATTGACAGGTGGATTGGACAACTGTGTGATATAACACAATATTGACAGCGTGGAATTGGGACAGAACTGTGTGATATAACACAATATTGACAGCGTGGAATTGGGACAAACTGTGTGATATAACACAATATTGACAGCGTGGAATTGGGACAAACTGTGTGATATAACACAATATTGACAGCGTGGAATTGGGACAAACTGTGTGATATAACACAATATTGACAGCGTGGAATTGGGACAAACTGTGTGATATAACACAATATTGACAGCGTGGAATTGGGACAAACTGTGTGATATAACACAATATTGACAGCGTGGAATTGGGACAAACTGTGTGATATAACACAATATTGACAGCGTGGAATTGGGACAAACTGTGTGATATAACACAATATTGACAGCGTGGAATTGGGACAAACTGTGTGATATAACACAATATTGACAGCGTGGAATTGGGACAAACTGTGTGATATAACACAATATTGACAGCGTGGAATTGGGACAAACTGTGTGATATAACACAATATTGACAGCGTGGAATTGGGACAAACTGTGTGATATAACACAATATTGACAGCGTGGAATTGGGACAAACTGTGTGATATAACACAATATTGACAGCGTGGAATTGGGACAAACTGTGTGATATAACACAATATTGACAGCGTGGAATTGGGACAAACTGTGTGATATAACACAATATTGACAGCGTGGAATTGGGACAAACTGTGTGATATAACACAATATTGACAGCGTGGAATTGGGACAACTGTGTGATATAACACAATATTGACAGCGTGGAATTGGGACAAACTGTGTGATATAACACAATATTGACAGCGTGGAATTGGGACAAACTGTGTGATATAACACAATATTGACAGCGTGGAATTGGGACAAACTGTGTGATATAACACAATATTGACAGCGTGGAATTGGGACAAACTGTGTGATATAGCACAATATTGACAGCGTGGAATTGGGACAAACTGTGTGATATAACACAATATTGACAGCGTGGAATTGGGACAAACTGTGTGATATAACACAATATTGACAGCGTGGAATTGGGACAAACTGTGTGAATATAACACAATATTGACAGCGTGGAATTGGGACAAACTGTGTGATATAACACAATATTGACAGCGTGGAATTGGGACAAACTGTGTGATATAACACAATATTGACAGCGTGGAATTGGGTCAAACTGTGTGATATAACACATATTGACAGGTGGAATTGGACAAACTGTGTGATATAACACAATATTGACAGCGTGGAATTGGGACAAACTGTGTGATATACACAATAGACAGTAATTGGACAGCTGTGGTATAATTGGGGATCAAACTGTGTGAAAATACACAATATTGACAGGTGGATTGGGACAAACTGTGTGATATAACACAATATTGACAGCGTGAATTGGTCAAACTGTGTGAAAATAGCATGGCAATTATGACAAGAAGCTGGATTGGGACAAATGTGTGTATACATGCATGTGTTGTTCAATGCTAGCACATGTCAGCTGGGACTCCTTGACAGTGAGAAGGAAAGAAAGGCATACACTGAATCTCTCTCTCTCTCTCTCTCTCTCTCTCTCTCTCTCTCTCTCTCTCTCTCCACACACACACACACACACACACACACACACACACACACACAACACATACACACAATTGAACATACACACACACATGCACACACACGCGCATACACACACAATTGAACACGCGCGCACACACACACACACACACACACACACACACACACACACACACACACACACACACACACACACACACAATTGAACATACACACACACGCAATTGAACATACACACACACGCACACCCACACAATTGAACACACACACACACACACACACACACACACACACACACACACACACACACACACACACACTGAAACCAATTTATTGTCAGATTAACCCATAGTTGTACTCTCTCTCTCTCTCTCTCTCACGCGCGCACACACACACACACACACACACACACACACACACACACACACACACACACTTGAACACACACACTTGAACACACACACACACACACACACACACACACACACACACACACACACACACACAGACACTTGAACACACACTTGAACACACACCACACACACACACACACACACACACACACACACACACACACACTCACACACACACACACACACACACACACACACACACACACACACACACACACACACGCTAAGAGCCCGTTTCCTTGGTCAGGGCGGACAACCCGCATTCATTAGATTGCATGCCAAATTATCGCCCTTCGCATTTCTCACAATACTCCAGATGACGCCACCGACCCGTAATCACATTAATTAAAACCACCCTTCAGTTTTTTTTTTCCTCCCCCCTCCAATCTTCTTCCGGCTGTGGATGACTGATTAGCATTCAAAAGTCTTGCGCCCCAGGTGACCCTAGTCCGTTTTGTGTCCGTTCTTATGGTCGGTCAGCTGGCTGTCTCTATGAGCTGTCCTTATCCTCGCTCGATGATGATATTCCTTCGTGCTCTCATCACCACGGGTTAGTCCAGTGTCTCACCACGAACAAGATGGAGTGTTGATTCGTTGTGTCGGCTGGAAGCATGCCAAAAATGAGATATAACTGGAATATAAGATCGTTTTGGGGAATGAAAGGGAGGGGAAAAAGAGGGAGGTGTGTTTTTGTGTGTGTGTGTGGTGTGTGTGTGTGTGTGTGTGTGTGTGTGTGTGTGTGTGTGACAAAATTCGAATTTGTGGGTAGAAAATGTGTCCCAAACTCTCCCTCCCACCCCCCACCCCCTTCCCTATCCTTCTTCCATTCAACCCCCCCCCTACCCCCCACACCCATCTACCGCCTCCCCCCCCTCCCCCCCGCACTTTCAGATATAAACATAAGCATGCAAGCGCGCACACACACACGCGCGCCACACACACACACACACACACACACACACACACACACACACACACACACACACACACACACACAGAGTTGTTCCTCTGACATATATGGGGGTAAGAATCATTGGTGATCTTGGAAGAAAAAAAAAACAGAAAGAAAAGGGATAAAAAAAAAAAAGGTAAACGTAATAAAGCTTTCGTTTTTACCCATCGCTACAGGTCTTTACACGTCGTACAATAAAACAAAATGACGTACAACACTAAGACCCTGTGACAGCTTCAAGTCCATTCACACGTGTATAGCTAACCTAATCCCTGAATGTCTTCTCCCGGCTGGAGCATGCTTGATTGCTTAAAAAAAATAATAATAGATAGGCCATACGATTAAACTAAACAATTAATTCAAACAAGATAATGATACATTTGATAGCAAGGGGACTTTAGCAAAAGGAAGTCTTCAGAGAGACAAAAAAAGAAGAAATTCTGCTTATTAGCAAGAGGGGAAAAACAAAACAAAAATAAACAAAACAAAAAAAAAAAAAAAAAAAAAAAAAAAAAAAACGAAGACAAAACAAAACAAAACGAAAACGAATCAAAACAAAACAGAAACAACTGAAGAAATTAAGACAAAAGTCTAACCATACTTGTGAATACTACTACGAAAGACCAGAGGTTGTCGTTGTGCTGCTGCATTGATGTGCAAATCTGGACAGGAGTGAGAGATTGATTCCAGGTTTGGACGGTTTACCAGGGAAGGTCAGGTTTGAGAGAAGACGCCCCCGCGCACAGCAGTCCTAATTCTGAAAGGATTTGTCGACGGTAGGTTTGGAACTCTCTTTTCCCCATGACAGAGAATTGAACTTGTTGGCGTTTCCCTCCACGGTCCGTTATATTCAGATTGATCGTCCATACCTACATCACCTGACTTCGTAGGGTATAATCATCCTTAATGAGTGGAGGGGGGAGGGGGGGAGGGAGGGGGGGGCGGTAGGGAGGGGGGGGGGGGGCTTAACTTACACCATACTCCTCTCCAGGAACGAAAACACTTTAATATAGTAAAAACGCGATTTTTATCTATCCATTATTTTTTAATCAAGATCACAATTCTACTCTTCAAATTTTTAGGCCACGTGGCCTTTTTCAAGAGGAAAAAACAAAAACAAAAACAATACAACTACGTAATGTCCATCTTTGGAGGACTATTGCTTTTGTTTCTGATATTTTTATTTAATCATTCATTCTTTTTCATCTTCTATTTATTTCTAATTCAGTCTTACGCCCATTTTGGTAGTTTTAAAACTGACTATGATCTGGGCAGTATCGATCTGTGCATTTCGTGATGTCTGTGGCTTGCAACGTTTGAAAAGACATTTCTCGATATAGAAACAAAAACGAAAAAAAAAAGGAAAAAAAGAGAAAAGAAAAACAGAAAGGAAAAAAAAAAAGAAAAATTAGAAACGATGTATGAATGTATCTAGGCCTGGACATTCCTTTCAGCTCTGGAGAAAGTCATCAGCAGTCCTGGTAATGGCGGAGGTAGCAGACCAGGAAGACCCAACACAGGCAAACACCAAGGGAGATAAACAGATTGTTAACGCCAGTGCTGAACGCATGTTTTGACAGAAGTTGCAAATACATACTTCTTTCTCTCTTGAAATCTCTGGCGTTTAGAGAATCTCTAAAGTCGACCATATTAAAAACAACCTGAATTATACAAGCGTACAATTTCATTATTATCGTGAATGTAGGAATGTTAAAATAAAGCCTGAGTAGCAAATAGCAACAGCAACGACAACCAGAACCTTTTTAGTCTATAGATATCCAGTTCCGAATGGTCTGACAGACATCTGATCCATCTTGAAAAGAGATAATTACAGAGCGGATGAGCACATCAGTGTCATAGCTGGCAAGAAAAAGATTGGCCAACCAGAAAAGCAGAATGACGTACATGTGAACAGTGCATTATATATGAACGTAAAAAGCTTCTCGTTAAAAGCTTGACCACGCACGTGCGCCTTAAAAAATCGGCCATTAGAGCCGCTTAGCCAAACTTCCCCCATCCCCGATAGCATCTCTGATGGGCCATCGCCAATAGTCATCCCGTATCCCCCACATCGCTAAATAGCCATAGACATGCATATTCATGAGCCCCACGTTGGCGCAGGCGCAGTCACGGCCACACGTGTCGCTGAGTGGCACGTGCGCTGAACGTGAGTGTCCCAGGTAACGGGAGTCGCTGACTGGAACCTGGTTGATTTCAAAGGAAAGTGCTATCGTCTGCTCCGCCTCAACGAATATGGCTCCAACAGCTGAACTTCACAGACTAGTTAGCAGACGATCTCGTAAAAAATCAAGACCTAGCTTTTGATGGGATATGGCTAAAAATACAATAAAAGTGGCGAATTTCAGCAACCTGCAGAAATCCTCTTTTTCCTTCTTTTTTTAATTTTTTATTTATTTATTTATTTTTTTTTACGTTTTCTGGAATTGCAGGAAGAGAAGCCATAACGTGTATACGTGCGAAAGAAAGCAAAGCGAGCGATGAGGAGAAAAGTCCACAAGTTGTAATGATCGTTTCAGACATTATCATAGCCCGTGGCTATAACACGTCATGCGCCAGATTTGTTGTCTGGGTAGAGCAGTAGTCATAGTAGCAGTAGTCATAGTAGTAGTAGTCATAGTAGCAGTAGTCATAGTAGCAGTAGTCATAGTAGTAGTAGCGGTAATTGCAGTTGTAGTGTCATCATGGTAATTGTTGCTGTTCTATTCATTATCATAATTATTACATTTGTTATAGTTGTTCTGAGTAAACATTATTATTATCATTATTGTTATTATAGTAATATTATTATTGTTGTTGTTGTTATACATATTATCATTATTCCAATCATTTTCATTATTATTATTATTATTATTATTCATTTCTAAGATCAAATCACTCTCCCTCTCTGGAGAGAGAGAGAGAGAGAGAGAGATGAGAGAGAGAGAGAGAGAGAGAGAGAGAGAGAGAGAGAGAGAGAGTATTGATACACATGGCCTACTCATTCGGTAAACTTAAAATGCCCTTTCACGAGAGAGAGAGAGAGAGAGAGAGAGAGAGAGAGAGAGAGAGAGAGAGACAGAGCAGAGACAGAGACAGAGACAGACAGACAGACATGCAGACAGACAGACAGACAGACAGACAGAGGAAAAGCAACGTTGTAGTTTTCTTTCGAAAGCGAAAAGACAAGACAGACAAAAGAACGAAAGGCACTTCTTCATGATCACAGTCAGCGCACGGAGAAGGGGAATAACCCCCTTGACATGGGTCCCAAGGGAAGCGATCCAAGATGATGTCAAGGGAGACAACGGTCATCCATCTTCCGGTTTGTCTTCTCACAGGGGCGAAGTCCGCTGTTTGTTTTGCCGGCCGCTTGATGGGCACGCCGGACCTTCCAACACTACGGACAGCGATGTTCAGTTTCAAGGGTCGCTTGTGTGCGCGAATGTTTCGCACGCCTGCACGTGTGTGTGTGTGTGTGTGTGTGTGTGTGTGTGTGTGTGTGTGTGTGTGTTAAAAATATTCCGGGTATATGTTAATTGCATTGATGTGTTGAAGAGTTGTCCTTGCAAACGGAGGATGAAAGTAAGGATAGGACTCAAGGGAGGACAACACTCAGAGGGAGAGATAGAGAGAAGGAAAGGGACAAGGGGGGGGGGGGAGGGAAAGATACTTAAGGGGGATAAAAGACCTAATCTAATGAGGAGAGTGCCTTTTTCTGTTCTTTATTAAGTCATTCTTTCCACACCTCTGTGTGTGCGTGTGTGTGTGTTGGGGTGTGTGTGTGTGTGTGTGTGTGTAGAGGGAGAGAGAGAGAGAGAGAGAGAGAGAGAGAGAGAGAGACTGTGTGTAGATATGTGTGCTAGTGTATGAGGGTACATATGTCTGTAGTGTGGTGGGATGTGTATGTGTGTGTGCGTGCGTGCGTGTGTGTGTGTGTGTGTGTGTGTGTGTGTGTGTGTGTGTGTGTGTGTGTGTGCACGCGCGCGCGCGTGCGTGCGTGCGTGCGTGCGTGCACGCATGCGTGCGCGCGCGCGCGTATAAATGTGTTTGTGTGCATTTGAGATTTGAGTGTGTAGGTGTGTTCGTGGGTGGGTGTGTTTCTACTCACTTCTGTGAAGAAGTGGTGGAGAGGACAGTAACATTAGTTCTGAAGTAAACTATCGGTATTCAATACCCTTCAAACTTTGCAAAGGATGCAGTTAGGAAACAAAATAAAACAGCGAACACAGGAACCCTAGGCAGGAAAGGTGTTTAGAACCAAACTCATGTTGCACAGCACTTGTCCACGATGACACTGCTGAGCTTTTTATTATCCAAAGGTATTTATACCTCTTCTTTGAGGAGCTGCAAACGTATCCTCAGCGAATGTTAAGGAGTATAGACCGAGTCTTTCTGTGGCCTCCACGGTCGGCTCAGCTGTGAACGACACGACTGATGACTTTAGGAACGCGCGCATGTCATTGCCGACTCATAGATTTTAAAATGTCATACTACATACGGGCTAATAAAATGGGGCTGAAAATGTGAATGATTACCACGGTGAAGAAGGTTTCGTGTTCTTTCATAAAACACCCTGTTCGGCTCAATCTGCAAACGGTATGGCTGTTTTTGTGTCACGTGGGCACGGACCATCCTGGAAGCCCTATCCACCTTCAACATTGATGGAAGAGTGGCGGGATATTTTTTTTTTTTAATGGCCCCCTTCAAAAACGCGAAACAGTATGATTCTTCTTCAGTCCTTTTCTGGAAAAAAATGTGGTCTTTTTTTCGTATCAGATTTCCGCATGAGCGAATGAAAAACTGGTCAGATGTCATCCATACAATTTTCCTTTAAATCAACCGACGGAAAGTATCCATTGATCCATGACTGGACAGGTCGGAAGATGTATGCTCTAGCCCCCCCCCCTCCCTCCCCCTCCCCCTCCATCCCCCACCCCCCTTCCCCCCCCCGACCAGACAAGCCCGCCCCCTCACCCTCCAACACCCCCCCCCCTGCCCCCCAAGAAAAACAGGTATACTGAGAGTCAATGCCACGGAAAGATACCAGCCTTCTTCCGCCCAATGTGTCCTGGTTCTCTGGTGGAGTGGGAATACCATAGGTTCCCCTCCGTACTCTATTTTCTGTTAATAAGTTACAAGTGGACTGTAACACATTTCTTCCACAGCTGTTGGAAAGTAAAGAGACAGCAGACCGCCCCCACCCCAACCTCCTCCCCCTTCCCCACTGTTCTACACCCTCCTTCTCACACCCCCCTCCTCCCCCCACCCTCCCTTCTCTCTCTCTCTGTTTCTCTCTCTCTCTCTCTCTCTCTCTCTCTCTCTCTTCTCTCTCTCTCTCTCTCTCTCTCTCTCTTGTGTGTGTGTGTGTGTGTGTGTGTGTGTGTGTGTGTGTGTTGTGTGTGTGTATTTCTCTCGATGTTTCTCTCTCTCTCTCTCTCTCTCTCTCTCTCTCTTCTCTGTCTCTCTCTCTCTCCCTGTCTCTCTCTGTGTCTCTCTGTGTCTCTGTCTCAATATGTCTGTGTGTGTGTGTGTGTGTGTCTGTCTGTCTGTCTGTCTGTCTCTCTCTCTCTGGAAACGATCTGGCGTTGCTCTGGAGTTGTATGAGACGGACAGACAGACAGACAGACAGACAGACAGACAGACAGACAGACGGACAGGGACGCCAGAAGTCGGGACCAAAGATTTACAGTCCTCCGTGATGGATGCCCTCGCCTCTTTGCCCGTCACTTCATTCTTCCACACGCATGCGCATGATTCTGCGCTCTGGCTTCTTCCTCTCCGCCCGGCTGGACAGGGCGTCATTAGCTGGTCAGGACAGTGGAGCCATCAGGAGGCCACGTGCGGCACGATGGAGAGCTTGTTGCTCGGCCGTCTGAATGCCGTCTAAAGGCGCCGTCACACGATACGTTTCACCCGTACATGTCTAAGATCTAGTTTCGCAAAGTGAGGCGACTGCAGGCGGAGCTCTAATCACATTTAAAAATTCATTGATAAAGTTCTGCCGAAAAAACGAATTACAAGACAAAACACGACGCGTTTCGACCTC
>CM065740.1:4460883-4463383 GCA_033310375.1 Conus canariensis | reverse complement strand
TTTTCTGCCGTGTAAGGACTGCAAACCACTGTTTGTCTGTTTGCATGCTTGTTTTTTTTGTTTGTCTTAGAGAAGAAGTATTATCAAAATATGTCCAGTGCTTTAGAGAAAATTAAAAACAAAACGATTCTTTATTGACAGAGAGAGAGAGAGAGAGAGAGAGAGAGAGAGAAGAGAGAGAGAGAGAGAGAGAGAGAAACGAAATTTTATTTGACCAGGATAATTACAAACATAATTTTCAAATCCGTTTTACTATCCAGCCTCGGGGCAAAATGTATAAATGATTTCATCAAAGGTGGAAGGCAAAGTACGAGTGAAAAGGACTGCAGATGAGAGAGAGAGAGAGAGAGAGAGAGAGGAGAGAGAGAGAGAGAGAGAGAGAGAGAAGGTTGTCATTTTATAGTCTTACCTGAATGAGAAGGAAGGGGAGGGCAGTTATAATGTACAGAAGTCATAAGAACTAGACTCAAGAATGAAAATAAATGAGAAGAGAAAATAGATATCAAACAAATCACATTCCTTCAGATGATCATAATCATTACAAAAAAAAAAAAAAAAAAGAAAGACAGAAAGAAAGAACGGACGAAAGAAAAAAAAAGAAAGAAAGAACGAAAGGAAGAAAGAACGAAACAAAAGAAAGAAAGAACAAGAAAGAAAGAACAAACGAACGAGAGAAAGAAAGGAAGAAACGAAGAAAAAAAAAATTTAAAAAAGAAGAAAACGCACATTTCGCGACGTAACACAGACATTGCACGTGGGCCCACCACTCAATCATCAAATTCTAATATACTGCAATGAACAATTAATGCATAGCCATAATAATAAATGACCATAATAAATTTGACGTTATCTTTGGGTTATCTCACCAGTGCGATTTATTGTTGTAGTCATATGTTGTGTATGTCCTTTCTTGCACTTCTCAAATAAGCCAAGAAATTAACTTCATAACGGTTACATCATCTGATAATGAGGCGTTTTGTGTTTGCTTTTTTTGTTTTTGTTTTCTCTTTGTTTGTTTGTTTGTTTGCTCGCTTGTTTGTTTTGCCACTTCCTATATTAAAACAACAACAACAACAACAACAACGACACGTGCAACTGTTCGCAATATATTAACAACTGTACACTTGAATAAGAATTTTTTGTTCATTCGTAATACTAGTTCCACACAAGAGGCATAATGATTCTGTGCTTAGCCCACCCTTAGGGGGGCTGTACAAGATGAAGAGTAGTAAACTCAAAATACTGAGAACTATTGATGTAATAACTTTACATTCGACTATCATGTTTTGACAAGAAATCAATCAAAATCGACCATTGATCATTCTTTGAATTGTCAGTGTTCGCGCGCGCGCGCGCGCACACACACACACACTCGCTCACAGAGAGACAGAGAGAGAGAGAACATAAGTTGGGAATTTTTTTGTAATTGTCCAACTTCATTGATCAAAAACAGAACATTTGTCCCGGGGCACACAATCAGCGACGGCAATATTTTCGGCCCTTAAAAATGGCCAATGACAAAAAAAAAGAGTAAACAATTCATTAAGAAATAGATATTTTAAGAATAAATAAATACATGAATAAATAAACGAACAAATAAATAAATAGACAAATAGATACGTAAATAAATAAATGTAGCGCGCTCGTAAGAGTGGTCTAAGTCGTCAATCTTAATGTGAAAAGCAATACACGAATTCCCTTTTGCTGCTAATTCGTAAATCAAGCGAAGCTCGTTGGATTTTTTGTTGTTGTTGAATTCTTTACGTGAGCAAAGAAAGAAAGAAAACAAAATAAAAGTTAAAAAAAACAAACAAAAACACACACACACACAAACAGGTCCGTAAAAAAGAAAAGATTGTGAAGAAGATTATGAACGGCCAAACATGAAGAAGAAGAAGAAGAAGAAGAGAGAGAGAGAGAGAGAGAGAGAGAGAGAGAGAGAGAGAGAAGAGAGAGAGAGAGAGAGAGAGAGTCGAACAGCGTTTTAATCTCGTTGAGCCAGGCAAAATAAGCCTAGCAAGTCCAACTTTCATTCATTCTTTCTCTATTCATCTTCTGTTACACAGAATGCCATTTCTGATCTTGTCTAAATGCATGATTTCTTCATAGCCTTCGTGTTTTGAGCCTCCAAGAGCCTTCAACTTTGTTACTGATCAAAAACGATCTGTTGTCATTTCTTTCAAAATAGCATGTTCCTTCAACCAACCATTGATTAACAAAAAAACAAACAACAACCCCGCATTGGACAAAGACTCTCATTACCAACGAAAGTCATAACCAAACCCCTCATTATTTGTCGAGTCATCAACGGGCACTCTCACTACAAAACAGGTCATCAACTCTGATTACAAGTAACATGAGTAACAAACACTTCCGTAACTCTCATTACAAGTCAACTCCACAACATATAGTTTCGTTACAAGTGGAGTCATTGACAAAAAATTCCCATACCAAATCAAGTCATAAACGTTTTTTTGTTTTTTTTTCATTACAAGTCTTA
>CM065740.1:4445883-4453383 GCA_033310375.1 Conus canariensis | reverse complement strand
AGACGTAGCCTTTTAATCTCGAATTGTGTACCATAGAACTCACAGAAGATCATCCACAAATGCAAGTAACCTCGGTTCGGTCGATATGAAATGAAATCTTGAGTGAGGTTGGAAAACGTAAACACCAAGTAATAAACAAGGGAGATGACTTTTGCTCTAATGGTGAAACAGTTACCTGCTCATAACTCGAAACTAATGATGCTTCCGGCATTCATTCACCTGGTGCTGTTGCGGAAGCGGGGCACACAAGACAAAGAATTTTTTTCCGGTAAAAGAGAGGATGCCTCGAGCTTGCCTTATATCCAGTACGATGTATACACTCAGCATTACAGTAGATGAAATGAGCACTGTGTAAAAGGGTTTGAATACGGAGAAGTGCGGATTATATAGTAATGGTCGCAGCTTTAAGAGTGTCAAAACAAGAACATACCGTTTTAACGCAAACTAAAATCAGAATCCACTGCGTTCTGTGACTGCTAACCAGGAGCTGGACAGAATCCGGATCCGTTCATCGCCAGACTCCGGGTCTATCTTCTATCTCCACACTGGATGAAACTGTCAGGAACCAAAGAAAAGATGTTAAGAGACTGTCAATCCTTATCATCGGAGAGCACTTCATCAACGCTTGCTCGAAGGACAAGGCCATTTATCTTGCTGAGCGTGAGTCTCAGAATATCTGACGTAGCCTGCCTTGCAGAATGTTACCTGATAGCATGTAATCGTAGGATCGTGATTCCAGAGCTTAAATAGTCCCAAGCTGAAGTGAACAGTCAGAACAGTCCAACGAAAAGAGAAGCTGTAAGATGCTGAATATTTTTCAAGCGTTAACGTGTTGGGCACTGACAGCTGAGGGTCTCAACGGTCCGACAAAATAATGCAACACCGAGCCCAGTGTTTCAACTGTTGTCGTGTAGGATGTCAACAATCAAATGTCCAATTCTACTTGCTTCTGGAAATGAAATTTCGGAAGGTCTGTCCAGAGGTATAGTCCACAAAGCATCACTAATGAACGCTGTGAGCCTCTGAAGCAGGGACTAGTCTCTAAGTATGCGCTATAGTTGCAAAAAATTGTGCAGGACATCAAGTTACCCTGAGGAAATCCCTTCCGTGATATGGAACAATTTCACCACGTGTACAGAAGATTCTTGAGGTGAAAGATAATCTGCCGCACCAACAATTGCTGATGTTTTCAGAGATTCTGGATGGAGAAGACACGAAAGGGAAAATTGAGGATGTTCTCAGAAAACTCTAGATGCAATGGTGACGTTTGTATAAGACTGTGGATGTTTACAGAAAATCTGATGCAGAAAAGACGAATTAATTATGTTGATTATGTTGACTCCGGATGCAGTGGAGACTTTCGGATAAGATTGTGGATGTTCTCAGAGATTCCGATTGTCACGAAGACGTTGAAGTAATTTTCTGATGTTCTTAGAGATTCTGGATGAAGTTGAGACGTTAATGTAATAAATGTTTGTTTTTCAGAGCTTTTGGATGCAGTGGAGACATTAACGTAATAAATACTTATATTTTCAGAGACTGTGGATGCAGCTGAGACATTAATGCAATACATATTTATGTTTTCAGTAGACTCTCGATACAGTTGAGACCTTAGTGTAATAAATCTTTATGTTTTCAGAGACTCGGGGACGCAGTGGAGACGTTGTGGATGTACTCATGGAGTGTGGATTCAACAGAATCATCGCAGCTGCTTGGTGAAGATCAGTCAACTAGCCACTGCAGTTTTCTGCTGTCAGTCGACAGTTTGGTGAAGAAGACATCTTACAAGCCCTAACCAGCGTTGACATGACTTCACTTCCCGGGACACCTGCAAATCCTGTGCCTGCCTACCCCCTACTACATCCCTTCGTGAGCTCATCGAAAGCAACATCAAGGACACGACTCTGCAAACGATCCCAACCCTGCTCAGAAAGAAAACGTCAAGCCCTTCAGATCATAGCAGTCTTCCCGAAGAGGTGACTGCCGGTGTACATGTCCATGACCTGAATGAGCAGGTGCATGGTGCAGCAGTGCAGTGTCTCCACTGGCGGGTTGCCCTGTGTCGACGGCTTCCTGTGGGTCACAGCGCCATGGTTGGCCACAGCACAAACCTGTGTGTGGTTGTTTGGAGCAGGAATGAGCAGCCTGGGAAGTTTTGCCTCTGAGCGGATGGAAAGGCGGAGGGGGGGGGGTGTAGGGGAGAGGGAAGAGAAAACAGAGAAGGAGGGGGCAAAGAAATTGAGACTAAAAACCAAATTCATGTTTCTCTCTTCTCTCTCTCCTCTCTCTCTCTCTCTCTCTCTCTCTCTCTCTCTCTCTCTCCCTCTCTCTCTCTCTCTCCCTCTCTCTCATACTTGCTTTCTCTCTCTCATACTTGCTTTTCTCTCTCTCTCTCTCTCTCTCACTCCCACACACACACACACACACACACACACACACACACACACACACACACACACACACACACACACACTCCTTCTCTGTCTGCCTGTCTGTCTGTCTGTCTGTCACGCACACACACACACACAACACACACACACACACACACACACACACACACACACACACACACAGCACACACACACACACACACCCTCTGCTGGAAATTCACAAATAAGTCCCGGGGCTGATTTAATACACAAAACAACCGCGGGTCGATGGACCGCAGTTACTGGAGAAAAACACGGTTCTGAGACAACATCCAGTGTGATCAGCCACAGCGCCGTCACTGAACCAAGTGTCATTCAACCATACTCCATGGGCGGACGGTTCAATTCCCTAATCTCTACAGTCGGTCGGAGTACTGTGGTAGTAGTAGTATAGTAGTATTTCAGTTTTACGTCTGTTCACATATGTGATGTGAGAGAGAGAGAGAGAGAGAGAGAGAGAGAGAGAGAGAGAGAGAGAGAGAGAGAGAGAGAGAGAGAGAGATGCATAAATGTCTGTGACTATGAAAGTGTATGCATAATGTGGTTATCTAAGTGCATATAAATGTCCCCCTAAACATCCTATGACAGACCTGGAAATAATCTTAAAGTAAATGCTTAATCATAATAATTCAACAGGCAACTGATCCCCATGAAGTCCTACTCACAGTCATCAAAAAGCGGAAAATGAAGTGGTACAGACATGTGTCCCGTACAGCAGGCCTTGCAAAGACAATCCTGCAAGGAACAGTCAGAGGAAGCTGCAATAGAGGAAGACAAAGGAAGAGGTGGAAGGACAATATCCGAGAGTGGACTGGAATGAGCCTGGCGGAATCACAGCGAGCGGTGGAAGACAGGGACGGATGGAGGAGAGTGGTGGCCGGATCATCAGGGGTGCCCCAACGACAACAGACGATGTCAAGGGATAGGTGAAGGTGAAGGTAAATGCTTAACTGGACTACAAATTAAAGAAAAAACAACATTGAAGGCAAACTTTAAATCTGAAAAGACATCACACACAGACATGCCTGATAATGGTGGTAAATGAGGTTGAAGAAGTGTGTGTGCGCCACGGTATTGAATGCATCCTTTTCTTTACCTGAAGTCAATCAATTATTAAAGCAAACCATCTGGTGCCTATTCAAGAAACACTACAAAAATACGTTGCTTGGTGTGGCTGATAAAAATACTCATCTAATTGATTATGAGCATGTACACAGCATTCCTCATGTACAAGTGAAAAACATGTACCAATACAGGAATTTCATTTCAATACTTTATAAATTAAAACTTGATGCCTTAAAAACTAAATATACAAACCGAAGCAAAATGTATTTGTGGAGAACGAAGAATAACCAGGAAGCATCTGCTGTTTGAGAACTGTGGTATTTTGGCCCAAAGCATAATAAACCACGTCTTAGCTAGAGTAAATTTCGGTTGTCCGACTCTGGGGGAAGGACCAGTGACAGTGAGGAAAGGCCCACTGACCACAGGGAAAGCCCTGTTGACAGCGGGAAATACAGTAACCTGGGATTCTCTTTGGAGGGCACGGTAGACCTTTTAGCGAAATCTTGGCCGTGTCTGGAGTTGTACTGTCGTCACCTGTCAGCGGAACAGCATCGCGTGAGGCTGTGGGATGTACACGGCATCTGCTTCACTGTGGCGTTTTTTGCCGGTGGACTCTGTAGTCATGAAATATAGGCTGGTACACCCATGGGAACACTCCTGTAGAGGTTCTGTCGTGTCACGTCAAGTGGCCATTGCACAATGCCATCTGCCAGGGAGGAATTACTTCCCTTGACGTCACAATGGAATGCCCTGTGCGTGCCTGCTCCCTATGTGAACACAGCGCAGGATTCCAAGGATGGTGCAGCATTGCTCCCAGCTGGTTTGTTCAGCAGTTGAGGACAGTACTTCTCTGGGTCCCACCCGTGTGTATCGTTTCCCTTCACTCTCGTGGGTATTTCTTGAGCGCGCATAAAGTGCTCATGAGTAGATATGACTTCAGACCATACTCAGCGTGCAGCATCGGCTTTTTAACTCTGAAACTAGTCACCAGCCGCTGCGGCGAAATGGTTAGCGTCGCGGACTCTCGACTGGGAGGTCGTAGGTTCGATTCCCATCAGAGCCATTTGTTTGTGGGATTTTTCTGCCCCGACCAGCTCCCACCCAGAGCTGAGTTTCCTGCGGGCTCAGTTTGGAAAGACTGGGACCACACAGTCGAGTTTTGTCCACTAAATGGATGCGTCTCTGACAGTCTTGCTCAAATTTTTCTGACCAACACTGCAGGTGTCTGTATCTCTCGGGCCCGGTTGACGATGAGATATATCATGAAAATAAGCGTAGAGTACAGCCTTGTCATGTAGTCTCAGTCTGGAATGGAAATCCGTAGCATCATCTTCATCATCTTGTCCCGATCAATCAGCATTACAAAAAAACAGAAAGTCTCAGATTCTGTGGCCCTTCATGCCCTGCTCTCATGGTGACCTCACTTTTGACATCCTCTCCATGTCTACGGCCTTGTTTTTTTTTGTTTGTTTTTTCTGCTTACGCAGGCTGATACTCCTGCGGACACTCCCTGTATAGACAGGCAAGGATTAATCCCATTTACTCAACAAAAGGTGTGGAGTTTTGTATATATGACCCGTTTTTTTTAATCTCGCCATTAAGGCAGCCATACTCCAACTTCGGGGAAGGTGCATGCTATGTGTAATGTGTCATCCATACCAACGGCCAAACTAGCCTTCTCTTCCGAAAGTTGGTGATGGGATTTTTTTTTACATGTGTGCAAGACGTTATGCGTGCGTTCACACACAAAACCTCCGTTTAGTCTCCTTCGAAGGACTGTGTGGGAAATGGAGTCAGAACCAATGTTAACTCCGAGGGAAAAATCCCCCTGTACGAAACGGCCCGGCGGAGATTCGAACCCGCAACCCCAGGATCACCAAGATTACGAGTCCGGCGCTCTACCACTTAGCTATTCCGGCCCCCGTCTTGGTTTGATTCCGTCGGGGTCACCGGTATCGGCGGGTCCATGGGAGGCTGTCGTTGGACGGACGTGGTGGCGCCCTCCGGAGGGAGAGCTCACTCACGCCGGCTCCGCAACTAAGCAATTATTGTCGTCAGTAGGGGGCTTAGTAGGTGGTGTCCTGCGTATGTTAGATCAGAACAGGCGCCACTGAACACCACCGAAGTGACTCGGCAGCAGCGCAGTGTCTTCTCCGGTGGGTTGCCTCTCGACAACTTGACATTGACTGCACCCTGTGGATTGGCAGTCTCTAAGGCTGCGGCGGGCGGGGCAGGGTTGTGGCTGTGGACAAGGAGAGGGGGGGGGGGGGGACCGCAGTGAGTGGCGTGGGTGCAATGTCATTGAGGTGGCACAGAAGATGGGACAGAAACTAAAAAAGAAGAAAAGTACACACTCCCACGCACACACACACACACACACACACACACACACACACACACACACACACACACACACACACACCACACACACACACACACACACACACACACACACACACACACAGATAGACAAAGACAGATATATTTGGGGAGGGCAAAGCGGAGAAAGAGGGAGAAGGAGGAGGAGGAGGAGGAGGAGGAGGAGGAGGAGGAGGAGGAGGAGGAGGACGGAGTTTGGACGAAGATGGGACGGGGAATGAAAGGGGAAAAGGGTGAGAGGGAGATGGGAGATAGAGGGGGGAGGGGGGGGGGGAGGAAGGAAGGAAAGAAGGAGGGCGTGGAGAGTAAAGTAGCCGCGGCGGTGTGTGTATTCATTTTATCTTTCCTTCAATTCACACAACTTGACTTTTCCCTAATCTTGTGCCACCCCCCCCCCCCCCCCTCCGCTCCGTACCCCCCCTCCCCACCCCCCAAAAAAAACCCCTCCGGTTCCTTCCTTCCCTTTAAAAAATCATTTTGCCACTGATGAAAACCTGGAGAGAGAGAGAGAGATGAGAGGAGAGAAGAGAAGAGAGAAGAGAGAGAGAAAAGAGAGAGAGAGACTGAGACAGAGAGACAGAGAGAGAGAGAGACAGACAGAAGAGAGAGACAGGAGACAGAGACAGAGAGTCTGTAAATGCTTGGAGAGAGAGAGAGAGAGAGAGAGAGAGAGAGAGGGAGAGAGAGAGAGAGAGAGAGAGAGGGTGGGATTGATTTAAGAGTTAATACAATCAATTAGCGCCCTCTTGGCGCCTTATAATCCTTGACCAGAGAGGAGATAATCTCCCTCAGCAGCTTCGAAAGAGGCGGAGGATCACATGACGCCTACGTAGATGGGGGATTGATTTCAAGCAAAATAAAACGATAGCCTCATGAAGCGGGCTGATGTTTTACTGAGGGAATGATTTTCAAACAACAAAGTTATAGTAGCATGGAGTAAGAAGAAGAGAGAAGAAGAAGAAGACAGAAGAAGAAGAAGAAGAGGAGTAGGGAGGATGTGAGAAGAAGAAGAAGAAGAAGAAGAAGAAGAAGAAGAAGAAGAAGAAGAAGAAGAGAGAGAGAGGAGGAGAGGAGAGGAGGAGAAGAGAGAGAAGAAGAAGAAGAAGAAGAAGAAGAAGAAGAAGAAGAAGAAGAAGGAGGAGGAGGAGGAGGAGGAAGGAGGAAGAAGAAGAAGAAGAGAAGAAGAAGAAGAAGAAGAGAAAAAGAAGAAGAAGAAGAAGAAGAAGAAGAAAGAAGAAGAAGACAGAAGAAGAAGAAGAAGAAGAAGAAGAAGAAGAAGAAGAAGAAGAAGAGAAGAAGAAGAAGAAAAGAAGAAAGAAGAAGAAGAAGAAGAAGAAGAAAGAAGAAGAAGAAGAAGAAAGAAGAAAGAGAAGAAGAAGAAGAAATAAGGAAGAAGAAGAAGAAGAGAAGAAGAAGAAGAAGAAGCAGAAGAAGAAAGAAGAAGAAGAAGGCGATCACAGCTGGGGTGAATGGAAAGATGTTGATGGGCGTGGAATGAGAAGGCGGTGAGGGGAGCGGGAGGGGGTGGGGGGGGGGGGGGTGGAAGGAAAGTAGAAAGGCCTCTCATATGCTTTGGATATACTCTGTAGCATATAGTGCTAGTGCTATTACAGTCAAGAGATGTGAA
>CM065740.1:4428383-4430883 GCA_033310375.1 Conus canariensis | reverse complement strand
GAGGGAAGAATGGATCGCGAAGACAGAAAAAGAACTGTAACTTACAACAAAAAAAGGGGTCAAAATGTATTTTAGAGACAAAAGCAAAGTTAATGTGTGTGTGTGTGTGTTGTGTGTGTGTGTGTGTGTGTGTGTGTGTGTGTGCGTGCGTGCGTGCGTGCGTGCGTGCGTGCGTGTGTGTGTGTGTGTGTGTGTGTGGTGAGAGAGGAGAGAGAGAGAGAGAGAGAGAGAGAGAGAGAGAGAGAGAGAATTACGAGCATAGAATTTACTCAGAAACCGGATATACAATTTATGCAGAAAGTGTTCTGACCACCCCCACGGGATTAAAAAAAAAAAAAAAAAGGTGGGGGGAAAATATCGCCTTTAACATGAATGAAAAATCATGTTATATAACTTTTCAACATTAAGCTAAACAAACCCTATCCAGCCGCCCTATCATTCAGAAAACGAGCGTTTCTTAATAACCCAAACAGCATACAGTCACTCACGAGAATTCAAATGCTGATGTTAATCGGAGCAAAATAAAATCCTTTAAATGTCGAAGGGGCACTGGTCGCAGAACAACAATCAGTCGAACACTTCAGTGCATTAAAAAAAAGAAAGAGTGCTAAAATATCGAGACCACCAGGACACTGTGGTCCCGTTGGAGTTCTGAACATATAAAGCCAGCCTGAAATTAGTCATCTTGTTTCGGGTTGGGTTTAAAAGATTTAATCTTTTTCAAAGATAAAAGGAAGAAACAACGATGTAGAAAGAATTGTTACGATTCATATCCGTTTATTGTCCGGTGACGGGTTGAAAAATGACATTAAAACATTTAAAACAACAACGAAAACAACAACAACAACAACAACAACAACAACAACTAACGCATGTAGTGTATTTGATGACACTCATTACAAGAATGGCGAATCATTACTATCATTATTATTATTAGCAACGGCATATTTCATGATAAAAACAATAGCAAATTGTTACTTTCATTATTATTATATTTATTGTTATCATCACCATCTGTGTGGTTATTACCACCACAGTTGAGGAAATAAACTTACTACAATAAATAAACACTGCAGAAAGAACTACTTACTCATACACAAAGCACAACACCAAACAAGTATATCTAATCATAATCGCTCAAGAATAGCAATCATTACTATAATATGATTACTACTACTACTACTACTACTACTACTACTACTACTACTACTACTACTAGGCCTACTACTATCTCTACTACTACTACTATTACTGCTGCTGCTGTGCTGCCAATACTATTGCAATTATATTTCTTCCTGATGATGATGATGATGATGATGATGATGATGATGATGATGATGATGATGATGATGATGATGATGATCATCATCATCATCATCATCATCATCATCATCATTATCATTATTATTATTATTATTGTTATGATGATGATGATGATGATGATGATGATGATGATGATGATGATGATGATGATGATGTGATATGATTGTTGTTGCTGTTGTTGTTGTTATTATTGTTGTTATTATTATTATTATATTATCATTATTGTTGTTATTATGATTATCATTTTTATTCTCATTATCATTATCATTATTTATTGTTAGTATTAGTATTGTCATTATCATTAACATTATTGAATGACACGGGAGTTTAGTACTCTTATTACAATAAATAATCAGGTGATGGAAGAAACGTTTGATCTTATATACATTTTGTCTTATACAAACTATGTCACTAAAACCTTATGTGTAATCATAATGGGCATGGAATGACAAACAACAAAAATAATGATAATAACAATGATTATAATAAAATGATGATACAACAACAACAATAACAATAATAATGATTAAGATAATATTGATAATAATAATAATAATAATAATAATAATAATAATAATAATAATAATAATGATGATGATGATAGATAACAATAATGATGATGATGATGATGATGATGATGATGATGATGATGATAATAATAATAATAATAACAACGATGTTGTTGATGATGATGATGATGATGATGATGATGATGATGATGATGACAGAAATTTAGTAGGCTTAAGATGATAAACAATCAATCAATAACTCAATCAATCAGTCAATAAAATCAATAGATAAGTAAATAAATAGATGAATACATACATACATACATCATACATACTACATACATACATACATACATACATACATACATACATACATATACAACACAGTCTAAAAAAAACTACTTAATCACACACAAAATATAAAGCTTAACAACTAGAAAAACACTCGAGAGTCCGCAGACACCCAGCACAGATCCCATAGGTCCTGGACCCATCCGTCGATCCGCGTTGATCTTTCAGAATGTCGTCCTCGGGCCTCAATCTATCCCCTCACCACGTCTCCTGACAATCGGCTGTATAACTGGTACGTCATCTTCCTGACATACAAACAAACATATAACTGGTACGTCATCTTCCTGACATACAAACAAACATATAACTGGTACGTC
>CM065740.1:4398383-4420883 GCA_033310375.1 Conus canariensis | reverse complement strand
TCTCTTCATATTTTGTTCACATTTGTTTCTGTGTTTTTCTTGTTTCTTTATATCTTTCTCCCTCTTTCTGTCCTTTTTCTCTTCCTATTTTCTTCTTTTCTCTGAGAAAGCGTCTAACAAAAATCTCATATCCTGATCTCTACCTAAAATCATAGAAATCAAAGGTGAGGCATAAAAATGTGTGTTATTTCAGTTGGTTTTGATTAACTATTAATTTTAGCAAGATCAAAACCACAATAAGAACGCAAACAAAACAAACAGACAGACAAACACATTAATAAATAAATGCATAAACGATCAATAAATGAACAATTAAGCAAATAAAGTAAAAACAACTAAATTAAGATGAAGAGATGGAATGACATTTATTTTTTTGCAGTCTTATGTAACTTCCGCGAACACTAATGATTTGGTTGTCACATTGATAATTAATTCACAAATGACCTACAAAAACCTAACCACAAACAACCCCTTGTCAAACAGTTGGACAATCGTATACAGTCATTTGACATACAGTTGTACTCGTGATCATACAGGAAGACAATCATTTGACATACAGTTGTACTCGTGATCATACAGGAAGACAATCATGGATATATATTGGGATAAAATCGAGGATAATCATTTTTTCAGACAATATAAATCAATCCCGTTCTAGTGGTTGTAACAAACACTCCGTTTTCGCAGTTGAGATTTGATGAATAAGCCGTTTCCGTGCAGCAGTCAGACATTCATAAACAATCTGTTTTTATACAGTTGGGCATTAATGAACACTCCACTTTTTCTACAGGTGGGCAGTCATAAACAATTTATTTTCGTGCAACTGAACCTATCCGAACAATCCGTTTTCACGAAATTCGGCATTCAGGAATAATCATCCATGTTCACACAACTCTTCAGTCATGGCTAAACAGTTTCCACATGGCTGGACAATCATAAACAATCCATTGCCACCAAACTGTTGGATAGTTATTCAATCTGTTCGAATTTTTGATTTATGAACGCAACCGCCAGGGTTTTAGCATTCCAATATTTTGGTGTATGACATTTCAGTTTAATATTATTCTCCATGGATCTGCTTGGAGTACAATCTGCTGGATTTTGTTGAAAAGAAAAAAAAATGGTACCCTTTTTGTTTTCAATTTCGCCGGAGATACGTGCAGCTCTAGTTTTTTTTTTCTTTTTTTTTCTCATGTTATAAATTTGAAAGAGAAACAGTTTTCCATTAAAAAAGATGTTCTTTGGGTTTATTGGGGGTTTTTTGTTGTTGAGAATCGGGTTTGGATTAGGAAGGGAGAACATGGAGGTAGGGGGCCAACTCCATTCCCAAACAAACAAAAACAAACAAACAAAAACAGCAGAAGAAATAAAAACAACAACAACAACAACACACACACAACAACGACGAGAAGAGAGAGAGAGAGAGAGAGAGAGAGAGAGAGAGAGAGAGAGAGAGAGAGAGAGAGAGAGAGAGAGAGAGAACTCTGAAAAAAGAAACATGCCAATTTATTCCATTCATTGTCAGGCATTTGAATGAGAAGGGCGGGGAGTTAATTACCATTATTTTAGTGGAACTCTCGGTTTATTACAGTATGGATGTCAATTTTTTTCTTTTTTTTTTCACGCTTAATAGCAGTAGTAGTCGTCATAGTAGTAGTAGGAGTGAGAGCAGACAGTGTTGTTGTGTGTGTGTGTGTGTGTGTGTGTGTGTGTGTGTGTGTGTGTGTGTGTGTGTGTGTGTGATGAGTCATTACAGCGACGCTCAACCCTCTTCCTTTCTTTCGCTCACTCTCTTTGTCTTTTACACACACACACACCACACCCCACAACACACACACACACACACACACATAGTGAAGCATGTACACACGCACAAATAAGCACGCACACGCACGTGCGCGCACGCACATACAAACACACGCACCCCCGCACAAATACACAAACGATAATACCCGTTATTATTATTACTCCTCCTCCTCCTCCTCCTCTTCCTCCTCCTAGTACTACTACTACTACTATCATAACATTATTATATTATTATTATTAATGTTGTTGTTGTTGTTATCATCACCCTAACTGGGGTATCATTTCCATTATCACTGATATTGTTGTTCATGGTCTTGTCATTGCTGTTACTACTACTACTACATACTACTACCACTACCATAATCATGATTATCATCATTATTATTAGTGTTTTTGTTGTTATTGGTCTTCTTCTCCATCTTTTCTCTGCTTGAAAAAACAACAACAACAGCAACAACAACATGCCACACCAGAAGTGGTAGTATGGACCCTGAACTCCTTGACAACTCACAGCGCCACATTCCGAAACAAGACCAGCGTCAGACTGGTATCCTATCTGACGTCATCCTGCCTACTACCGTCTTCCGTCTTAGTCCTCTTTTCAAACTACAGGCCTTTTTTTTCTTTACTTTTTTTTTTAATTCCTTGACACTGAAGCCAACCTGCCAGCGATAATAAACCTCCTCCTGCACCACACACTGCATGAACTAGCGGGCTTGCCGCAGGGATTAGACACCAAATCTCTTCCAGCATCAACGGGACAAAAGTTGACGAGGTGATGGAGGTGATGGGTAAGGTCACTTTTGCAGGCTGACTTCCCCTGCTACCTACCACCAGAAGCCGGTATTCCGGGAGTTATCCCCCATTTTCAATGCTGACAGGAAAAAAAAACAAAAAAACCCGCCGCCTGTCATCTTTCGCAGGCTATTCAGGCTAGGATGGCTGGCCTTGTGACCTTGTTATTGCGGATTATTCCTTGGCGCCTGACAATATCATTTTTTTTTTTAAATTCGGCCGTGTGTCTGTGCTGATATAACACAGCAGTATCTCTCCAAGCAAGAACAGCAATCGCTCACTTTGACTTCCAACACGATTTCTCTCCCTTGTGTTTTTCTTTGCGTGAAGGTTCTAAGTGAATTTAACAAGAAAAAAAAGTCTTAATGCTTAGTAAAAATGCCAGATAAACATACAAGTTGGGTTTGATTGTTTGTTTTTTTAACGCGAATCTTTCCTTAATATTTGATATAAAGTTCTTGATGACCTGTAAAAATGCCAGATAAACATACATACAAGTATTTTTTTTTTCTTTAACACGAATCTGACCTTAATATTTGAAGATAAAAACTTCTTGATGTTTTGTATAAATGCTATATATATTATATATATATATATATATATATATATATATTCGTATTTCTTATTGACGCGAACCTTACTTTATTAATTATTTGATAGAAAGAAGCTTTTTTCCGGGTGAAGATATCTTGTGGAGATTTAAAATAAGTGTTTCCAAATTTAAGACCTGTTACATAATTTTTTTGTTAGGTAGTGTTTATGGCAGACCTGTGTTTAAAGTATACTGCACACGCTTAGAAGAAAGAGAAGGTAATTTGTCGCCAAAAAAGAGGTGTGTGGTGTGGATGATGAAAGCCAAAATACTGCATGTCGAAAATTTAAATTGTATTATATGATACAGTCTTGTACTGCATTGTTCTGTATGCTATCGAATTTAAATGAACTGACTAAAGGTCTAGTCACAACAAATTCCTCTACCATGTAGTTTTTATTGAAAGCATGTCTGTGTATTGATCAATGATGTGTACATAAACAAATGATTATACTTAAAGCGTGTGGTTCGAATTGTTCTCTGCGGAGACAGATAATCGTTACAGTATAGCGCATTAGAGTCTAAAAGTGAAGCAGTGAATATGCGTGACATGACAAGTCCGGACTCGAGAAAGAAAATGATTAAAGAAGGCTTACACACACACACACACACACACACACACACACACACGCTATTTTTTGATTGCAGGATGAAAAAAAGCTGTAAAGCTTATTCTTTAACCCTCAATAAAGATAATTTTAACTTGACTTGACACACGTGCGCGCACCCACGCTCTCTCTCTCTCTCTCTCTCCTCTCTCTCTCTCTCTCTCTCTCTCTCCCTCTCCCTCCCACATACATACACCGCGCACACGCACGGATGTACATATGTCACAACACACACACACACACACACACACACACACGCGCGCGCGCGCGCGCGCGAACAGAGAGAGAGAGAGAGGAGAGAGAGAGGTGTGTGTGTGTGTGTGTGTGTGTGTGTGTGTGTACAGGGGCAAAGACGACCACCTGACACAAAATCCTCCCCATCTATTTATACTTCAGTTCATCAGCTGAGAGGGAGCAATCCGATGACATTTTTCAGACAGGTGAAAAGACATCCCGCGCTGTGACGGTGGCAGCCTTAGTGCTTTGATTCTGATTTATTGCGCACAGTTGAATAATAATGGTACAAAAAAAAAAAAAAAAAAGAAAAAAAAAACATGATATCCTCATTCAAACACAGTGAAAGGTAATAAACCATACATTTACCAGATGATGATGATGATGATGATGATGATGATGATGATGTGTGTGTGTGTGTGTGTGTGTGTGTGTGTGTGTGTGTGTGTGTGTGTGTGTGTGTGTGTGTATCTATCTCTCTCTCTCTCTCTCTCTCTCTCTCTCTCTATATTATATATTATATATATATATAGAGAGAGAGAGAGAGAGAGAGAGAGAGTATGTGTGTGCGCGCGCTCCTGTGCAGACAGGTGTCAGAAGACACACATTGTCTGTAAGAAGAACCACCGCTGACGGTCAGAACCTAAATTCTAAACATGCGCATGCTTAGCTTTGATATGCCTGCATTTGACATTTCCACCCTTGGGTCAGGAAGTCACTACTACGGCACGACAAAGTAGGGGGAGGTAGGACAAAGTAGGGGGAAGTAGGACAAAGTAGGGGAAGGAAGGAAAAAATAGAGAGGTAGGACAAAGTAGGGGAAGGAAGGAAAAAATAGAGAGGTAGGACAAAGTAGGGAGAGGTAGAACAAAGTAGAGAGAGGTAGGACAAAGTAGGAGAGATCGGACAAAGTAGGGAGAGGTAGGACAAAGTAGGGAGAGGTAGGACAAAGTAGACAGAGGTAGAACAAAGTAGAAAGTGGTAGGACAAAGTAGAGAGAGGTAGGACAAAGTAGAGAGAGGTAGAACAAAGTAGGGAGAGGAAGGAAAAATAGAGAGAGGTAGGACAAAGTAGGGAGAGGAAGGAAAAAATAGAGAGAGGTAGGACAAAGTAGGGAGAGGTAGAACAAAGTAGAGAGAGGTAGGACAAAGTAGGGAGAGGTCGGACAAAGTAGGGGGAGGACAAAGTAGAGAGAGGTAGGACAAAGTAGGGGGAAGGACAAAGTAGAGAGAGGTAGGACAAAGTAGAGAGAGGTAGGACAAAGTAGAGAGAGGTAGGACAAAGTAGGGAGAGGTAGACAAAGTAGAGAGAGGTAGGACAAAGCAGGGAGAGGTAGGACAAAGTAGAGAGAGGTAGGACAAAGTAGAGAGAGGTCGGACAAAAGTGAAAGGAGAGGTCGGAACAAAGTAGGGAGAGGTAGGACAAAGTAGAGGTCGGACAAAGCAGGGAGAGGTCAGGACAAAGCAGGGAGAGGTAGGACAAAGTAGAGAGAGGTCGGGACAAAGTAGGAGAAGTACAATAGGGGGGTGAGGGGGAGGACAATAGGAGAGAAAGTAGGAAGACAAAGTAGGGGGGAGATGGTAGGACAAAGAGAGGTAGAAAGAGGAGATAGGACAAAGTAGGGGGAGAAGGACAAAGTAGAGAGAAGTAAGACAAATTAGGGAGAGGTAGGGCAAAGTAGGGAGGAGAGGACAAAAAGGAGAGGTAGGACAAAGTAGGGAGAGTAGGACAAAGTAGGGGGAGAGAAGGACAAAGTGGGAGAGGTAGGACAAAGTAGGAGAGGTAGAACAAAGTGAGGGAGACAAAGAGGAGAGGAGGACAAAGTAGAGAGAGGTGGACAAATCGGTAGGAAGAGGTAGGACAAAGCAGGGAGAGGGTAGGACAAACAGGAGTAGAAAGAGGAGAGGTAGAAAGTAGGAGAGGTAGGACAAAGTAGAGAGGGAAAGTAGGAGAGGTAGGACAAAGTAGGGGTAGACAGAGGGAGAGGTAGGACAAAGGAGGTGACAAGCAGGAGAGGTGACAGTAGTGGTAAGGACAAAGTAGAGAGAGGTCGGACAAAGTAGGAGTACAAAGTAGGGAGAGGTGAAGGGAGAGTAGGACAAGTAGGGGAGGTAGGACAAAGTAGGGAGGAGTAGGGAAGAGGGTGGAAAGTAGGGGAGGAGACAAGTAGAAGTCACAAAGTAGGGGAGAGGACAAGTAGGGAGAGGAAAGTAGAGAGAGGTCGGACAAAGTAGGGAGAGGTAGGACAAAGTAGGGAGAGGTTAGGACAAGTAGGGAGATGGAAGGACAAACAGGGAGAGGTAGAACAAGCTAGGGAGAGGTAGGACTAAGTAGGTAGAGGTAGGACTAAATGAGGGAGAGGTCGGACAAAGTAGGGAGAGGTCGACAAAGTAGGGAGAGGTAGGACTAAGTAGGGAAAGAGGGGGTAGACAAAGTTGGGAGAGGTAGGACAAAGTAGGGAGAGGGGACAAAAGTAGGGGTGAGGACAAAGTAGGGAGAGATCGGACAAAGTAGAGAGGGAGGTAGACAAAGTAGGGAGAGGTCGGACAAAGTAGGGAGAGGTAGGACAAAGAGGGAGGGGAAAAAGGGAGGAGGAAGGACAAGTAGAGAGAGTCGGACAAAGTAGGGAGGGTAAGGACTAAAAGGAGAGAGGTAGGCAAAGTAGGGGGAGGAAGGACAAAGTATAGAGAGGTCGTACAAAGTAGGGGGAGGAAGGACAAAGTAGGGAGAGGTAGGACAAAGCAGGGAGAGGTAGGACAAAGCAGGGAGAGGTACGACAAACCAGGGAGAGGTAGAACAAGGCTGGGAGAGAGAGAGAGGACAAAGCAGGGAAAGAGAACAAAGTAGAAAGAGGTAGGACAAAGCAGAAAGAGGGAGGACTAAACAGAGAGAGGCGAGACAAAGCAGGGAGAGAAAGAACAAAGTAGGGAGAGGGAGGATAAAGCAGTAGGACAAAGCAGGGAGAGGTAGGACAAATTAGGGAGAGGTAGGACAAAGTAGGGAGAGATGGGACAAAATGGGGAGAGTTAGGACAAAGTAGGGAGAGATAGGATAAAGCAGGGAGAGGTAGCACATGCTAGGGAGAGGTAAGACTAAGTAGGGAGAGGTTGGACAAAGCAGGGAGAGGTAGGACAAAGCAGGGAGAGGTAGGACAAATTAGGGAGAGGTAAGACTAAGTAGGGAGAGGTTGGACAAAGCAGGGAGAGGTAGGACAAAGCAGGGAGAGGTAGAACAAAGCAGGGAGAGGTAGGGCAAAGCAGGGAGAGGTAGGACAGATTAGGGAGAAGTAGGACAAAGCAGGGAGAGGTAGGACAGATTAGGGAGAGGTAGGACAAAGCAGGGAGAGGTTGTACAACTTAGAGAGAGGTAGGGCAAAGCAGGGAGAAGGAGGACAAGAGAGAGAGAGAGAGAGAGAGAGAAGAGAGAGAGAGAGAGAGAGAGAGAGAGAGAGATCGTCAGGACAAAAAAAAGGGAGAGTTCGGACAAAGTAGGAGAGACAGAACCGAGTTGACAGACATAAGGTAAGGTAGGGAGAGGTACAACAAAATAGGGGGAGGCAGGGTGGCCAAAGTAGGGAAATAGTAGGACAAAGTCGACAGAGGCAGGAGCATGTAGGGAGAAGTAGGACAGAGAGCAGCTCACTGAATCCACGTTGAAGGCTTGGCTGCTCCTCTTCTCTCAGGTTCCGATAGCTGTGTGTGTGTGTGTGTGTGTGTGTGTGTGTGTGTGTGTGTGTGTGTGTGTGTGTGTGTGTGTGTGTGAGAGAGAGAGAGAGAGAGGGGAGAGAGCGTAGGTCATAAACAATAATGCTAAGAACAAAACAAGAACAACACCAATAATAATGATAATGATACTTATAACACCAATTTTACACGACTAACTTACAGCCAACACCCCAATGGCGCTAATAATAATAATAATAATAATAATAATAATAATAATAATAACAACAATAACAATAATGATATAATAATGATAACAACAACAACAACAACAACAACAACAACAATAATAATAATAATAATGATGATAAAGTAATGATGATGATGATGTAATATAATGATAATAATGTTGATAATAATGATAATAATAACAACAACAATAATGAAAATAAAGTCATATATGTAATCACTAAAATCATAGAGAAAAAATTATAAATGTTATACACCTTCATATATTCTTTTCAGATTGTCGCCCTTTCTTCTGTCTACTTGCCTTAAAACATGCTTCCTTGTATACTGTTGTTAACGGCAGCGGCTGTAACTCACTTTCAGCTGATGTGCATTTGGCACGCTCGCAGACATTTTACCCTACTTCACGGAACGGAGAGTATACGCTCCTATCGCTTCCATTAACTGACGTCACTTACGTCAAGTCCCATAACTCCCAACATCCGGTGGGTGATTATGAACAACGTAATGGCGTTGTCGCTCTGTCTGTGAGTTTACACAGCTAGGTTGTCTGCAGTAATATTCCACGTACATGTCACTTACAATTGGTTTATACGTCAATGGATTCAGATGCCTAAGAGTCACACCAACTTGTTTGAGAATGCGAGACAACACAGGAGAGCTTAGTCGCGTAACGCTGGCCGCCATGAGTATACGAACAGAACTCCACACTTCAATTTTTGAATTCGGTATACAAACTGAACCACGAGAGAGTCAAAATTTTCAGCAGTTGGAAAATGTCAATAGCACAAACAGCTATACACCATCACACACACACACACACACACGTTTTCCCCTAAAAAAGAAAGACACCTCCAGCACACACAAACATGGAAGTGCCCAGTCCTGTCTGTCTGTGGCTGGTAGTTGAAATGACCGAAGCCTCAAACCCCCGGTCCGTGGAGTTTTCAGAACAAGCAGATGCATCTTCCTAAAAGGGGAGGGGGGGGGGGGGAGCATGAGAGAAAAATTACAGGGCTAGAGCAGAAGATAGAAGAGGTTTGTAAGAGCCGAGAGGGAATAAAACCTTTAACATAAATCACGAAAATGCCGCCGGCGATGTCTCAGCTAATGGCTTTTGAATGCGTTCATCTTTTGCCTGGTGGCGACAATGGATTAGGGAGACATGATGAGCGTTCAAATAGCTAATAAATAATTCTTTCGCTACCCCCGTCTCTCCTTCCCCTCCTGGTCTCCCCTGCCCCCCCTCCTCTCTCTCTCTCTCGCTCTCTCTCTCTCTCTCTCTCTCTCTCTCTCTCTCTCTCTCTCTCTCTCTCTCTCCCGAGCCGGGGCTGCATCGTTGAGTCGACATTTTTATGGGTCGGGCATTTAGCGGAGGACCAGGAGGACGATGGAAGGTTGTTAGGCCTTTGGGCTGTACCCTCCTCCTCCAGATGAAGGGATCGGCCTGTGTTCTGGATCACAGAGGAATGGAGAGTCCCCCTCCTCCCTCCCTCCCTCCCCTCCTACCCCCCCCCCCTCCTTCCTTCCTCCCCACCTCCATCTCTATGTCTCTCCACCTTGATGGAAGTACAACTCGCTCTCCTCGGTTGCCTCCGCATAAAGCAGAAAGAAAGAAAGGAAAGAAGAAATATGACGTGTTGACAAGAGGGGGCGGCGTTCGGTGCATGTTTTTGTTGACATTTTAAGCAGGGCCAAAATATTTTGGTTGTTTGTTGTTGTTTTTTTTCTCTTGTGAATACATATTTCTGTGTTTTGAAGTTTTTTCTGGTCTCTGGTGGAGAGAGTATGGCCACGGTGAAAGACGAACTACATTTTCTGACATATTTTACTGTGATGTGCATGAAAATGTTGAATGTTTTCTCTTTTTGTGTGTGTGTGTGTGTGTGTGTGTGTGTGTGTGTGTGTGTGTGTGTGTGTGTGTGTGTGTGTGTGTGTGTGTATCTTCTTGGGAGAAAATTCAGAGTCTTATCATTCTTTTTTTTACTTTTAGATATGTGTGGCAAATACAGCATACTATGTTCAGAAATGCTGCCCTCCAATAGATATGGCGGTTTTAAGGCCCTGAAATCATTTCCTGCGTAATATTCGCTACTTGTTCTACAGCGTGGGAGAGAAGAGACAGCCTTGTCGCACGCTTAGCACTGTACTCGAACAAAACATTCCGGGGTGTTCTTCAGGCTATGGACACAGCAATCGTTGTTGAAAGGGTGCTGAAATTCTTTCTTTCTTTCTTTGTTTTTTTTTTCTTTCTTTCTTTCTTTCTTTCGTTCTTTCTTTCTTTCTTTTTGTCTTTCTTTCTTTTCTTTTCTTTCTGTCTTTCTTTCTTTTCTTTTCTTTTCTTTCTTCTTTCTTTCTTTTTTTTCTTTCGTCACTCCCTGGAAAGAACTTGAGGTTCACCATTGATAGGATTTCAGCGTACACCATCGTTCTTCAACCTACAATTAAAATTGTCACATTCTGCATTTGGGGATGGTGTGTCAACACGACACTTGTGTGCACGTGTCTTATTTTCATATCATCCACCAAACCAGCATACTGTGGCCTTTTCTCCTAGCAAGAGTGGTCTGGCATTAGGCTTGGGGGCAAGATGTTTTTTTTTATTTTTTTTTTTTTAACGCATTTTGTTCATACATGGGAACTCTGTTTAAAGTGCCGTCCGAAGAACTAGGAGGAGGCTGGAGTTTGTCCAAATGTTATTTCCGAAACTAACATCTGTCCCAGTGTGACTGTCTTGAAGGGAATTAAACCCCGGGCCTTTGCAGCAAAAGTCTGACGTCTTACCCACCTGGCAAACCAGGTCCCAGTGATTTTCGTGTGTTTGGTGTCGCAGATGTTCGTGTCAGACACGATCAAATGCTGTCTTGAAGTCGATGAGGTTGTGGTAGAGTTCGCGCTGATGTTGAAGGCGTTTCAGTATCAGCAATCTAATGTTCGAATTTTCTTTCTTGTGTGTGTGTGTGTGTGTGTGTGTGTGTGTGTGTGTGTGTGTATGTGCGCGTGCTTGCTTGCGTGCGTGCGTGCGTGAGTGCGTGCGTGCGTTCGGTGTGTGTGGTGTGTGTGTGTGTGTGTTTTGTGTGTGTCGTATGTGTGTGTGTGTGAGTGTGTGTGTGTGCGTGCGTACGTGGGTGCGTGCGTGCGTGCGTGCATGTGTGTGTGTGTGTGCGTGCATGCGTGCGTGTGTGTGTGTGTGTGCGTGCGTGCGTGTGTGTGTGTGTGTGTGTGTTGTGTGTGTGTGTGTGTGTGTGTGTGTGTGTGTGTGTGTGTGTTTCTTGCCCGAGTCCTACTCGTTGCTCTGCTGATTACATTGTCCTCACAATGACCAGTGCCGGGCAGCTCCACCAAGTCTCCAACACAGTAGATGAAAGCATCACGAAAATGCAGATCGGATCTCAATTCAGAGAAAACACAGAGCCCTAATGAACAGTTTCGTATGATCAGTAACAATCTGCCATATTTCAGCATAAAGGTGCTTCCATTCCAAACATTCCACAATGCTACTTCGATTCTGCTCGTATTCAGAACCACAGCTTCTATTTAGCCAGTCTGCCTCGCTAACTATCTCGCCACAATACCTAGTTTGGCTTATTTATGTCATATACATATGAGCTTTATCTTTTTTCTTTTCTTTCTGTCGCGTTCTCGGCCATGCTAGATCCTCAATCCGGTTAGTAAGGCGACTTCCACAGTCCGCCGCAGAGACCCCACCGGTCCCCACAGCTTCTCCTGGACCTCAACTGGACTGGGCGACTGGCCCCCTTTGAAGCTGGAGGCCCGGCACTGTCACCGCCTGGTGAACCACGGGACGAGCACCATACCGTCGAATATCAGTCTGCATGGTCATAATAGGTAAGATGCGCAGTGTCTGGTCTTCTCCTGTGCTTGTGACTCTGCAGGAGGTCTGCCCGCTGACCTCAGCCGACACATTCCGACTTCAGAGCAACTCATGATTGTCTGGTTACCCTGGTGACACTGGGCTATACGTAAACCAGACAGTGCGGGTTTGGACTCCAAGTTTTATTCTTCTCTTAGGCTATGTTGGTTCGCGGCACCTTCTTCTGTATTATCAAGTGCACCCCCCAAGCGCAAAGATTGAGGGATTCCCAGTCCACCAGCCAGGGGACGCGCCTGTATGATGTATAGCCCACGCGCGAGGGAGCTTTATCTGAAAACACTTCCGGTCCTCTTCCACGGTTGCTTCCTTCGCTGTCTCATAAACTGTCTTCTGCATCTGTGGGTTGCAGCTTTTACGTTTTATACCTACAAGTGGGAGTTCTCATGTGTGTAAACGTTCTTCTTTCCTCCTTGCCAAAAAGCCATGTTCAGTCTTCAAGGATGTACGCAGTGAGTATTTGTGGGTTTAGATCCTATTGTCGATAGTTGCCAAGGTCGACGACTCGTATGGTATATATTTCCATGGCCAGGCAAAGCCAGAAAGCCATTTTCAGAGTATTTGTAGGTTTAGATCCTATTGTCGATTGTTTCACAGGTCGAGGAATCTTATGGTATATAGCTTCCATGGCCAGACAACTCCCTTGAGTAACAGACCCTGTGACTGATAGATTTCTACTATTAATAAATTCTATGCTTGACATTGGTGTACAGATACCATGATTGATAGAAGCCATGACTGATAAATACCGTGGTTAGCAATATCCAACATTGAAATTGACCCATTGTTATCGCTTAGTTTTAAGGCCCCCGCAATCAGTGGGTTCCAGCCGTTGTTAAGTATGACCAGTGTAATTTTGAACTGGGTAACAATAACCCACACTGAGATCCAAACTCACAATAACTTTTTATTTTTTCATTTTGAAGTTTTAATCTGGCAGAGATACAGTGATCTGGTCGTAACTGGGCCTTTTGAATAACAAAAAGGCAACTCCAATGCTTAGTTTTAAAACTCTGACAACAAATCTCAATCTGAGTGAACAGTCTCCTCTCTCTCTCTCTCTCCTCTCTCCTCTCTCTCTCTCTCTCTTGTTGTGTGTGTGTGTGTGTGTGTGTGTGTGTGTGTGTGGTGTGTGTGTGTGTGTGTGTGTGTGTGTGTGTGTGTGTGTGTGTGTGTGTGTGTGTGAGGAGAGAGGAGAGAGAGAGAGAGAGAGAGAGAGAGAGAGTGACTGCTGTTTCTGTGCATAGGAATCTTGGATCCTAAAAACGAAGACCCAAGCAGAGGAGTGAAATGCTTCCAAAAAGTCTAACGCGGCATCTTTTACACTGAGTATATCACAAAAAGATGGAAGTCTGCAGAAGCAGCAGCAGGCAGCATGTGTGTTATTACCACGAGGAAAAGAACATTAAAAGTGGCATGGGAAATGGACACGAGTTCAAGCGGACTGCCTGCAATCATCTCGGAAAGACCAGCACAGGGGAAGAGGAGACAGGGACTACAGAGAGAAGGTAGACAGGACAACCTTGCTGAACCTTTAGGGGTGGAGTAAATTGATGAACCGTCCATCACCGCATCCCCCTCCCCACCCCCATCCTCACCCCCACCCCACTACAGCTCTGATGGACATCAGGACCAGAGACAGTGACGGTGACAGTGACAAGAGAAAATGCACGTTATGTCGAAATAGAGATTTTTCTTCACACATAATAACACGTCTAAGTCTAATTTTTTTTTTTTTTTAGAAATTGAGGGGGTTAGTTACCGCCAAGGACACAGACAAACAAAGTACAGGACAGAACACAATGCATTTCGACCTCTTGGGTCTTCTTCAGGCAAAAACAAATAACATTTAGGACAGTGAAAACGAAGAACGAGAAACCACTTATCTTCTCAAAAACTCGTCAATTGATTTTGCGCTGAATATGAGAAGATAAGTGGTTTCTCGTCCGTTTTCACTGTGCTAATTTTTTTTTTTTTTTTTTTTTTTTTGCCTGAAGAAGACCCAAGAGGTCGAAATGCATTGTGTTTTGTCCTGTACTTTGTTTGTCTATGTCCTTGGCGGTAACTAACCTCCTCTCTTTCTAAATTTGGCTTCATTTTCCGCCCTCAGTCACTCCGTTTTGAAACGTCTAAGTCGTTGTTGTTGTTGTTGTCGTACCCTGGCTAAAAGACTCCAGGGATCATCCGTACAACCGAAGCACTTGAACACTCTGGTACAAATGCATCAGCTGGGGATGAGAACATTACGTGTGTGACCGTTTTTGATTACCCCGCCACGTGGGCAGCCACACTCCGACTTCGAGGGATTTTGGAGACTGATAATGTTATGCTAGGAGCTTGTCACGACTGAAGACAGTCCCCGCATAACTATGCAGAGCATGATAACAATTTGATGTAGCCTTGGTGTTCTAGCCTATGTCAATTGGTCTGACACAGCTTTAAAGCAAGGCGAGTCTAAGTGTAATTTCTACCGATTCATACATACCGGAACACCGCCCCCACTGCTTGTCGTCCTTCAGCTCCTAGTAGGGAAGGCCGGGCCTCAGCAGGAGACGAGCGTCTGTTGCTGAACGGGGGGCCCATCTTCTATCCCAGGCCAGCTCAGCCTGCCCGCTCTCCTTTAAAGCAGGAATCGATGAAGGGGAAGCTATGGCGAAAAAATGAGTTCAAGTCGCCCCGGCGCCTGGCTCTTTTCTTCTCTCTCCCCCCCCCCCTCCTCCCCCACAGCCGCCGACCCAAGCTCTCTTCTCTCTCTCTCTCTCTCTCTCCTCTCTCTCTCTCTCTCTCCTCTCCTCTCTCTCTCTTCAAAGGAGATGGGAAGAAAAGAGAGACGAATGGCTTTGGTATCGGGTGAGGGTAACGGGGTAGGAAGAGATGAGACGGGTGGGCAGTGTGTGTGTGTGTGTGTGTGTGTGTGTGTGTGTGTGTGTGTGTGTGTGTGTGTGTGTGTTGTAGTGTGTGTGTGTGTGTGTGTGTGTGTGTGTGTGTGTGTGTGTACGCACCTGCGCACACGTGCAGAAGAGAGAGAGAGAGAGAGAGAGAGAGAGAGAGAGAGAGAGAGAGAGAGAGAAAGAGTGCGAGAGAGAGAGACAGACAGACAGACAGACGGGGAGAGTGTTTATGTGCGTTTGAGTATCCGCACGTATGCGTATGTGCGTACCCCTCTCTCTCTCTTTGCATATCTATCTATCTATCTACCTATTCACACACACACACACACACACACACACACACACACACACACACACACACACACACACACACACACATATATATATATATATATAGACAAACAGATAAATATAGATAGATATATACACACATATGTATGTATGTACGTATATATCTAAATCTACACCACACACACACACACACACACATATAATATATATATATATATATATATATATAAGAAGAGGGAGACGAAGAGAGAGGAGAGAGAGAGAGAGAGAGAGAGAGAGAGACACTTTGACACTTTGATATTTATTGTCATTACCAAAGAGGTCTTTTGACAAGGGGGGAGAGGTAACAGAACAAAAACATTTCCCTCTTCCTTTCCTGCAAACAAATAATACACTTTCATTCCTAGTGTGTATCAAATCCAAAATTAACAATAACAAATAAATTCGTAACATTTCGTTATGTCCTCACCTCACGCACAGGAGTAATGCAGTAAGGTTTAAAAAAAAAAAAAAAAAAAAACACACACCTTAAGACTGACTCGATCATCCGCTGAATCAAATGATGACATTGTATTTTACTGATGTCTTCAACATGAAAAAACAAAAACAAAAAACAAACTGACTCGACCATCCACTCAATCAAATGATGACATTGAGAGAGAGAGAGAGAGAGAGAGAGAGAGAGGAGAGAGAGAGAGAGAGAGAGAGGAGAGTCGGATCAGTTATTCATAGCAGGCTATGAAATGGCCCCATTGGAAGAGGAGTGTGAACATTATGAAATCAGTAAATCATAAAGGAACATAAACAAACATATTAAAGTTGAATTTTGAACAAAAGTAACAAATATACATGTTAATAAAACAGTCACAAACCTCGTGCATGCATATACCTTATTTGTAGTGAGTTTTCTACATTTAAATGACGTACAAAAATCGTGAAAAGCAATTCACAGTTCGTAAGAAGAATGTCATAACATTAAAGAAAACGGAGAGAGAGAGAGAGAGAGAGAGAGAGAGAGAGAGAGAGAGAGAGAGAGAGAGAGAGAGAGAGAGAGAGAGAGAGAGAGGTAACAATGTTAACATTTCATGTTTTTTTAAGGATAGATAAGAACTACTATATCTAAAATTCCTAGTCTGAATTTGGCAACATTCCATTACTTCAGATGTGGTGTCCTTCATCCAACAATAGTAATTTTTTAAAAAAAATGATACATGACTGATGGTTCTAGGCAGGTCAAATTTCTCGCTTGTCAATCCGTTAATGGACAAGTACAATCTACAACCCGTCATGGAAAAGCAGGAATAGAGTTAACCCCCCCCCCCCCCCCTGACTATCTCAGACAACTCAGCATCCACCAACTGGACAGAGCAGCTGAAGGTACCATCTTCAGGCTGCGAACAGGGCAGACACTGCCAGCTCCTCTCCCATCTCTCACTGTCTCAAAGTCTCTCATCATACTGACCAGTGCCCTTGTGGCACAGGCTCCCAAACTCCCCCCCCCCCCTCCCCCCATCTCACAGTCCTGCCCTTAGGCCTACTTCCTTTGAAAAAGCCTTGAGACGCCAGACGTGGCCCAGTTGGGCTGAGGTCCAACAGGAGAAGCTGTGGGACTGGTGGGATCTCTGCGGCGGACTGTGGACTTCGCCTTACTAACCAGGATTGGGGATCTAGCATGGGAACGCGACAGAAAGCAACGAATTCCGGACAATTCCAGACCAGTGTCGCAACAGTCCCGAATTCGATGGAGAGTTTACTTCACCTTTTAAAGTTAAAAAAATATAATGTCATTCACTTGTTAAAGTTTAAAAATGATATGAAGTGTTAGACGCCGTGCAGAGTATTTTTGTTGTTCTTCTATTGGCAGTTTTTCAAACCAATAGCTAATGCACACAACAACAGAGTTGGTGTATATGAAATACCTAATCGTATTGCTATGCATAAAGTAATTTGGTGTCCTCATGGGCTTATCTATTTTTTAGGAATTTCTTTCAAGTATTAGAATGACAGTCACATAGTGAGTTGCTGCCTAATTACTAAACTGAACCATAGACTAAATTTTAGAGGAAAACAATTTTACAAGTAAAACACAAAGAATTATTGAGGATGTACAACTTTTCCATGGTACAAATCAACACATTTTTTTGGTCCGATCTGCACGATATTTGACGCGGTGACAAAACTTAATCTTGAGGGGGAAAAAGTTCCTACATACTTACCAACATCTCCAACATGCATTACGCAACCGTCACAAAACAGTGTTTCTCTAAAACTTTAATAGTCACTTTTTAAATACTATGATATTACTTTGTTTCATGCTAACGTTTTCTGAAATAAAACAGAAGCTCGCAGTACATCACTGAATTGCGTTCGTAGTCCTACACGTGTCCGACATCAAGATCAAGTCATCAACGAATAAGATAACAATCAATTGAATTTCCAGTACGCCAGCCATTCCCGTCATTGTTGAAATATTTTGTTGCTAGAATATCTTCCAGTCGCCATGCAATGATTATGGAAGCCCGGTGACAAACAAGAGGCAAGTGATGAATATTTTGACGGAACTGTTGACGAAACTATATAGGTTGGCCACTCTTGCACTATGCGCTACACATTCATACGTCCATATCGGAGCCACTTTATTTATCCTAACTCATCATGTTGCATAAATCACTCGACTTTCGTTCCATTCGCTGGATTATCACCCGCAAACCAACGCTTAACTGTCGATGTTGATTCTGAAAAGCCTCATCTCATACGATTTTCCATGCTACACGTGTTTGGCCGAATCAGGTCATCATTTGGTCCAATCATAAACTGGGTAGTCTATTTTGACGACCGTTGTTGCTTTTCAGCAGAGAAGAGTTCTCAAGCGGAAGTTGTTCATCGATTCAAAACATTCTGAAACGTCGAAGTACAATTTTAACGACTTCGATCGTGGCACACAGGACGAAAGCGCTTTTGTGTGACGCGCTGCTCAGAGTTGCAATGCGTACGGGAGAAAATCATCGCGTCACGGTAAATTTTGGTACGTTTTTGTGACGCACGGGACTTAATTCCAGATGCAAATTTTATGCGAATGCGACGCACATTTGGGCGTAAGAATTATCACTGGTTATTGTTTCAATTACCGGCTTGTTAATTAACCAGGAGAGAAAACGCTGTTGGACTCCATGCAGCGACCTGTCTTCACCCTTCTTCAGAATCTGTGGAAGCTGTAAACATCGCAGTTCTCATCGAACTGTTGTATTAAGCACTTCATAAATACTTCTGACTTGACTGCAATACCGCTTAATTAAACACATAGGCCTGGCAGTGTGTGTTGAAAGAAAAACCTCATGTACGTAATGATTTCTAGCTGGATAGTAAATTCTCTCTCTCTCTCTCTCTCTCTCTCTCTCTCTCTCTCTCTCTCTCCTCTCTCTCTCTCTCTCTCTCTCTCTCTCCATACACACACACACACACACACACACACACACACATATATATATATATATGTATATATATATATATATATATATATATATATATATAGAGAGAGAGAGAGAGAGAGAGAGAGAGAGAGATATTGCCATAATGATGGTTATCAGATTAGTTTTCTTGTTTTGTAACTGACAAATTAGCTGCGTTGGCATTACCTTATTAATGGGCCATCGATACAGTTCTAAAGAGTGCTTCCATGCTGACAAGCCTGTCTTACTGAAACACAACCCCCCTCCCATTCCTTTCCATGGCATTAATTCAAAATGCAGTATATACCACAGGCGCATGCCTGCACAGACATAGGCGCTGGTGTGCACGTATGCACGCGTGTGCGCGCGCGCGCGCGCGCGCACACACACACACACACACACACACACACACTTACACACACACACACACACACACACACACACAAGCATGTACATATAAACACGCTCCCAAACACATACACGCACGCGCACACACACACACACACACACACACACACACACACACACACACACACACACGCGCGCGCGCGCGCACACACACACACAGTCACACGCACACACACGCACACACACACACACTCCCCCTCACACACACACACACACACACACACACACACACACACACACACACACACACACACAGTGTCGTAGAAGATGAAAGAATTTCTCCAATCCAGACCGATCACGAAGACCTCCCCTCCCAAAATTGTCCAGATCCAGATTCTGGCGCCTCGAAGCTTTTGAACAGAAATTCTCGCCATTTCTTCACATCAAAAAAAAAAAAAAAAAAAAAAGGGGGGGGGGGCAAAAAAAAGGGGGGCGGGGGGGGGGGGGGGGGCAAAAAAAAAACCCACACACACAACACAACAAACTTCCCTGCAGTTTCTCAGAGAAACGAAGCTGGAAAGACAAGCTCTCTACATCCTGAGCCAATCTCTTCAGTGTTAGTCGCTGCCGACATCGCGAACTGCGATTCATCATTCTTTGAAGCGCGGAAAGTGCGCGCGACACTCGTGAGTGGTTTTAGCCGGGGTGAAAATACACATACGGCCTTCCTACCCCTCGCCCCCTTTTTCTTTATTTTTTTACCCCCCTCCCCCCCCCCTCCCCCCCCCGACACCGCTCGTCACGTGATCACAGGACCGGATCTGAAGGCTAGGTAGGTGACTGGGGAGGGAGGGAGGATGGGGCTGGGGGGAGGGGTGTGGGTGGGGGGGGGGGATGAAAAGGAAATAAAAAGAGGCTGTTGACGGGTTGGTGACGGGCTGTTTACGGCTGTTTTCGTGCTGGCTCGGTTTGTATACAGTAGAAGGGGAATGGGGGGGGGGGGGGGGGGGGGGGGGGGGGGGGGGGGGGGGGGGGGGGGGGGGGTCTGGAGAGAGGGGGGTAGGAGTGGGGGGATGTGGGGGGTGGGTGGAGGAGTGGGAGGGACGGAAAAGGAGAAGGTGGGAGGGGTGGGGGGTGCCGAGGGGAAGGAGGTTGTGTATTATATTCATGACGAAGCCGTCATGTTACATTGCAAGAATGTCAGGCTGTGTGTGTGTGTGTGTGTGTGTGTGTGTGTGTGTGTGTGTGTGTGTGTGTGTGTGTGTGTTGGCGTTTTGAAAGGGGTGGGGGTGGGGGGTGGGGGTGGGTGGGAGGATATAGAGGGGTGGCGGTTGGGAAGGGGTGGATGGGGGTGGGGGTGGGAGGGGTGTTTCTTCACAGATTGTTTCGTTTTCTTCTTAGCAATAGGCCGATGGTCCTTGATCTATCTGCATGATGAAAACAAAAATTTCAAAGAAGTATTTTATTTCATTTATCCATCAGCTTAAAATCGTGCTGCTGTGTGGTTTCAAAACGTAGCAGGATGTGGTGTAGCGTATATGGACTAGTCCGCACGCAAGTGACGCCTCCGTGATGAAACTGAAACTGAAAACTTTCAAAGAAGAGGAAGAAAAAGAAAAGAAAGAAGGAAAGAAGAAAAGAAAGAAAGAAAGAAAGAAAAGAAGAATAAAGGAAAGAAAGAAAGAAAAGAAGAATAAAGGAAAGAACGAAAGACAAGAAGAACAAAGGAAAGAAAGAAAGAAAGAAAGAAAGAAAGAAAGAAAAGAAGAAGAAAGGAAAGAAAACAAGAAGCACACGCGTCGAAATTATTCATTCAATTACTACTTACTCATTTGTAAATGAAACACCAGAGATAATAAAACAACAACAACAACAACGACAGCAGCAGCAACAACAACAACAATTGCATACGAAGAACCCATCACCAATTCACTGTCCACCAACCACCACCACTACTACTATCATCCTTCCCCTCCTCCCCCTGCCCCCTCCCCCAAACCTACCCCTCCTCTCTCTCTCTCTTTGTCTCTGTCTCTCTCTGTCTCTCTCTCCCTCTCTCTCTCTGCTTGGTGGTTGTTATTGGTTGTTGGTTTGGTTATTGTTATTTGTATAACCATATTTTGATCCATATGTTGAATATAATTTAGTACTAGCTTCGTAGAATAGTCACGGCAAGTACGAAAAAATGGCTGAGAAAGCCAATATTTTTTTACCGTTGTAAATAAAGACTCTCTCTCTCTCTCTCTCCACACACACACACACACACACACATACAAACGCGCGCGCGCACACACACACACACACGCACACACCAGGTGGCGAGAATGGCACAGGAATGGCAGTCAATAGGCATGCATGCCATTTTCTGTTGGTGTCATGTCACTCTGTGCCAAAAGGCTGTGACGTCAGGCGACCAAAGCACGTCACAACTCACGTCATTAGGTCGTGGCTCGTTGGGAGGGGTGGAGGGAGACCTGGTCATTGTGGTGGATCCGAGGGCTGGCATCGTCTTCCTTCCAGACAGAATGCTGGCTTAGGATGAGGTGTGAACTGCTCACAGTTGTCTGTCTGTCTGCAGAGGATGCTGCGACCTTTGACTGCAGATGAAGGTGATGAAGAACGAAAAGGAAAAAGAAGAAGAACAACAAAAATATCGATGACGACGACAATAAGAAAGGTGGAGGAGGAGGAGAAGAAGAAGAGAGATAAGGTAAGGTATGGTAAAGTTATGTTGCTTAGAGCACAGCCGACCGCAAAGGGCCATATCAGGGCTGTCACCACGTTGAAGTCAAGTCACAAATCATCAACAACAACAAACAAACAAGCACTATTCACACACCTCCTAAAAACGCGCCAGAAACTTTGTTAAAAATCTTTCTTCCGTAGAATCTCAGATCAGATGACAAATGTTAATCTCTTTCAGAAACTCAAAGATCACGTCAGGCGTGAAGAAGAAGGAGAACGATTGAATCTGTAATGGGTAAGGAATTAGGCACATTAAAGGCCCCTTTTTCAGTTTACCCACTAATAATAAAAAAAGGAAGAATAGTAAACAAGTGGGGTATCTTTTGTTTCCATAACAAAACCTAACACAGAGTAACTTTTATTCAAGACTGGCACAGCCTTTTAAACTTGAATAAAGTCAGACAAATACAAAGACGAACAATCTAATAGCGGGGGTAAAAACAAGCGCAGGCCAACTGAACTGTCTTCATAGTAATGACTTGGACTTAAGGAGGAGGAGTTTGAAGATGGTGAAACTGGGAACATGAAATTAAGAAAATATATTACAAATATGAAAACTTTTCACTAGCTGCATAAGAGAATCATCGCAATCCCTTTTGAAAACAGATATATTTGTATTGCCTGCTCCGAGGCCTTTCGTCCGCTGGGTCGAAACTCAACAGGGAGGCAGGCTGGTTGTGTCTGCGCTCCTGGCGTCAAATAGAGACACACCACAGTCCATAATACTGTGGTGTTCTCACCACCAAGGGTGCAAAAAAGAATCCAATAGCACCCCCAAAGCAGCCAGCGCAGAGTAGTAAATGAAACCAAACGAAAGTGTGGGGAGGAAAAAAGTTGCTGAAAAACTAAAGACATTATGCAAATAGTATAACATGTAGGGGATAATCTTTGAGCCTACGCTTGAGGATCCACCCAAAGATGCAAGGGAGATCAAAAGA
>CM065740.1:4373383-4378383 GCA_033310375.1 Conus canariensis | reverse complement strand
GAACAAGAGAGAGAGAGAGAGAGAGAGAGAGAGAGGAGAGAGAGAGAGAGAGAGATTGCAGCAGGAAGAGAAATGGCTATCATCCATCTTAATCTAGCCAGCCAGAGACAGACGAACGTTCACCAATTCAGATCCGGAAACGAGAATATCCCGACGTCTTGTAAAAGCAGCCAGCCTTGTCCACAGAGCTTCACTCTCCACGTCTCCTGTGTTGGCTCTCACACTCTTACTGCGCACACACGAGAAATAAACGCGCTGTCTGATTTCCCTCTGTGACCCAGACGAAGCGAACAGACGGAAGAGCAATGATAACCTCGCCTTAGTTAACGGGTAATTTGTCGATGTCAGACGCCATTTTGCATGAGCGATTCTGGGTAGCAGGCCCGCAGCAAAGGTTGATCGCCATCCGATTGGCCGGGATCTTAAAGGGTTGGTTTGGGGGGGCTTGGACACACTGGTCAAGAGAGGTCAGCTCCTTCATTTGCTAATGTCCAGCTCCGGGGTCCTCCCTAAGTGGTCTGTGTTAATTTATGAAGATTTAACTTGCTGCCCCCCCCCCCCCCCCCCCTCCCGTCTGACGAGAGTGGCCCAAAGATCTGCAAAGATGGCTGTCTCCATCTCATTCTCAGTGTCTGAGGGCAACAAACGCGCCACCACCACCACCACCGGTTTCAGTTTAGGGATATGAGAGTGCAGAAATATGGAAGGGATATGAGAGTGCAGAAATATGGAAGGGATATGAGAGTGCAGAAATATGGAAGGGCTGGCTGGGTGAATATCGTTTGCTTTTCGTTCCTCAAAGATTTGCTAGAATTAAGAATGACTAAACTAAAATGAAAAAAAAATCTGTTCGTTACACAAGATGAGTTGTCTAAGGACATACAAATCGGGTCTAGATCGGAACAGCAACGGTAAACTCAGCAAGGAAGATCACGTGTCGACGATAATTCGTTCTTGATTTCATGAAATCAGTAATAATAGCCGATGGCATCGGTGGAAACAAGACGTCAGTCTTTGTTCTTTCTGTAGTCAGAGCAATTACAGCCACAAAGTCTTTCACAACTGTGCGCGATTGTATTTAAATCAAATACGAAAGTACGAGCCAAGGGCATTTTTCAAAACAACATGTATATCTTTTAATTTTGATTCAGCAGAAGGCGCGGACAGAATTTTTGTCACAGACACAAGTCAGCAATTGTCATACATAGTTTAAGTACATCAATAGCAGGCTCTTCAGTAGGATTTAAAAGCATCTTTCAAAAGCACAAGTCAACAATTATTGTTCTTAATTGCAATACACCAAATAAGAGGCTATGGCATCTTTCAGAGACACACGTCAACAATTTTCATTATAATATTGAATAAACTAACATGATGCGATACCAGCTTTCAAAGCACAACTCAATAATTATTACACTTAATTAGAATTCATCCATAATAGATGTTAACGTCTTAAAAAAAGTATGCAGTTGTTGTTCTTGTCGTTCTTAATTCAAATACACTGATAGGAGATGACAACACCTCTCAGAAATACAAGTCAACAATTATCATTTGAAATGAATGTACAGCAATGGAGGCTGATAGCGTCCTTAAAAAATAAGTCAATAAATATTGTACTTTAATAAAATACACCAGCAAGAATGGACACAATCTTTCAAAAAGAAAAAAAAATCAACGATTATTGTTCTTAACTCAAACACACCAATAGGAGCAGAAAGCATGCTTTAAAAACACAACTCCACAATCATTGCAGTTATTGAATCCGTTTCATAGGAGAAGACGCTATCTCTCAAAAACAAACAAACAAACAAACCCACAAGTCAACAATTATTGCACTTACATGAAACACACCAGTAGCATAACGCAGACTCTGTTAGAGAAAAAAAAATACAAGTCAGTAACTATTACATCGTAATTCAAATGCATTTATGGGAACGAACAACATATCTCAGAAATACACGGCCACAACTATGTTTGAAATTAGCGTTGCTACAACAGTCAACGGTTACTGTGCGTAAACAACTGCCCTTCTTTTAAGTGTCTCAATAAGATTCAATATTTGAAAACCACAAGTAAACAGTTGTTCTGAAATCAAATACACTGTTAATGATCGATAGCTCTGACGCTGGCGCACATGAAGGCACACAACACACACCACACCACCACACACACACACACACACACACACACCACACACAACACACACACACACACACACACACACACACACACACACACACACACACACACGCCGCAGCAACCAACTCACCTACCATAACAATGAAAGAACAGTAAAGCGGACCAGGACAAGTGACAACACTCACAGTGCATCGACAGCATGAGAACACAAAATCGCAGTGAACAGTTCCTGATTTACATTTCATTAGCCAGTTTGCTTCCTCATGTTATAAACAGGATTGTCTGATTGGATTAGTTCCCCATTTTCTTCTCACCATCAAGACATGTTTGCCCCCCTTCCCTGGTCCCCTACTACCGCATCTATTGATTACAGCATTCCCATATCTTCTCTGCCACACAGAACATTTTGAGTACACTTCCGCCTTGGTTCGATAATAACTATACATGTGTATTGTAATTATGCTCTGGTTCCCGACATTTTGTCACTTCCCATAAAAAGAAATGGGTCAACTTAAAAAAGGAAATGGGATTTCTGTAATAAGAGACAGTAATGCCCCCCCCCCCGCCGCCCCCCCCCCCCCCCCCCCCCACACACACACACACACATACACACACCTGATGAATGAATGTATGCCGTAGTATCTCTGCTTTATGCGTGTTCGAAAACAGCATCTTTCCCAGCGTGGGAATTTCGATGAAGGCACGCGATGTATCTGGAACTCGCTCTGTGACGGACAACATGTGTCATGCGCGTGGCAATGGGAAAGAATGAGTCAACTAAATCCGCAAAGGAAGTGTACGTAGCTGTTAACTTACGATTAGCTGTCAGCGTAAGGGACCCACAGTCGTGAATCTAACTATTCGTATGTTTTCTGGGGAAAAAAAAAAACCCAAAGAAAACAACGTCGTCCTCCCCCAGTTCATTTTGTGCATTTCTTTGAATCTTCAGCGCTTATATACAGTGTGTGTGTTTCTGCCACTTTCACTTTCACTAGGAAGTTGTGTCTGCGTCTGTTGGTTTGTTGGTTTGTCTGTCAGCAGGATTACACAGAAACCACTGAACACAATGTTCAGGAAACACGGTGGAAAGATAATGGGACCCAAAGACGAACCCCGTTATAGTTTGATGCGGATCAGATTCAAAGGACGGGTTCAGGATCCGTTTGACTTTGGCCGACGAAGAACTGCGCTCTCGCAAGTACCCTTCCGATGGAAGTCTGCGCTTGTCTTCCGGTGGAAGTGTCTCTTTGACGGAAGTCTGCGCTCTGTCTAGGTCCCTTCCGGCGGAAGTCAGAGCTCTGTCTAGTTTCCTTCCGGCGGAAGTCAGAGCTCTGTCTAGTTCCCTTCCGGCGGAAGTCAGCGCTCTGTCTTGTTCCCTTCCGGCGGAAGTCAGCGCTCTGTCTATTTCCCTTCCGGCGGAAGTCAGCGCTCTGTCTATTTCCCTTCCGGCGGAAATCAGCGCTCTGTCCAGTACCCTTCCGGCGGAAGTCAACGCTCTGTCCGGTACCCTTCCGGCAGAAGTCAGCGCTTTCTCTAGGTCTCTTCCGGCGGAAGTCCGAGCTATTGCCAATGTATTTCTGACGGAAGTCTGCGCTCTGCGAAGTGCCCTGTCCGCGAGAAGTCCATGGACTCCTTCCGGCAGAAGTCCATTTCTCCCGAATGCCTTCTAACAGATGACAGCGCTTTCCTCGTGGAAGTCACACTCTCTGAAGGACCCTTCTGGCAGAAGGCTTTGCTCTGTCGTGTATCATTTCAGTAGAGATTATTTTGCATTTCTTATTGATCTACTTTCTAACTGCTACTGCAAGAAGTTACAGTTTGTATGTTTCTGTCACTTTCTTAATGCGCATCAATTTACACAAGCTAATCTCATTTGTACTAAACGTGATATGACAGATTTGGGGGGGGGGGGGGGGGGGGGGGGTAACTATGCTCCAACAATTACGGAGTTGATGACGTACCTTACACTGCTCTGGACCACCAGACCGACAACACATTTAAAAGGGCATCAAAAGTGGCCATTTTAAGCGGAACGCTTGCTGGGTTTGAACTCGCAACCCCTTGATAGCAAACTCAATGTTCTACCACTGAGCCAAAACCAGGAACCTCCCCGCCCCGCCCTTCCCCTTCCTTATGGCTGACCCCAAATGTCAAAAGTGTAATTACGCATGCTTCATGAGGCGCGCGTAGTGTCAGCGGACCCGACCACGCGTGACGACGCGTGGTGTCAGTGCGTTTGTCGACCTGTCCGCCTGACAGCGAGGTGGCAAACGGGGCGTGTCAGTCAGTCTGTCCGCCAGTCTGGCATTCAGGGCACGAGACACCTGTCTTCACCTGGATAACAGGAAGGGAGATGGGGGTGGAGAGGAGAGGGGGAGGGGAGGGGAGGGGGGGGGGGTTCGGAATATACGGGGATAAATGGTAAAGGGGAAGATAGTGGCGGCTGGGGGGGGGGGGGAAGGGGTGGAGGATGGGGGTGGAGGGGGGAGGGAAAAAGGCAGAGGAGAGGTGGTGAGGTGGTATTTGGATGGGGATGGGGGCTGGGGGGGGGGGAGGTAGCAGAGAGGGGAGGTTAAGAGGCAGAAGATGAAACAATGCAATACAAAATTGCCAAGACGTTATGAACCTGCCCAGCTTGTTTTGCTGTCTTGGTCGAGGCGTCTTTCTTTGTTTTTGTTGTTGTTGTTGTTGTTGTTGTTGTTTTTTTTTTTTTCTTTGTGGCCTTTTACTGGCGTTCTTTTCTTTTTGTTTCCGTCTGTTTGTTGCCGCTTGTGTTGTGTGTGTGTGTGTGTGTGTGTGTGTGTGTGTGTGTGTGTGTGTGTGTGTGTGTGTGTGTGTGTGTGTGTGTGTGTGTGTGTGTG
>CM065740.1:4345883-4365883 GCA_033310375.1 Conus canariensis | reverse complement strand
GCTGGCATAACTGGACAAATGCTGGCATAACTGGACAAATACTGGCAAAACTGGACAAATGCTGGCATAACTGGACAAATGCTGGCATAACAGGATAACAATTTTATTTGTCCAAAAGATGGAAAATTCATTTTCGACAGCACAGCAACAATATACCAGGCAAACACAACACACACACACACACACACACACACACACACACACACACACACACACACACACACACACAAAGGCGTAAACTGCCTGTGTAAGAATCCATAGTAAATCAATTCCATCAGTAAGATATCTTCATGCAAGCACAAACACTCTTCCCCCCCCCCCCCCCCCCCCCCACACACACGTACAACACATCTGCGTGCGCAGCTACAGTAAACATCCACTCTCTTTAATACATGGCACGTAAAATTACAAAAGAGAGCATCATCATCATTAAAAGCAAGCGACATACTCATAAATATATTCAGTTTAATAAGATTGAAATACTAAATATGATTATTTAAGACCAGTCATCCATCAATACATACGATTTAAACACACACATACACACGCGCGCGCGGGCGCGCATGCACGCACACAGACACACACACATACGCACATGGCGCGCGCGCGCACACACACACACACACACACACACACACACACACACACACACGCACACATCACGCACAACACACACACACACACACACGCACACACACACACACCGCCCCGCCGCGCGCGCACACACACACACACAATTGTTTTAGGAACCGGCAGAGATAAGAGTAACGACATTCAGCTGTTCGTCATGTGCATGGACGGATCCTGTTGTATAATCTGATGGCACTGGGGAGGAATGAGTTGGAGAGTCTGTCTGTCCTTGTTATGACATATGACACTCAGCAGTCTGCCAGAGTTCCTCACCGACCTCCGAGAGTCCAGTCCACTGTGCAAGGGGTGTGATGGGTCAGCGAGGATTGCCTGCACACGTCTCAACACTTTCGTCTCGTAGAGATCATGGAAGCCGGCCACGTCCGACCCGATCACATCCCTCGCTGTGCGAGTGAGCTTGGTCAGCTTGCCGACATCCCCCTCCCCCAGGCTGCCAAAGAAGCACAGACTGTTGAAGGTTATGACGCTCTGCACAGTGCTGGTGTAGAGCATTTGCAGGATGGCTGGGCTGACCTTGAAGGACCTGACAACTTCAAAAAGTGAAGCCGCTGGTGCCCTTTCTTTACTAGAGCAGCAGTGTTCTCTGCCAAGCCCAGCTTGTTGTCCAGTATGGAGCCGAGGTACTTGTACTGTTCAACAATCTCCACCTCTTCGCCTTTGATCTGGATGGGAGTGTGCGGTGGTTTCTTCCTCCTGAAGTCGACGATCAGCTCCTTCGTTTTGCTGACGTTCAGACACAGGTAGTTGCTGTCACACCAGGTGACCATCCTGTTCACTGAGTCCCTGTAGGATTCCTTCTCTCCATCAGCAATCATTCCAGACAGAGAAGTATCGTCTGAGAATTTGACCTGGAGGACACCTTTTCCTTCGCATCTGCAGTCAGAGGTGTACAAAGTAAACAGCGCAGGTGAAAGTACGCAGCCCTGAGGTGCTCCTGTGTTGGTCTCTAACTCAGAGGACCGATGTCACAAGCGCTGGAAATCTTCACCCGCTGTGGTCTGTCAGTGAGGAAACTGAACACCCACTGGATGAGACGTGGGTTCACAGACATCTGCATCAGCTTGGACATCATCAGGTGAGGCTGGATGGTGCTGAAAGCGCTTGAGAAGTCAAGGAAAAGCACTCTCACATATGACTTGGGCCTCTCCAGGTGCTTGCACACCGAGTGCAGCAGGGTGTTTATAGCGTCCTCTGTGCATGAACATGGACAAATGCTGGCAAACAGGACAAACGCTGGCATAACTGAACAAATGTTGGCATAACTGAATAAATGCTGGCATAACTGGAAAAATGCTGGCATAACTGGACAAATGCTGATAACTGACAAATGCTGGATAACTGGACAAATGTGCATAAGGACAAACCGTCAACTGAACAAATGCTGGCATAACTGGACAAAGCGTTCAAGCTGCACCTGGCAATGCCTAAGATAACAGCAACCACAGAGAAAGGATCAGGCAAAAGCCTAGTTTAGCCCCCCCCCCTCCCCGCCCACCCCCACCCCCACCACTTTGTCTTGACGTCATTGAACCCGCTGCTCTCATGAACAGGATAAAAACCAAGCCGCGTTCAACGATGACCCAAGAGGAGGAGACACTCAGTCTGGCATTGCGTGCTGCTTCTGGGTTTCCAGAGGAAACAGGCCAGTTTACCTGGAATCAGATCGCACCTGTGTCTGAGTCAAACTAGTAGTGAAAGGCAGGGACGAGGGGAGGAGGAGAGTAAAAAGGTGGGAAATTGGTGGGTCCCAGGTCCCCAGGTCTCCCCCCCCCCCTCCACCCGCACCATCTCTGTCTGTCTGTCCGTTTACCTGTCTGTCTGTCTCTGTCTGTCTGCCTGTCTGTCTGTCGGTCTTTCTCTGTCACCTGTCTTTGTCTGTCTGTCTGTCTGTCTGTCTGTTTTTCATAGAGATGTATTCAAACATGCATATTCGGTGAAAGGACACCACCGGGTGGGGCATCAAGTGCACCTAAACATGCATTTCGATCAGCGGTCGGGGCGGGGGGGGGGGGGGGGGGGGGGGGGGGGACTGACCAGATGCATTCCGGCATCAACCAGGCCCAAGGGTTACAGACACCTGCAGTGTTGGTCAGGAAAGTGGAGCAACTCTTGTCAGAGACGCATCCAGTGGATGACTCTGGACTTTGTGGTCGTAGACTTCCCGACTGAGTCCAGCCAAATCAGCTCTGGTATGCCAAGCTGTCGGGGCAGAACAATCCCTCAAATGAATGGCTGTGAGGGGAATCAAACCTACGACCACCTAATCAGGATTCCGCGACAGTAACCACTGTGCCACGGGGTGGGCTGGTTTACTCATGCAATGTTCTCAGGCGCGCGCGCGCGCACGCACACACACACACACACACACACACAACACACACACACACACACACACACACACACACACAAACACACACACACACACACACAAACGACACACACACACACCACACACACACACACACACACACACACACACACACACACACCACACCACCACGCACGCACGCACGCACACACGCACACACGCACGCACACACCTCAAAAAAGATATTCACAAATCCTTCTTTCTAGAACAAATGAGAGAGAGAGAGAGAAGAGAGAGAGAGAGAGAGAGAGAGAGAGAGAGAGAGAGAGAGAGAGAGAGAGAGAGAGAGAGAGACAAGTCAAAAGCAACTGGACATCCCATCAGTACGCAGACGTGAAATCTGAACTTACGGGTACAGGTCCGAACCCAGAGATACAAATCAGACCCAAACGCTATTTCTTCTCTGTCACTCTCGAAGGTGCACTTAGCATCTATCGTCACATCAGCCCTCGCCTAAAGAAATCATTGCAATCTTTCACACCATGAGGTGTATTGTGACTGACTGAAACATGTGCTTCTGATTTTGCTGTTACAAGCACAATCTATATAACCTTCCTTTTTCCCGTCGCCTGGGTGACGTTTTACCCCCAAATCCTTGAGCTGAGACAATAGCGTAGGAATACAAGAAGCCTGCAAGTCAGGTGACATTTCTGATATAGCTGGTGACTTATGGCATTGGACTTATCTCCAGACTTCCAAATTCCATGACAAAATCGCTTTTTCACGTTTTTTTTTATTTCAAAACTTAAGCCAGTATATGTTCGCTCAAACGGCGGTGTTCTACTTGACCTCTGCTATAACCCTAAACTCTGACCGGAAGAAATGTTGTATATTTTCCGGCTGTATTGACGAATATTTTTCTGTTCTGTCATAATCTGTAGACTGAGGACGATTCCTATATCATTCATTCTTGAACCGAGCATGTCCGCGGAAATGAACAATCTTATTCCCAGAAAGAAAGAAAAGGAAAAGAGAAAGAATTCGCTAGACTGGCAAAAAAAAAAAAAAAAAAAAATTGACTGAGACACACGGGAAGCAAACAGAAATCTTACCGTCCAACCAACAATGAGCTAAAGTGGTGATTAATAAGCAAAAACTGAGCGTTGCAAGACTAGTCAGAGATCAGACAGATCTTGTCTTTCAGCTTCATATTTGAAAGAAAAATGACTGTTATTCCACCGGCCAAAGTGGACAAACAAATTACAAGACAAAACTCGATTGCGTTTCGACCTCTTAGGTCTTCTTCAGGCAAGCGAAACACCATTCAGGACAATGAACACGAAGAACGAGCGATCAACTTGTCTTCTCGAGTTACGGTCTTTTACTGGTGTCTGGTTCGAAAGAATAAATGCTAGGTTTTTTTAAATTTTATTTTTCTTTATTTTAAAACAAACAAACTGAGTTCTGATTGGAAAAAATGAATGACAGGCCCTGATTATAGACCGATGTTCCATGACATGTTTCGATTTGTTATAGAGCATTAAACTATTGTTATCCTATAAAATCAAAAATGATTCTTAACCCCTGTTGCTATGTGTGTGTTGTGTGTGTATATATATATATATATATATATATATAGAGAGAGAGAGAGAGAGAGAGAGAGAGAGAGAGAGAGAGAGAGAGAGAATGGTACTGAGGATCACGCAATCTTAAAACAGTGCTCAACCACAGTGGAGCGACATTTGTTATATTAAAAGCAAGTTAAAATCAAGCTTCTAAAAACATCTACAAATTTGTTTCACGCTGTGCGGTCGTCAGGATGTGATGAGCTTGTGTTGCCAGTGCCACGTATATATATAGCTAGCTGGTTTGCTGTTGTTTTTTTCCCGTGCTACATGTGTTTCTCAGGTGTTGGTTTTTTTCGCTGATAGGAACTTCCATCTGTGTCTGCAATTGTTAACCATTTCTATTCTAACATTTAGAGTTGCCAACTGTGGTTTACATAGTATAATGTATTTCTCTGTTAGGCATAGATTGCATTTTTTTGAAATGTTGTTGTATGATGCTGCTCTTTTTAAAATTTTCCAAGATATGTTGTAGTCTATGTCTTTTTCTTTAAGTTTCCAAATATATTTACTCAATTCTGTTTGGTTTTTGTATCTTTCTTTGTTGAATGATTGTTTATGGTTTGCATATCTAGTTTTGAATTGGTTTTCCGTGATACCTACATATGTTTCTTTTGCGTTCTCTGATGTTACAGTGGCTTGGTACACAATGTTGTTATAAAGGCATTTGTTGCTTAGGGGGCACTGTTCTTTTTTGGTACAGTTACAAGATTTCCTTTCGTTACCCTCCTTTTTTTCTGTGCTGCTTTTCATTTTGTTTGCTGAATCGATGGCATTTTTAAGGTTCGGCATACATGAATATGATAATTTGATGTTGTTTTTGTTGAATATCTTGAATAATTTATGGTCTTTTGGGAAAGATGATGTCAAGATTTTAAAGGATAAAACCAATAACTTTTACAAAATAGAACCTGAAGAGTACTCAAAACTCCTTGATAAAAATATCCAGAAAAATTACAGAAAGGCTGACAAGGCTACATATGATCACATCAGAAAGAAAGAAAAGGAACTTGTGCACCAAATGGACCTAAGTGACAGAGTAGAGACCACAGCAGCTAGAGAAGCCTTTATTACACTTAAAGACCACAAACCCAATTTCTTGAACAACCCAACATGTAGACTGATAAACCCTTCCAAATCTGAACTAGGGAAAATTAGTAAAAAAATCTTAGAGAAAACCATAAAAAACATAAAAGAAAACACTGAACTCAATCTCTGGAAAAACACATATGAAGTAATACAATGGTTCAAAAACCTCAATAAACAAGAAAATACAGTTTTTATAACATTTGACATAGTAGATTTCTACCCATCTATAGATGAAAAGCTACTAACTAAAGCTATAAAATTTGCCAACAAGTACACAGAAATATCAGGGTCAGAAATGGAAATCATTTTCCACACAAAGAAAACTTTACTGCACAATAAAAATGAAACCTGGATTAAGAACACAAGCAGGAATTCAACTTTCGATGTCACAATGGGATCATACGATGGTGCCGAAACTTGCGAACTTGTCGGACTATTCATGTTATCCAATATTCAAAAAAAACTTGGAAAACAAACTGGACTGTACAGGGATGACGGCCTTGCCGCTCTGAATGACAACCCTAGAAATATTGAAAATAAGAAAAAAGAATTGTGTAAAATTTTCCACAACCAAAACTTAAAAATCACAATAGAAGCAAACAAAAAGATAGTGAACTATTTAGACATAACGTTAGACCTCAACCAACACACATATAAACCATACAAGAAACCAAATGACACGCCTGTTTATGTAAACATCAAAAGCAATCACCCACCCTCCATACTGAAAACAATACCCAAAAGCATAAATAAAAGACTATCCAATTTGTCATGTAACGAAACAGTATTCAACAACGCTACAGCTGAATACCAAGAGGCGTTACATACAAGTGGCTACAATTACAAATTAAGATACGATCCAGACAATGATACAAAAAAGATGCAGAAAGAACAGGAAAAGGAATATCATATGGTACAATCCCCCATATGATGCAAGAGTTAAAACAAATGTAGGGAAAGAATCCTTTAAAATCTTGACATCATCTTTCCAAAAGACCATAAATTATTCAAGATATTCAACAAAAACAACATCAAATTATCATATTCATGTATGCCGAACCTTAAAAATGCCATCGATTCAGCAAACAAAATGAAAAGCAGCACAGAAAAAAAGGAGGGTAACGAAAGGAAATCTTGTAACTGTACCAAAAAAGAACAGTGCCCCCTAAGCAACAAATGCCTTTATAACAACATTGTGTACCAAGCCACTGTAACATCAGAGAACGCAAAAGAAACATATGTAGGTATCACGGAAAACCAATTCAAAACTAGATATGCAAACCATAAACAATCATTCAACAAAGAAAGATACAAAAACCAAACAGAATTGAGTAAATAATTTGGAAACTTAAAGAAAAAACATAGACTACAACATATCTTGGAAAATTTTAAAAAGAGCAGCATCATACAACAACATTTCAAAAAAATGCAATCTATGCCTAACAGAGAAATACATTATACTATGTAAACCACAGTTGGCAACTCTAAATGTTAGAACAGAAATGGTTAACAATTGCAGACACAGATGGAAGTTCCTATCAGCGAAAAAAACCAACACCTGAGAAACACATGTAGCACGGGAAAAAAACAACAGCAAACCAGCTAGCTATATATATACGTGGCACTGGCAACACAAGCTCATCACATCCTGACGACCGCACAGCGTGAAACAAATTTGTAGATGTTTTTAGAAGCTTGATTTTAACTTGCTTTTAATATAACAAATGTCGCTCCCACTGTGGTTGAGCACTGTTTTTAAGATTGCGCTGATCCTCAGTACCATTCTCTCTCTCTCTCTATATATATATAATACATATTATGTTTGTGTGTATATATATATATATATATATATATATATATATATATATATTTATATATATATATATATAATATATAATATATATATATATATTCGCTTACATCAGAACAGAAGTTCTGTTGCCAAATCGCCAAACGGCTGGAACCAACTAGTTGCACAGCTATGCGATGTGTGTCTCTATGGTTTAGCGGTACGCTCGAGTTATTCCGCTTCTGTTCTCTGGCGACGGTTTTTGGCAGCATACACTCTGATCTGTCTGTCTCTGTCTCTGTCTGTCTGTCTGTCTGTCTCTCACTTTCTCTCTCTCTCTCTCTCTCTCTCTCTCTCTCTCTCTCTCTCTCCTTCTCTCTCTCGCTTTCTCTCCCTCTTCTCTCTCTCTCTCTTCTCTCTCTCTCTCTCTCTCTCTCTCACTTTCTCAAACTCCCTCTATCTCTCACCATCGGTCTGTTTGTCTGTCTGTCTACCTGTCTGTATGTCTGTCGGTCTGTCGGTCTATCGCTCTCTCTTCTCTCTCTCTCTCTCTCTCTCTCTCTCTCTCTCTCTCTCCTCTCTCTCCCCCCTCTCTCTCTCTCTCTCTGTTCGTCTCTCTGTCTATCTGTCTGTCTATCTGTTTCACACACACACACACACACACACACACACACACACACACACACACAACACACACACACACCACGCACACACACACACACACAACTCCCTGAAGAGTCGCTGAAGTACTACACTAAAGACGGTACCATTCATTAGATTCCTCCACCTCTGTGAGTTAAGTGCCCACAGGCTGGGTCTCTGCCAATGGGTTTGCTGCCCTCGGCACAATGTTATCAGTCCATCGCTTCTCTCTCTCTCTCTCTCTCTCTCTCTCTCTCTCTCTCTCTCTCTCTCTCTCTCTCTTCTTCAGCAGTCCCCCGAAGGACTGTTTCAGCAAAGCCATCGGTGCTTGTCACATGGCAATACGAACGTAGTTTTCCTTTCTTGACTGATGTCAGCGGATTTTCATATGGTCCTATGTGTTGCTTGGTGGTTTGGCACTTTTTGTTCATTGGTGATAGGATCGGCGTTTTTGATGTTTATATCTTGCGGTAACACGTCGTTTTTTGTTGTTTTTTTTGTAGCTTTAATTCTTCTGTCCAGATCTGCCGTTAGCGTCCATATCTCAGTATGTCTGCATGAAGAAGGAATGTTCTACAACAACATGCAGAAGCCTGATTGTGCGTTTCATTGTGATGTCATTGTCCTTCCACACTCTAGCTTCAGTTTGGACCTTGCTGACGTTGTCTTGTGCCGCCATTGAAAAGGGTTTCTGCTTCGGATCCTTCATTGGTAATGTTGGATCTCATGGAAGAGAACTGTTGAACAGTGCTTCGCTTCTGTCCAGGACAGTGATAATTATAGAGAGTGATGACGGAGTAGTGGCTAGCCCTCAGGCTGCTGGTCTTTTCGGCGCTGATGTCCATGCGAAAGAAAATTTGGCGATGTTTCTTCAAGTCTTTGAACAAGATTTGCGAGTGCTTCCATACGCTATGACAGACACACTGACTGAAGGAACTGACGACTCGTTCGTTCGTTCGTTCGTTCGTTCGTTCAAGTCATCAGCTCCCACTGGAGCAAAGGCCATCAACAACAATCCGCCAGCGCGCCCTGTCCTGGGCTGCCCTTTCCAATTCTCTCCAGGTGTGTCCCGCTCTCTTCCTCTCTGCATCCAAGTCTCTCCTCCATGAATTCCTAGGTCTTCCCCTTCTCCTCTGTTCCTGTGGGTTCCAGCGCAGAGCATGTTGCGTAATGTCGTCGATGTCAATCACAGGCTTGAAGACAGACCTCGTCAAGATAGTCACCGACTTATCCAAGCCAGGAGGTATGGAATCAATGTCAACAGCCTCTATGTACGTCAGTTTCTTTGTTTATTTTCATAACCCGCCTTGGCTTAAGGCTGTGTCAGACCAGTTGACATAGGCTAGAACACCAAGGCTACATCAAAATGTCGTTATGCTCTGCATAGTTATGCGGGGATTGTCTTCAGTCGTGACAAGTTCTTAGCATAACATTATCAGTCTCCAAAATCCCTCGAAGTCGGAGTGTGGCTGCCCATGTGGCAGGGTAATCAAAAACGGTCACACACGTCATGTTCTCATCCCCAGCTGATGCATTTGTACCATTGTGTTCAAGTACTTCGGCTGTTCGGATGATCCCTGGAGTCTTTTAGCCAGGGTACGACAACAACAACAACATTTTCATAACACGGTAGAATTTGAAAATTACTGCTCTGCATTAAAACCCCACACCAAACCAAACCAAAAAAGCGCGTTCGTATCACACAGCAAAGAAAAAAAAACACACATACAAAAACGAAGACACAAATAAATATCAAAACAAATGAAAAATTGACTTCTTCGAATAACAGTTGTTTTCACACATGTCTGTTTGTTTTAATTGTCTGTCCGCAGGATCACACAAACACGACTGAATCGATTTGAACCAAACATCATCATCATCATCATCATCATCATCATCATCATCATCATCATCATCATTGACAACGACAACAACAACAACAACGACGACGACAACAACAAGTACCACCACCACCACCACCACCACCACCACCACCACCACCACCACCACCACCATCATCATCATCATCATCATCCTTCATCTTCCTCCTCCTCTTCTTCTTCTTCTTGTGGTTGTTCCTATTGTTGTTGTTTCATTATCATCATTCTTGTTGTTATTCTCACCATCATCATTATTGTTATCATTATCATTACTATCATTTTTTATTCATGTTTGATGAGCATCCGTTGTGAGGATTTCAGATCACAGAGCCGATCCAGGATCGGTCGGGAGGATCATACATGAACAAACAAACGGAGTGTAACGAAATGTGGCGTAAAGGTGGGTTTGTGGCCCAAGGGACCATCCCACTAAATTGTGAAGCGGATCAAGGTCAAAGGGCAAATCCAACATCCCTTTGACTCGGTAGTAGTCTGCGCTCTCCCTCATAACCTTCTGACCACCTCTGCCTGAAAATGCACACTGACTTTATGGCACTTTTTATGTCTCCCTTTGTTTTTAATTCACGCAAAGCACAGGTCTGTAAGCATGCCATCTTTTTTTTAAGGTGATTATTTCCCCAGCGACACTAAAAATCGTCGGCTTATGCCCTGAGCAATTCTGATCGAGATAGTTAACTTACCTTTCGCAAACACGCATGCTTATTTGGTTTATTTCTTCAATGTACGCGTACTTACACAAAACAGGCAACGTACATTTCGCAAACACGCATGCTTATTTGGCTTATTTCTTCAATGTACGCGTACTTACACAAAACAGGCAACGTACATTTCGCAAAAGAGCATGCTTATTTGGCTTATTTCTTCAATGTACGCGTACTTACACAAAATAGCAACGTACATTTCGCAAAGAGCTGCTATTTGGCCTATTCTTCAATGTACGCGTACTTACAACAAATAGTCAACTTACATTTCGCGAAAGAGCGTGCTTATTTGCCTATTCTTCAATTTACGTACTAAAAGAATAGTCACTAAAGTTCGCAAAGAGGCATGCTTATCTACTTATACGAATTTTAAGAATAGTCCGGTAATGACGGTCATAACCCATATCTGCCGGATCGAACTACATGACCTCCCTCCGTCTATGGGCCACCTATCGGCTATCACCGCTATTGTGCATGTTCAAAACACGTCGAATACTGATCCGCTTTGCTGTCTGCACAAAAGTGAGGAAGAGTCGGGAAAGTGGGGCGGGGGGGGGGGGGGGGGGGGGGGGGGGGGGGGGGGGGGGGGGGGGGGGGGGGGGGGGGAGGGGGGGGGGGTAGGGTAGGAGAGAACAGTGGAGGAGAAGAATGGTGTGGGTGGGGGAGGAGGGGGGGGGGGGGGGGAGAGAAGAGATGCTGATAGTAGGAATGAGCAGAACAAGCGGTGTGTGGATATATATAGCCACGGTGTACCAGACAAGAGATAACCCATGTCATTCCTACCCACCGGACACAAAAGTGCTGCCGTGTGTGCGTTTACTGTGAGTCCAGGCTCACCGCTTCGTAAATCTGAGGTCTGAAAACACTCTGTTTGCTTGTGTAGTTTTTGAAAATTTAAATAGATGTAATGTATGAATAAGATGGACGCAGCATGACGAGACGAAGCACCATACGACTAGATTGTAAGGAATATGAATACTCTCCCCTTTGGAGGAGAGAGAGAGAGAGAGAGAGAGAGAGAGAGAACTCGGAAATCGGAACTCGGAACATTTTAATTGCAAAGGCCACCGACCTATCTGCAATGAGGTCATGAAACAAAAATGAAATCACACACACTAACGCTGTAACATTTCAACTGATCACGCTCATTTACAAAACTTGCTCACACCAACTGTATAATCGTAAATTGAGTATACGAAAGATACTTACAAAATCACACCCGTATGTAGCACTCTCCCAGACACGCACAGCTCGCACATACAATTTCGCTCGCACTTACAATTGCGCGCGCGCAAACCACACACACACACACACACACACACACCACGCAGCAGCCGCGCGGTACAGAGAGAGAGAGAGAGAGAGAGAGAGAGAGAGAGGAGAAGACATCCGAAACATCGACATCATCATCTTCGTTATCTCTGTCGTCATCAGTATAATCGTCATCAACACTTCAATCTTTCAGATCTCAGCACGATTTAGAAGTCTTAGGTCTCTGTCTGTTGGTGTTTGAGAAAATGGTGCCATATTTACGAATATTTGGCACTGACGTGTGTATGATGTGATATCATCACTGTTGCCACCTCTAAAACCATCACTTTGTTTTCTGTAGACTTCAGATGTATCTAGCATACATTCAGTACATATGTTTCACATCTTTTTCTTCCCTTTTCCTTTCTTTCTTGTTCTTTCTTTTTTTCCCCCATCTCTTTTCCTTCGGATTACTCTCATATGTCATAAGTCATCCCTTATCTGACGAATCTCTTAGAGACTGGAAAATTGAAACACACACCACACACACACACACACACACACACACACACACACACACACACACACATACACACACGCGCACACGCACAACCACACACACACACACACACACCACCACGCACGCACGCACACACACACACACACACACACACACACACACACACACACACACACACACACACACACACACACTGTTTTTTTCTTTTCTTTTCTTTATTTTCTGTCTTTCAAAAAATTTCTTCTTCTTGTTTTTCTTCTTCTAATCGTAATTTTTGAGCAGAAAGATGCTTTTTTCCTTTCCGTTCTTTCAACTTCTGTTGGAACCAACTGACCGACTCACTGGCTAAACAAAAAGTGCTTCAGAAAGAGCTGGTAATGAGCAAAGCTTTAGTTTAACCTCATCATCCTATGATTCACACAAATGTATTATAGGTGTTAAACAAATTCAACAGTCTATTTCAAGAAACAACGAAATTCTTGTTTATAAAACCACGTCCAAATGTTCCAAATACGAAGTGCTCCGAAAATGTCTCTCACAGTTTGTTCCAGTGCTATATATACCTGCCACCTAGTTGACAGACTTGTGCTCACAGATTTGTATTTCGAGAGAGAGAGAGAGAGAGAGAGAGAGAGAGAGAGAGAGAGAGAGAGAGAGAGAGAGAGAGAGAGAGAGAACAGATTGGCATTCACAAGTTCATCTTCAAGGAGTTGCGTGTGTAATTCTTAACAATTTTATGTAACATGTATTGATGAAGTAACATCAATCAATCTGTTGTGGGAAATGTGTGTTGACTTTCCGTGGACCTTTTTCATTTTATGTTTATTGTGTATGATATTACTAGTAGTAGTAGTAGTAGTAGTAGTAGTATAGTAGTAGTAGTAGTATAGTAGTATCATTATTTACCATTATCATTATATCGTTATTTTTCAAATGTTGATCTGCAAACCTCTAAATAAACTTTGAATTGTCTTAAAGACGACATCAAGTGATGAGAAATGTGTTCTTTGTGTGTGTGCATGTATTTTTCCCACCGTAGAAGTCTTTGAAAATGTGCTGCCGACTTCGGATGAATACACTGTGGTGAACAAAAAATTGTTATTTCAAAATCATTTGTTTTAAACTGGTCATTCATCTTTTACAGAGCTCAATCGGTCGTTTCTTTTGAATCCTTCCCTGATATCCGCACCCTTTTAATATCCATCCCCACCCCTGCCTCACCCTCCATCCCCACCCCCAAACCCCCACCTTGCCTTCGCTTTCCTTTCCTTATTGTTTTGTTGAGTTTGATTTCGGTCTCGTTTGTTTATTTGCTCTGTCGATCAATCGCTGATTTCAGAATAACACAATGTATTCAGAGTCTAAAACCATCGACATAGATTCATCACCTCACCTCATCACCTATCCCTGAGTCTTGAAGACCGTTGGGGGCGCCTCAGAAGACTTCGCAACCAGCTTCCTCCACTCCTCCCGGTTCTCAGACTGCTCTCGGGCAGTTGCTGAGTGTGAGGCCAGTCCATGCACTGATGTTGTCCTCCCATCTCTTTCTCTGTCTTCCTCTCCTGCCTCCTCGCACTGTTCCTCGTAGAATGGTTCTGGCAAGTCCCGTTGATCTTGATACATGACCATACCATCTCATTTTCCTTCTTTTCACTGTGGACAACAGGTCTTCGTGTGGTCCAATGGCTTGCCTTACTCTGGTCTGAATCAATATAGATTAACAGGAAAACATATTCAGCAGGAGTTACCGTACTTGTTTATTGTTTATTATTTACTGTTCCCTGCCTCACTTCATATTTACTATAGATTAACAGGCTACAAACACATCTATCAGCCAGTCATCCATCACAGTGTAGACATGTGTATGCATAATACTATAACTGTACACATTCTAAATATTAATGTTAGCGCACCACCAAAAGAAAAAAAAAAAAAACGTGGGCAAATGAATAACAAGACAAAACACAAAAGTGTTTTGCCTTGTGATTCGTTTGTCCATGTTTTTTTTTTTTTTTTTTTGCGGTTTTTTTTTTTTTCGGTTTTTTTTTGTTGTTGTTTTTTGTTTTGGCGGTACGCTAACATTAATATTTAAAATCTGTGTCGATTTCCGCCTGCAGTCGCCTCTCTTTGCAAATTAGATATAACTGTAGAATTATAAAGACAGTCCCGCTGTCTGGCAAACTGCTGGTGGGTGGGTGATTTTTTTTTTTTTTTTTTGTCGGCCGGGGAGGGGGGTCAAATTGAGCAGGAGGGGGGAGTCGTGCGGTGGGTGGTGACCGGGGAGGGAAAGAGAGAAACATTAGCTGACACACTAATTGCCTGCCCACCCTCTTCCTCCTGTGCCGCCAGTTGACATTCACCACAGCTCGCTCACCTTGAGTCCAACACTCCACAGCTCTCTGCGTGTGTCTGTCTGTCCTCTGTCCGTCTGTCGGTCGGTCCGTCTGTCTGTCGTCTCCCTGTAGGTCACCTACCTCTGTCTGGTTCTCCACCAGTTCCCTGGTCATGTTTGTCTGTTGGTCTTCCTGTTAGCCTCGACCCCCCTCCTACCCCCTCCCCGCCCCCACCCCCCCCATCCCCCCCCCCACCCCCCCCCCCCCCCCCCCCCCCCCCCCCCCCCCCCCCCCCCCCCCCCCCCCCGCGCGCCTGCTTACTACCCCACCCCATGTCTGTGTAGCTCCTTGTTGGCATCCCATCTCTCTGTCTCTGTCTCTCTCTCTCTCGTCTCTCTTTCTCTGTCTTCTGTCTCTCTCTCTGTCTCTCTCTCTCTCTTCTTTCTCTCTCTCTCTCTGTCTCTCTCTCTCTGTCTCTCTCTTTCTCTCTCTCTCTTTCTCTCTCTCTCTCTCTCTCTCTCTGTCTCTCTCTTTCTCTTTCTCTCTCTTTCTCTCTCTCTCTCTCTCTTCTCTCTCTCTCTCTCTCTCTCTCTCTCTCTTTCACTCTCTCTCTTTTCCTTGTTGTGTGTGTGTGTGTGTGTGTGTGTGTGTGTGTGTGTGTGTGTTCTGTTTCTGTGTCCTTCTCTCCTCTCTCTGAGTGTGTGTGTGTGTGTGTGTGTGTGTGTGTGTGTGTGTGTGTCTCTCTCTCTCTCTCTCTCTCTCTCTGAGTGTGTGTGTGTGTGTGTGGGTTGTGTGTGTGTGTGTGTGTGTGTGTGTGTGTGTGTGTGTGGTCCCCAACCCTTTTTTCTGCCTTTCTGTCGTCCGTATGTCTGTACCTGTATTGCCATTAGCTATATTCTGCTCTTTCTCTCTTTCTTTACTTGTCTGTCTGTGTGGTCTCCTCTTTGTCCTCCTCCTCTTCCTCTCCCCTCTCTCCTCTTCTCTCGTCCTCTGTCTCTCTCTCTCTGTCTCTCCTCTCTCTCTCTCTCTGTCTCTCTCTCTCTCTCTCTCTCGCTCGCTCGTTCGCTCTCTCAGGATGCGTGGGCGCGTGTGTATTTATGTGTGTGTGTGTGTGTGTGTGTGTGTGTGTGTGTGTGTGTGTGTGTGTGTGTGTGTGTGTGTGTGTGTGTGTGTGTGTGTGTGTGAACGCGCACGTGTGTGTGTTTGCTAGGAAATCCAAGTAAAGGCTGTCCTGCACAATTCTTAGCTGCTGACAATGCTTTGGGTATGCAAGATTAGAGCTGACCTCTCTAACTGTTAACACTTTTTGACCTCCCTTGTATCCTTAAACGGATCTCAAGCATAGGGTCCAAGATGAGCACCTACATTAATACTGTGTACACAATGATTTTTGTTTTTCAGCAGTTTAATTCTCTACCACACTTTTTTTTTCGGTTTACTTTTCTACCCTTCACTGGCTACTATGGGGGGTGCTGTCAGGCTCCGTATTTGAACCCTTGGTGGTGAGAATACCAGGGAATTGTAGACTTTGTACATCTCCATTTTTGATGCTAAGGGAGCACGAAAACAATCAGCCGTGTTTCCCTGATGAGTCGGATCCAGCGGACGAAAGGTCTCGGAGCAGGCGATGTGAATGGTTCTGTCTTCAGGATGGGTTATGATGGTCCCCATAGGCTGCTAGAGAAGGGTTTTGTATTTAAAGAATATTTCCCTTACTCTTCATCATCTGTACAACCCCCCCCCCCCCCCCCCCCCCCCATCCTACCCCCCGTTGCCTTTTCCTCCGTCAAATCCTAGCCAAGTTATGAATGGAATATTTTGTCAGCCTGCGCTTGTTTATTCTCACCACTATATATATATATATATATATATATATATATATATATATATATTTATGTGTGTGTGTGTGTGTGTGTGTGTGTGTCCCCATGGCATTACTACTGAAAACTTACCAATCGCTTGTTTTCTGTGAAGGTAACCCCAAAGCACTTTGCAGCTACAAAAAATGGATCTAGTTGCAAAGTGGAAATCTTCAACGCTTACCTTGCGCTGAAGCGATCAAAGCTAGGTGACAAACTCGTTCATTTTCATTGTCCTATTTGTTTTGTGTCTTGCCTGAAGAAGACCTAAGAGGTCGAAACGCGTCGTGGTTTGTCTTGTGACTCGTTTGTCCACGTTTCTCTTGGCGGTTCGCTAACATTTATTTCAGATTAGCAACAAAAATGTGCAACTTGTATTATATTCATTTAATGTTCACAACACACACACACACACACACACACACACACACACACACACACACACACACACACACACACACACACACACACACACACACACCGCGCGACCCTCTTCCCCGGTCTCCCCATTCCCCACCCCCATCTAGTCCTTCCCTCCCCGTCCAGCCTCCCTCCCTGGTCTCCCTATCCTAAATGTGTGTGTGTGTGTGTGTGTGTGTGTGTGTGTGTGTGTGTGTGGTGTGTGTGTGTGTGTGTGTGTGTGTGTGAAGTCCGGAAGGAAAACAGACGACACAGCTGGGAAATCCACAGACCCCCCCCCTCCCCTTCCTTCCCCCCTGCCCCTCCCTTCACCTCCCACCCATTTGCCCCCCCCCCTCCCCCCCTTCCCTAGAAGAAACAAAACAACATTGGCATTAATCAGCGTCATCAGACATATGTCTTCCACATTTGTCAAACTCGCCTGCTCTTCGTTAGCTCCCTCCCCCCCCCCCCCCCCCTCACCACTGCCACCCCCGTCGCCTTCCCCATCTTCAACATACTACGCTCTCCTATTCTCTCTCTCTCTCTCTCTCTCTCTCTCTCTCTTCTTCTGTGTGTGTGTGTGTGTGTGTGTGTGTGTGTGTGTGTGTGTGTGTGTGTGTGTGTGTGGTGTGTGTGAGTCTCTCTCTGTGTGTCTCTCTTCTATCTGTCTCTGTCTGTCTCTCAGATCTGTAAAAGTCACACACGCAAACGCGCACGCACCCTCTCTCTGTCTCTGTCTCTCTCACTCTCTCTGTCTTTCTCTGTCTGTCTGTCTGTCTGTCTGTCTGTCTGTCTGTCTGTCTGTCTGTCTGTCTTCTCTCTCTCTCTCTCTCTCTCTCTCTCTCTCTCTCTCTCTCTTGTTCTGTTTAAGTTCTTGTTTTCACTTTCTCTGTGTACGTATGTGTTGTTGTTTGTTCTTTTCCTTTCTGTCTCTCTGTTTTTATCTCAGTGAATTTCACTGCACCAATCGTGAGTCGATGCCGTGTGTGTGTGTGTGTGTGTGTGTGTGTGTGTGTGTGTGTGTGTGTGTGTGTGTGTGTGTGTGTGTGTGTGTGTGTGTGTGTGTGTGTGTACATTACCTTTTGCTCAATCACTTTTCACTCAATCCTTTATTCTCGTGCGTAACTGCGAGTGTTCCCCTTCCAAGAGTTGTAGCAATCCCAAGTGTAACGTTACACTCAAAGTTTCACTCACTCATGGTTCATCCAGTTAGTATCATTGTGCGACTTTAACGATTTCAGACTATGTGAGAGGTACTGAATGCAAATGTTGACTATGTCACTTCGATTGAGGAAGTGATGTGAATGCAGTTAACGGAGTGGCCTACCTCCCCATTGTCATCATTCAGTAACTGAATGTGCCCAAGGAGTGATGCATTTCTGACAGTTGTGTTGTTGTACTATCATCACCATCATCTGTATGCCACTACGTATGCACAACTGATGTTTTAAACTGTACGTCGAACCCACAAAGATATATTTGTACAGCCAGTAATGTTAGACAGTTGATTCTAGGCTTTCACAGGTGAAACGTAACGGTACATGAGAATGAAGACGTGTGATCTGGCAACATGTGAATCGTTAAGACGAGATTGGGCAAAACGTCACACACACACACACACACAAAACACACACACACACACACACACACACACACACACACAACACACACACACAACGCACACACACACACACACACACACACACACACCACACACACACACACACACACACACACACACACACACACACACACAACAACACTCACCCCCCCCCCCCCCCCCCCCAACACACACATGAACAAACCAAACAGCCGAATGCAATTGACATGTTTAATCAGAAAACAGCGCGAGACACAACAACGAAATGGTGCACAATATATACACATAAGACGACATCTCCCAGTCTGTCATTAACATTGCACTGACTTCTGTCGTGCACAATGACTCGACCGCTCACTCATCGACTCATTCACCGACTCACCAAGTCCTACTCACTCACGCGCATAGCCATCACCATAACAACACAATCCGAAGACAAAACCGGCGTACACGATTCCCATACTCTCGTTTCCCAGAATTTCGATTTCTAAGGATCGATCCATTGAAACACATGTACATCTGACATGAACAGGAAGCAAGGTCAAAGTATCAACATACATAAGTTACTCTACCGAACAGACGTCGAAAGTACTAACGTACATCAAATACTATACTGAACTAACATCAATGTGTTGAGTGAACAGACGTGATTGTATAGAAAAAAAAATAGACATCAACATGTAGAATCGACGCACATTAATGTGTAGTATGAAAACATGTAGAATAAACAAACACCAATGTGTAGAATGAAGACACGTCAAAGTGTAGAATAAACACATCACTGCGAACAGAGATCTATGTTCAGATTGAACACAAATGATCGTCTAGAATGAACACACTCCAAGGTACAGAATGAACACACGTACATGTCTGGAATGAACTTTGCGTCAATGCGTAGAATGAACAGATATCAATATGTAATGAACAGACATCAACGTATAAGATGAACAGGCATCAGTGTCTAGAATGAACAAACATCAATGTGTAGAATTAACAGACAGCAATGTGTAGAATTAACAGACTTCAATGTGTAGAATTAACAGACTTCAATGTGTAGAATTAACAGACGTCAATGTGTAGAATTACAAACATCAACGTATAAGACGAACAGACATCAATGTGTAGAATTAACAGACATCAAGGTGTAGAATTAACAGACATCAATGTGTAGAATTAACAGACATCAGTGTGTAGCCTGTACAGTTATCAGTGTGTTGAATGAACAGACATCAGAGTATAGAGGGAAAACGACATAAATGGACAGAATGAACAGACATCAGAGTATAGAGTGAAAAGACATAAATGGACAGAATGAACAGACATCAGAGT
>CM065740.1:4336244-4338744 GCA_033310375.1 Conus canariensis | reverse complement strand
TGATGGTGATGATGATGATGATGATGATGATGAATGATCTTTATTTCCAAGGGTAACAGATAAGCAAACATGTTTTTTTTTCATCCGGCCCTTGCCCCCTAAGGGACTAACTATGCATGACTAGCGACTAAAACTTACAACATTTTTAACAAACACACACATCTTCACAACTACATTAAAAAGTTGATGAGTTGTTCCTCCATTAGCATTTAAGGCGTAGATGAATTTAAAGGGGGAAAATGCGGTAGGAGAGAGAGAGAGAGAGAGAGAGAGAGAGAGAGAGAGAGAGAGAGAGAGAGAGAGAAAGGGAGAGAGAGAGTCAAAGAGAGAGACAGACAGGAGAGAGAGAGAGACAAAGAGAAGGACAAAGAGGGAGAGAGAGAGAGAGAGAGAGAGAGAGGAGAGAGAGAGAGAGAGAGAGAGAGAGAGAGAAAGCGAGAGACAGAGACAGGAACAGAAAAAGAGAGACGTGGGCCTACTAGGAAGACGACCCAGTTTAATGTAGGATGGGATGCTAGCTGCTGACACTAATCTGGGTAGACACACTGAAGTCTGGGAATTCCCGTTGTGACAAAATCTCACCGACAATGACGACAGCAGTGTCAGCATGCGGAGGACAGCGAACATGTTTATGAGCGCACAGAGAGAGAGAGAGAGAGAGAGAGAGAGAGAGAGAGAGAGAGAGAGAGAGAGAGAGAGAGAGTGAGAGTAAATAGTAGGGGGAGGGAAGAGGAGGAGGGAGAGGGAAAGAGAATGAGTCAGTGTGACAGATATAGTGATGTGTGTGTATGTCTGTGTGCTTGCGTGCGTGCGTGCGTGTACGTGTGTGTGTGTGTGTGTGTGTTGTGTGGTGTGTGTGTGTGTGTGTGTGTGTGACAGGGAGAGAGAGGGAGGGAGGGAGATTGTGTGTATGTGTGTGCGTATGTGTGTGTGTGTGTGTGTGTGTGTGTGTGTGTGTGTGTGTGTGTGTGTGTGTGTGTGTACGCGCGCGCGCGCGTGCGCGCTCGCGCGCGCGTGTGCCCGTACGTTCGTTTGAGGGGTAGGGGTATTGGGGATTCATTTGTGTTCTTTGTGTTGTTATGTGTGTGTGGGGAGGGGAGAGGAGAGTGGCGACTGTTTGCGTGTGGTGGAATATGTGTGTGCATGTGTGCGAATGCTTGCGTGGAAGCGCACGCGCATTCGCGCGTGTGTATGGTTGAGGGTGGTTTTGTGTGTACACATGATCGTTTGTGACTGTTGCGAAAGAAGCGAACACACTGCTGTACTTATAGTCTGTCCCCAAAAGAGAGAGACAACGTTAACCTATGGCTTTAACTTAAAATATCCGCTCTCACGGAAACAATCACAACCTGTTCTCACCCTACTTACCTCTCCCCCTCCCTCACGCCCTCCTCTTAGCATTACCTCGTCCCACCCTTATCTACCCCCCTCCCCCCCCCCCCTCTCCCACACAGACACGTATACACTCCACATTCCCAGACCTGTAGTTTTCCTTTGTCTCGCTCAGTATACAGATCGTAGTGTTGACATACTGTCTGTGTCAATTTTGCTGTTGTTGGTAGGAGAATATCAGGGCGGGACTTTGTCACGTTTGTGTGTCAGGCAAAGTGAGTTGTGTCTCTCAAGTCGTATTTGTGAGTCAAGTCATGTCAATTTTGTGTGTCAAGGCTGTTCGAGATTGTATGTTAAGTCAAGTTTGTGTGTGAAATCAAGTCAAGACAGTGTGTCAAATCAAATTTGTGTGTAGTTTGTGTGTGTGTGTGTGTGTGTGTGTGTGTGTGTGTGTGTGTGTGTGTGTGTGTGTGTGTGTGCAAACTGAATCATGTTTGCGTATTAGGTAAGTATTTCTTTAGCATTGCGGGCCAAGTCAAGTCAAGTCAAGTTTGAATACAAAGTCAAGTTTGCGAGTCAAGGCAAGCCAAATGAAGTTCGCGTTTCAAGGCAACGGAATCAAGTGTAGGTATTAAGTCAGGCTCGTGCATTAGACGGAGTCAGGTGTGTGTGTTTCCCCGAAGATGGAGTATGGCTGCCTTAATGGCGAGATAAAAAAAAAACGGTCATACACACAAAACTCCACTGCCTGTCTGTACAGGCAGTGTCCGCAGGAGTATCAGCCTGCGTAGGCAGAAAGAAAGAAAGAAAAGAAAGGCGTGTATGTCACATCAAGCCGAGTTTGTGTGTCTAGTTTGTGTGACAAACTTTCAGGTCAAGCCAACTCAAGTTTGTGTGTCAGGTTTGTATGTCAAGTTTGTCACTTCAAGCCAACTCAAAATTGTGTGTCAAGTTTGTCACATCAAGCCAACTCAAAATTGTGTGTCAAGTTTGTCACTTCACGCCAACTCAAAATTGTGTGTCTAGTTTGTCACTTCAAGCCAACTCAAAATTGCGTGTCAAGTTTGTCACTTCAAGCCAACTCAAGTTTGTGTGTCAAGTTTGTCACTTCAAGCCAACTGAAGTTTGTGTGTCAAGTTTGTCACTTCACGCCAACTCAAGTTTGTGT
>CM065740.1:4326244-4328744 GCA_033310375.1 Conus canariensis | reverse complement strand
CACAGTAATAATTATGTTTATGTTTCCAGCAACATATTTCTTTACAGAGCTTTTTTCACATTAATAATTATGTTAGTGTTTCCAGCAACTATTTCTTTACAGAGCTTTTCTCACATTAATAATTGTGTTAGTGTTTCCAGCAACAATTTCTTTACAGAGCTTTTCTCATATTACGATGTTATTTTTTTCAAGCAACGTATTTCTTATACAGAACGTTTCTCCACGTTCGCTGGCTGCTTTTGGGGGTGCCGTTGAAATCTGTTTTTGAACCCTTGGAGGTGAGAATGCAATAGAATTACGGCTGTATTATAATTATCTCCACTTGATGTCAAGAGAGGACAGACACAATTAACCACGTCTTACTGATGGACACCGAATCAGCGGATGAAATGTCTCTTAGCTGTAGATTTGAATCATTGTTTTCGAGATGGACTACGATTTGTCTCCATATACTGCCTGCGAAGGATCTTCTGTTAATTATCTAAACGCGCGTAAGGCTACAGCTACCTCCACCTCCACTGTAGCACCCACCCGCATGTGTCCCACATGTGGGCGTTCCTTTCCGGGCCAGATCGGCCTCACCAGCCATCTGCGGACCCACATTCAGCGATTTTCCATCTGAGATTGGGGTCATGGTCATCTTCGAAACTCGAAGGACAAACAACAACCCCCTACCTTTCCATTTCCTCTCTGGTTTTGTTTTGTTTTTGTTTTTTAAGGCAAAGTGAATATTTTGATATCGTGACCCTCTATAGCGTCGACATTTAGTAAATACTTATGAAATTCCACTTTTCTGTCATTACAATATACGCAAAATCACTTTAGTGTGACTTACGGTATGCTAAACAAGACTGTGTGTGTGTGTGTGTGTGTGTGTGTGTGTGTGTGTGTGTGTGTGTGTGTGTGTGTGTCCCCCCATAAACCTCCCCCAAGTCAACAGTATGCTGATATAGCTGTCATGACCGGAGGTGAGATTTGTCACGATGGTACGTAGGCTGACGTCAGTCGGTATTAACGTCACCCCCATCGCCTGACAGTCAACTCAGAACGTAGATTGGTCCTCTTCTGTCCTTCTGTCTCATAATCTGCCCACCAGCTTTGTGTGTGTGTTGTTGTTGTTGTTGTTCTTTGATTTAACGTCTGTTCACCCAAAGGTGATATTAGACAAATTAAATAAATATCAAATAAAATAATAGTAGAGTAAAATAAAATAAATTAAATGAATGAAATAAATTGATTAAAACAAAATAATAGATAGATAAACTAAATAGGATAGAATAAAGAAATGTGTGCGTGTGTGTGTGTGGTGTGTGGGGGGGGGGGGGGGGGGGGGGGGGGGGGGAAGGGTAGGCATGTGTCACTGGATGGGTTTGTATTTTTTGTGGTGATGGTGTATGGTGTCCTTTAGTAATAGTGGGATAATCTGTCCTTCACCTTTCTTTCTGTCCTTCACGTATTAATCTATTCTATTAGTACATTGACAGATCTGATACATTATAAAGTATCTAGAGATTTGGACTGCAAATCAATTCAAGTTATGCGGTCCACAGCCCAGCCAATCATGAAAGCCATCCCAGGATTGCCACCGTGTAAAAGTTCGATCCTGTAATCTCGAGTTATGGTTAGAAAAATTGACTTGCATACTGCATAGAATATTCAGATTGTTTTAAATATCTTAAATCTAAAAGTAATAAATTCCCAATGTGTCCTACTATCTTAACAATTAACAGATATAATTTAATAACGCAGGAAAGAACAACAATTTAAATCAACAAATCAAAGAAAAATACCAACAGGACTGGAATGCAAAATTTGTGAAAAAATTTTAAGAAGCTGAAAGTCATTTACAATTTTTTCAATGGATAATGGCTCATAAGGTAGCAGCACGCCCCTAAAGTTTTAGTAATGAGTGCTTTAATTTCAGAACAGTGTAGGAGTAAATGCTTTATAGTAATCTGGTTTCCCACATATACAATTACATCTTTAGAAAATTTTGTTCTAAGAGCATTTAGACGAAGTTTAAACATCAAAGCTATAATATGTCTGGATTTTGTATTACTAAGATATGTCAAGAGTAACTTTGAATCTGCGATAGGTTCATTTAATCCATTTAATACAATTTTGTGAATATTGACTGTTTGATGTCATCAGAATATTATCAAATTCATCTTTAGATATTTTGTCAATATGTTTATAGCATTCATGTAAATCTAACTTTATATTCAGCTGTATTGTTCCTTCAACATTACGCGCTGCTCTTTTAGCTGCTCGGTCAACCACTTCATTATAATATATCCCATAATGTGAAGGTACCCAATAAAAAGTGATACTGATGTTTTTAGCTGATAACTGATGTATTGCATGTTTTATTTCTAGTATCATTTCGAGACGCGTTTTTAACATTTTGACATTTGATAGCTTGTAGTGCAGATTTCGAATCGACACATAATAACACTTTACGTTTGGGCCAGTTTGTTGGAAGATCTATGATATGCTGTAC
>CM065740.1:4303744-4308744 GCA_033310375.1 Conus canariensis | reverse complement strand
GAGAGAGAGAGAGAGAGAGAGAGAGAGAGAGAGACAGAGAAGAGACAGAGAGAGAAAGAGAGAAGAGAGTTTGTGTGTGTGTACTTTCCGAACCTCTGAAGTGAGTACATCAACTTGTCGAAATGGGGTCTTTCTATTTTTTTTTTCATTTCTTTTCTTTTTCTTTCTTTCTTTCTGTTTTGTTTTGTTTTTTTTGGGTGGTAATGGTGGTGATGGTGGTGGATTTTGTGTTTTGTTTTCTTTTCTCTTGTTTTTCGTAAATAAACTTTTCTATTCACCCAGTTTGGTTTTACATAGATTCCGGCATATTTTTGTCGTTGGAATTTTTTTTCAAACAAGTACACATAAAAAATACACGTTAACACATACACATGCGCGCAAGCGCGCGCAGCGCGGCCCACACACACACACACACTACACACACGCCACACACACAAGCACTCACACGACGCGCGCCGCCACACAACCACACCACACACACACACACACACACACACACACACACACACACACACAATCTGCGCAAGCAGAAAAGGTAACTGGGTGATATACATAGTCCCACTTTGTTCCGCTAAATAAAAAAAAAAAAAAAAGAAAAGCGATAGCAAAACATGTAACCAATTACTTTGAGAATACTTGCCGAATGATACTGGACAACAAAACGAACTGATCAAAGAGCGTAAGACAACATTATGTAGCTTGTGGTGTTGTCGTGTGTGGTGTGTGTGTGTGTGTGTTGTGTGTGTGTGTGTGTGTGTGTGTGTGTGAATGTCTCTGTGTGTGAGTGGGTATGTGTGTTGGAGGGGGGGGAGTGGGTGGTTTGGGGGCGTACATATGTGTTCGTCTATTTGGCGCCTAAAACACAACTTCGGTCGCAACGTCAAAAACAACAACAACAACAACAAAAAACAACCCAACATGTGTAGTTCTCTGGTGTCAGTTACCAGTCGGAAGAAAGCGAAAGGAATCCACTAAAACGCGTAGTACGATAAATGCGTTTACTTTGATATAAAAGAGTCACGGACGCAGAGTCAGTTGTTAAAAAAAAAAAAAGAAGTTTACAGTGAATCTTATTCTACCTGGTCAGGATCCGCTTCAGCTTCCATACCACCAAGACATAGGCTGTCGCTGAGGACTAAAAATGTCACACATGAAATCCTTCATAATTCAATTCCGCCTCTTTTCTACACGCCGGAGGCCGGAATAGCCCAGACAGTAGAACACCACCGGACTCGTGAATCTAGTGATCCCGGGGGTTGCGGGTTCGAGAACCTTTCGCAAAAAAAAAAAAAAAAAAAAAAAAAAAAAATCCTTCATCACCAGCATTCAAAGGACAAAGCCCACCATCTGTGTGTGGGGTGGGGTGTGTGTGTGTGTGTGTGTGTGCTTGTCTCTGTCTGTCTCTCTGTCTCTGTCTCATTCTCTCTCTCTCTCTCTCTCTCTCTCTCTCTCTCATGCGCACACATTCGAAACATTGGGCATCTACACTTGTCATTGAACGCTCCCGTTTGAGAGTGAGAAGTTCGATTGTTAATTAGGCCTATTTACTCCAGACAAGGACTCGAGACTTAGGTGCTCCCGCGTCTTGCGACGCATGAGGCAGTCAAGGCGCTCCACTGTGCACGGTCCTCAGCCAGTTTGCTGGTGTCACTCCATCCTCTGTCAACGAGTCTGAGGTTTCTCTCCACTGTCTGTCGCCAGCTCATCCTGGGTCGTCCTCTTTTTCCTCTGGCCTGCTGGGGTCTATTTCATGGTGTCACAAGGACGTCAGTATTTATTATCATTATTATTATTACTATTAAGAGTACTTATACAGCGTTTAGCCTTGGTCAGAGACCAGTAGCTCTGAGCGCTTTACGAAGCATGCTGTTGTGTGCACGACAGACTGCCTGCCTGGGCAGAGCCGACTGAAGAGCTGCCTGCTGGCGCTACATAATGTCGTTTCTGTTATCATTCGGTTGAAATATTAGTCACTCAGTTTTTTTGTTTTTTTTTTTTCAGTCATTTTTACCCTCTTTTTTCCCCACCGAAAATGTATGCTGTCAAGTCAAGTCAAGTCAAAATTTGATTTCCAGATGGAACATTGAATACGCAGAGAAACTGGTTTTTTTTTACATCAAGCCATCATAACAAAACAAAGAAACTTGAATAATAAAATAATGAAAACGAAGAAATACAAAGAGGGAAAATCAGCGGAAGAGGGCGAGGGAGGTGGTGGGGGTGAAATCTGAGAGGGGTGAGGATAGGGGGGGGGGGGGGGATAGGAGGAGGGAAGGGTAGGATGGAAGCGTGGGTGGAGGGAGGGGAAGTACAAAAAAGATCAATCCTATTATAGTTATTATATCAAGGAAGTAACAAGAGAGAGAGAGAGAGAGGAGAGAGAGAGAGAGAGAGAGAGAGAGAGAGAGAGAGACAGACAGACAGAGAGAGAGAGAGTTTAGTTATATACGATATTAATGCATTGTCTACAAAGCATACACACGCATAAACAGACATGTACATAGGCATAAACATATACACAAGGATACATCATGTACAATCACTGAAGAGTTATTTCAAGGGAATTTGAGAAAATATTAATTGCTAACCATCCATGAGATGGTTTTTCAGATTTTTCTGAAACTGATTTTTGTTCTTTATGTTTTTCAAAGTGATTGGTAGCTTGTTCCATACATTTCCACCGGAGTACAAAAGACTAGATTTATAAAGATTATTTCTTGGTCTAGGAAAGGATAATAAATGACTATGTCTATACGTGTTAGTTGTAAATGAATCTCTTATCTTTTTAGGAGCAGATCCGTATGTAACATTATGCATGCATACTGCCTGATTGAACAAAAAGTCTGTTGTAGAAGGTTAACATATTAAGTTGTTTATAGTCTTCTGTTGTTAGGGTGCTTGATTTTAGTAATACTAATTTTAATGCTCTTTTATACATTCGATGAATAATTTTCAAGTTGGTTTCACTGCAGTTACCCCATAGGGTTGATGCATAATGAATGATTGATAGAATATTAGCACAGAAGAAGAGCTGTGTGTATACGTGTCGTCCATGCCTTACAAACAGTATAAAAACAATTTCATGTGAAAAGTCAACTAAGATGCACACTTGACCATCCCAATGTGCCGAACCCCCTCTCCGGATTATGAACCCCATCCTCCCATTTCATGAATTTATTTTTCTCCTCCCTTTTGTTTCTCTCCCCCCCCCCCTCCCCCACCCGCTCCTTCCCCCAAATCCTCGCCCGCCCCCCCCCCCCCCCCGCCCCCCCCCCCCCCCCCCCCGTCCCAATGTTAAAACAATTCCAAATACATTGATTTGGAAAGACACATGCGCTTCTTCTTCCCTTTTTCTTCACTGTACAAAAAAATGACAAGCAGGAAGATGAAAGAGGAGAAGAACACACACACACACACACACACACGCACACGCACACACACACACACACACACGCACACACACACACACACACACACACACACACACCACACACTCCTGTCTGTCTCCTTCTCCTTCTTCTGCTTCTATCGCTGCTTCACAGTCTTTCAGCCTCCCCACCCCCACCCCCACCCCCACCCCACCCCTTTCTTCCCTGTCCCCCTTGCCTCCGCCGCCCTACCCTGATCCTAAAAGCACATGTTGTTGCTTGTCTCCCCTTCTCCCTCCAACGCCTCCGTCCCTCCTCTTCCTCCCCCCCCCTCCCCACCCCCCCACCACCCCCCATCAGTCTTCCCTATCATTCCCCCCCCCTCCTCCACCCCCCCCCCCCCCCTCAACCCCATTTCCGCCAGGCCCCGGCCTTTCATCTAGTTCCTCGTATTCTTTTCATCTTTTCCCTTCTCCTCCTCCTCTCCTCCTCTCCCCCCCCCCCACCTCCCCACCTCCCCCACCTCCCCCTCCCCGTCCCTTCCTCCCTTCCTCACCCACTCTCATCATTCCACGGTTACTTGCCTCTTATACATTACTCCCCCTCCCCTTCCCTTTTCCATGTTCCCAGCGGGGGATTTTTTTTTTTCTTTTTTTTTTGATTCGACTCGCTTGATCGCTTGCTTCAGAAGTACTGAAAAATTAAAAGAAAAAGAGAAGGAAAAAAAGAGAGAGAGACGGGGAAAACAAGAAAACAAAAGCAAGAAAAAAAGGGGGGGGGGGGTAAATGCCCCTCTCCCCGCCCCCTCCCCCCCCCCCCCCCGGCCTACCCGCCTCCACCGCCCACGGCGTCCCTTCACCCACCCACCCATCCACCCACTCACTCCCCAACACCTCCCCTCCACCCCGAAAAGACGAAAAAAAAAAAAAAAAGTGGGAAAGGTACGATGACAGGTCGAACCAAGAAGACCTCGTCGCCTTGTCATGTTCCTGAGTTTTCACACCTTTCTGTTCGGCATCTTCCAACACAACTGTCAGTCACTGCACCCCCCCTCCCCACACACACACACACACTCACACACTCCCCCCCCCCTCCCCCCCTCTCCTCCCCTTTTGTCTTGCCGGGTGAAGAGATGTGCCGTGTCCTCTTTCGCCGTGTAGTGGAGGTACAGGCGGTACTTTTTTCATTGACATCAAAGACTGCTTGTGCACGTAGAGACATGTTGCCGAGTTGAACGTTGTCTGCCTCAAGTCTGGTCGTATTATTTTTTTTCCTTTTTTTTTCGTTCTTTCTTTTCTTATTTATTTATTTTTTTGAGTTTTGTTCTTTTTTTAAAATCTCTCTCAGGTTTTTTTTTGTTTGTTTTCCTTTCCTTTTTTTCTCTCTCTCAATTGAATTGTCATTTGTAGTTATACAAGGTGTTAACAGTTGTACGGGCTACAGTCGTGAGTTGGCCTTTTCTGTGGATTAACCCTCTCTCACATCCTTTTCTTTCACGTTAGTCCTCACATGCACACCCTCCCTCCCCTCCCCCCCCCTCCCCAACCCACTCCCCTCTCGCACTCCTAAGGGTGTATGGCTTTTGTGGATTGAAATGTCTGAAACTCGCTCGGTCAGTGTCTAGGTGGTATG
>CM065740.1:4271244-4296244 GCA_033310375.1 Conus canariensis | reverse complement strand
CAAAACAAACTCCAACACCGGCAGAAAAACGATCATAATTTCTGGCGTTCTACTCCTCAAGCCTGTTTAGCACAGAGGCATGTTTATTTGAAAAACAAACTCCAACAAAACAAACTCCAACACCGGTAGAAAAACGATCATATTTCTGGCGTTCTACTCCTCAAGCCTGTTTAGCACAGACGCATGTTTATCTGAAAAACAAACTCCAACACCGGCAGAAAAACGATCATAATTTCTGGCGTTCTACTCCTCAAGCCTGTTTAGCACAGAGGCATGTTTATCTCAAAAAAAAACTCCAACACCGGTAGAAAAACGATCATATTTCTGGCGTTCTACTCCTCAAGCCTGTTTAGCACAGACGCATGTTTATTTGAAAAACAAACTCCAACACCGGTAGAAAAACGATCATAATTTCTGGCGTTCTACTCCTCAAGCCTGTTTAGCACAGACGCATGTTTATTTGAAAAACAAACTTCCAGCGCTGGCAGTAAAACGATCGAGCTGTCTCCCCGCTCTTGATCAAGCAGTGGTACATCTTGGCATACGTTGCTGTCAAATTCTGGCACCGTGAAATAAATGTCTGTAGAAAATGAAAAAAAAGAAGAAGATGAAAAGAATGGAAATAAATTGAATTAAACTGAATTAGTTTTACAATGAATATGCACCGGGACTACCTCTCAATTATTCTTTTTCTTTTTTAATCTTTCGTCAAGAACTTCCATTCCACTTTTTTGCGCCTCTAAGCGCGTCACCCGCGATTAATTCATACACATTTAAACCACAAACAAGCCAACAAAGAAAGCACAAACAGACGGTTAAAGCACTCACAGTGAACAGCACACCAGCGACACTATCACATTAACAGCCTGCGCTAATGCTAGCACCCAGAATAAACGAACACTACAGTCAAAAGCCAGACACTCTTAGAATGTCGGTAAACAAAAAAAAAGGCGGTAAGTAGGTGGGTGGGTGGGGGTGGGGGTGGGGGGTCGGAGAGAGAGGAGAAAAAAAATGAAGAAGAAAAAATAAGTTGGACACGCAGAGAGAGAGAGAGAGAGAGAGAGAGAGAGAGAGAGAGAGGGAGGGAGAGAGAGAGGAGGGGAGTCGACTTAGCGGGGCAAAAAAGGGGAAAAAAGAATGTTTTTCGACAACCGAAGTAAGTCATATGATGGACTCAAAAACAAAAACCAAAAACAAAAAAAAGGCGTTCCTAACGCTTTTTGCATCTGAGACAAAAGAAATTGAAAATCCCACTAAGGTACATCGATGGTACGTTTTAAATCTTGAAATAACACCCCCCATCCCCTCCCCAACAACTAAAAAAAATAAAATAAAATAAAAATGAAATAACCGCCACAGAATAACATCAGAGAACTATAAAATAGGCATTCTGGCTCACCCGGCTCCGCTGTTGCTCCGCCGGCTTACCCAGAATGCCTATTTTATAGTTCTCTAATAGTAAACACTTTACAAACATACATAATGTGTAGGATTATCTGTTTTTAACACTAATTTAGAAAACTTTTGAGACTTAAGTTTTTGCTTAATCCTTCGTTTTTCTTGATCGTTTTCAATAACATCATTTTCACGCATACATTCATCAAATGCATCCTTATCTTTCATATGAAATAAAACCACCGTCTTTAATTGCTCTCTAAAGTCTTTTAAAACTGAGTTATATTTTTGACATAAAATCCACACACTTATCCCAGCATGTCTTCCACTGAAAGCCAGTTTTGACAAAGCGTTTCTTTTTTTGACTATATCCTTTTCTGCTGAACAATCATCAATAATAAATAGTGTCTGCGTTCCCTCAAACTGTCTATAAAAGTGTTCTAAACACTCACTCAGTTTATTGCTGGGATCAATCAAATAGATTTCATCATCCATCCATATAAACCTTCTGTCGTGATATGCTTTGTTCCATTTGAGTGTTGGACAGAAAATTACAATATGATCAAAATTATAACTATAAACTGTTTGTAATAGGTCGAGGACAAATATTGTTTTTCCACAACCAGTCTGTCCACAAATCAATGAACAATGAGGGGTTTTTGTCATAAAGTTTAACATCGGCATTGACACCAAAGTCGTCTGCTCCATAGTTTTAAAACATAATTTAATCTAATCCAGTTATTGTTTTTATCATACTCTCTGTCAAAACTTGTTCAGTATAATAAAAACCTATAAGGTCTAAATGTGTAAGATTAATCCAGTTTAGTTCTGTAAGATCGTTTCTATTTAGACTAATATCAATTTTGTTGTTTGTTGTTATGACCTTAATATCCTCGCCATTGTAAAGAACAACAACAGTAACTTTAAGTTTGTCAACGTCTAAGTTTTGCCAGCTAATAAGAATTCCTTTCATAAGATTGTCACTGACGCCCAGAGCTCCATTTCTCGCCTCATCTTTTAAGACAGAAATTTTAAATATCATTGTGAACGTGTCTCCTAATTTTGTGCGTGGAATGAACTGTAATTTTGTAGAAGCTTTCTTTAAAACCGATTCTCTTCTGTGGAGGATGTACTGTTTGTCCCCAAACGGCTTTATTTCGATCTCTTTCCGACTGTTGTCCTCTGGCATAAGACTTACATGTAAAGGGCCAGAGTTCAATGCTTTTCTGAAACTTTTTTGACGGTCAAAAAATGTAAATGGGCTTAAGAATTCAAATTTTATGTCCCATTCTAAATATGGTTCTAAGTGCCATTTGCTGTCAGTTTTTCGAACTATTTTATATTCATACTGCCCTGTATTATTTGCTTCTAGATTGCGTAGTTGTTCTAGTTTAGGAAACCTTTTGTTGTCGTCAACCTCTTTGCGCTTATAATAACCATCTTTAGTGTACTCAAAACCATATAAAGTGCCTATCTCACCGTTTTGTTCAAAGTCCTCAACGTCTGCAAGGTCTTTTAATTCTAAAGTTACACACCTCTCAGGCGCTAATGTGACCCCCGAATCGTCTGGTCCACGTGACATTTTTTAAAACAACGTATTATTTTATTTCTAAAACAATGTGCAGGTTATCACATTTCACGACTTTCCCTGTTTTATCTGTGATCTTTATATTAAATGATCTGACCCTCCCACAAGCTAATCTTTTAAACTGTAAATTAGGGAATTGTATAATTTCATAATCGCAATATGCAGCTTTCCCTGATGGAAGAGCTCTTAAAACAGTTGAGGGCCTTCCATCATATAAGTTTTCGTCAGTGCTCAGCTCGTCCAAATGAACATAGAGTAATGAATGTAATGCAAGATCGAGCGGGTTTTCTCCCTCATAAGTAGTTTTGTCTGATGTAACTCTAAAACCATGATTGTCAGTTGCAAAGCCTAACATTTTAGCTAGCTCTACATCAAAAAGGTAATGGTCTACTTCTTCTTCAGGTTTGAATGTCAACATTATTTTCAAATTTGCATTGTTAAGTTTGAGAGTAATGTCGAAGTTACTCATTGCTTCTTTTAGCGAGCAAAACCCGTAATAACCTTCAGGTATGGTTAACTGGCTAACTAAGTTTCCTCTATTATCAAATTTTTTAATCTTATTATTCTCCTTGGATTCAGTTATATTAAACCATACGACTTTGTAAAAAATTTCATGGAGTGCGACCCTTTGGGTTCCGCAGTTATTATCAATAGCATATTCTAAAAACGAAGGACTGTCTTGTGTTGTTATTGTTACAAACATTTTTAAAACAAATTTAAAAATGAGTGCATTCAAATATACTAATGCAAAATATTCTGTCGGGCCGCACTACAATCTTAAAAATATAACAACTGACACCCTTGACATTTCTGTGACTCAGTCTGACGCCTTTCAAGTAAAGGTTAGTACTCCATTGGATCGTTATCTTAACCCTCCTATTAAAAACGACTACATCCCGAAAGTGTGGTTTAGTCATCCGATGCAGTTTTATCAGAACCAGTTAAACTTTGCTGTGTTTTGTGCATCAACTGGGTGTGGAGTGTCGTATGCTGATCATTTAAATCATCCTGATCCTTTGGTGAGGTCAGTGTATAGATTTCATTTTTATTACACCTTCAGACGTATTTTATCTGAACTGCAAGCGCCATTACCAAATGACAAAACGTTTAATCCATTCAGCAACAGAATAGATTACAAGGCTTTTGAAAGGATCTGTAACGAATTTGATATTGACCCAAAGACAGACTTTAGACAAAAGTTGGATCTTAATCATGGTTTAGGCACCCTTTATTTTTGGGGCGTGCACAGAAAGTATAACTATGATTGAAATCCTCCTTACACATCTTTTTCTTCAGGCACAACTGTTCACCTCGGGTCCATAGAGCAAGAGCATAAAACAGCATGGACAACATTTATTTTGGATACTTCTAAGGGCCTAACAAAAGCAGGAATAGAACGAATAAACGACTCTATTCGTACTTATGTTTGGTGTTTGCTAGGTTCGCAAGCACAAACGAGATCAAACATAATTGATCCTTCTACTGGCTTTGACGCCCAAAAACAGTATTTAGCAAATTTAGAGGATTCTATTAATTCTGCAATTGATTTGCCTTCAAGTATTAAAAGGTACCAAAATGTTTTGCAATACGCAAGATCGAAAGTAGACTTTGCTGTCGGCACTGGTTTATACATGCTGCCTTCTGACCTCAGACTTCAGATAGGAACAATAATAAACTATAATAATGAAATCCTTGTGGCTGGTAAAGAAGAGAAGGTCGGAAAAAACGACATAAATTCTAAGCCAGCAATAGCAATAAAAAAAGAAGCCCCACCAATCCCCGTGGCCCCAAACCCCCTCAAAACCCCATCCAATCCCCGTGGCCTCAAAAAATAATGACCATGAATATGAAAAGACGGCACTTGTTATTGGATTAACTGCCCTAGGATTACTTGGTCTTTATCTTACTATAAAGTAACCCAACTATTAAGACAACTAATGTCCATAAGTGCTCAGCCATAAAGCCAACTACTTTACTTGCGGCAGACAAAAGCCAGCTAACGATCCCTCCTATTATACCAGGCAAAGAATCTATTGCCTTACTGGCTAATTTTTTTAATAAACTTGCAAGATGATCAAGTTGTTTTTTTTACCCATGATTTATCTGATGGTGGTGATGGTGGCGGAGGCACTAACCCTTGCCCACCGCCGCCTGTAATAGCCAACACCAGTGTACTTATTGCAAATCCTAAGGCTGTTATAACACTTGCTAATGTGACACCTTGCTCTCTAAACAGTGTTCTTATTCGTTCTGCTAACGTTGTGTCTTCATATAAAATTCTTTGGATAGTTTCTCTTATTCTGCTCACTTGAGTTCGTAATTGTTCTCGGTTAGTAGACAACACTTCTAGTCTTGCTGATCTCTCTTGTTCAAGATCTTTTAGTCTTTGTGTTATTCTTTTTTTAACACCAGGTCCTAAGTTGTGGTCATCAGCATCAACTAGGTTTTCTTTTTCTCTTTTTATATGCTCATCTAGTTCACCCAGTTTTGCTAAATTGTTTGTTAATTCGCCTCTGATGCTTCTTAAAGCATGATCAAGGGCCGTTATTTCTCTCATAGGTAGCGGCGGATCGTGCATAGTTTTTAATGCTGTTTCTTCTGAAAAACTGGTTTCTGCTTGTATTATTTCGTCTGCTGTTGGGCTTAAATCTTTAAGTTCCATGTTTCGTATTTGGTTATCTGTTGGGAGTTCTTGTAGTGTGTTTTGAAGTTTAGCAACTGCCTCACTGTCTAATCTTCGCGGTTTAGCAATGCCAAGGCGATTTTGATCGCTCACACTGAGCCTTTGTCTAATTGTAGTCTTTGCTAAAAACTTTGATGGGTCTGGTTTAGATGTAAGCTGTACAGGTTGTCCTTGCTCGTTTTTAAAAAACAAATGGCCATCTTTTGTTTCAAAATCATTAGGGTCTATAAATTCGGGAGGTTCTTGGCCTAAACTTTGGTACAATGATCTGACCTTACTTTCTGTTAATTCATGTCGCAATGAGCGCAATGGATGTGCCAAAGGTGTCATTTCACTCATGTCGTCTCCAGGATCAAAAACATCATAATCTTCAATGCCTGCCATGTTTTAAAAATAATTAACTTTTTATTTTGTTTTATAAAAAAAATGTCACAAGCATATGGCTCAATTCTTGACCCGCATAGAAGACTGAAAGAGCCCTTTGGCGTGAAGGGAAATAAACAGAATATTATTGTTCCAAATAATCCATCTACTATTGATTCAGATCAAATTCTTACTGTTAAATTTCCAGACCTAGGAGCAGATGAAGTGATTGTGCCGGGATCTGCACGGCTTACTTTCAAAATAGAACTTGATTCAGCAACAGACACAAGCAGGACAGTTGTACAGAATCTGGGACGGGCAATCGTTAAGAAAATTTCTATAAAACTTGAGGGGCAAGAAATATTTTCTTTACACAATGCAGACATATTTCTAATCTATTCTGATCTATGGCTAACCGATAATGAAAGGGCCGATCTTGCGTTTCAAGGAATCGAAAATAACGAAGCACTAAAACACAGAATAGACGCCGAAGATGCTAAAGACAGTAACAAGGCTGAAGCTGTAAGTTATGCGTTTGGAAATCGCTTTTCTATACCCTTGGATTTTGAGTTGTTAAAAGCGCATGCGCCATACTTTCAAGGAGCATTAAAAGACAGATTGTCATATGAACTAACTTTTAATGAATACAAACGTGTCATTAAATCTACAGACTCTAACGCAAAGTACAGCATTTTCGACATCTCGTTAGAGTTTGACATTGTTAGCAACCCTAACTTAGCAAGGCTGATTGAGCAACAATATCAGTCAAAATTAGCAATATATTACGAAAGAGTGATTCATCATACTAAATATCCTAAAAGCAGGGCAGACACAATATGGAACTTTAGTTTTAGTGCCACAGCAAGATCCCTTAAAGGTATTTTATTGCTGTGTGAAGATGAAGAACCATTCAAAAGACAAAGTGAAAAGTTTATCAATCCTAAAATAACGAAAGTACAATGTTCAATTGAGGGTAGTCCTAACCAAGTCTACGGTAGTGGGCTTAAACCTTATCATCATTTTGATGAAATAAGAAAATTGTTTGGAGGCGGGAGGTCTAGAAGTCCAACAGTAGACCTTGTGTCTAAAGATCTACACCTTCACAGTGTTAGACTTGATGAATATTTAACAACGAAATACGGTTTATGGATTGACCTAAGGTCAACAGAGGATAATCAGTTGCATGGGAGTGGGAGAACAGTTAAAGACGTAATAAACATTCAAATTGATAAAGAAAAAGAGAGTGATAAACCACTTAATGTACATTTGTTTTTAATATATGATGCGCAGCTGAATATTCGAGATAACAGATTAAAAGATATCCAATACTAAATTATTTTTATTTTTAAAAAAAAGCATGTCTGTTCAGGTTTATCCAAAAGTGCCCAAAAAAGAGATAGTAGGCAACTCTGTTGCTGTAGACATAAAAACTTTCAGATTAACCAACATTACACAAATGCAACAAAAACTAGAGCAGGACCTTTCAAAATACAGTAAAACCAAACGAAGGTATTCTGCTGCCTTTAATGCTGTTACATATGTTAATACTGGAGAATCGATCACTAGTGCTCTATCAGCAGGAACAAGTGTAGGTCTCTTAGCAACAGGCGTAGGTGCACCAGCAGCTTTGCCTCTAGGCGGTTTGTCTTTAACTCTTGGCCTGTGTTCATTGGCTGTAAGTGCTGTCAGCAAAAAAATAAAAGCTAAACTCCAAAAGCACACAGCTATGGTTCAACTAATAACAGCTAAACTTAGTTCCTTCAAACTGATAATTGATAAAGCACTAGTTGACTCAAACATCACGGATGAAGAATTTAGTCGCCTACAGGCTGATTTTGAGGACTACAAAAGACAAAAGTTTGATCTTCAAAGAAAGGCAAGGGCAACTTTTTCTCAACAACCAGACACCGACCAGATAAAAAAGGAATGCTTAAAAAAAGTAAACGAGACATTAAACTCTGTTCTAAACAGCTCACATTAACAACACCAAAGGGCGTTTATACTTTAGTTTATGAGTCTAAGCACAAAAAGACCTCTGATATTGATTAATTAATTTAAATAAATATTTTGAGTTAGAAAAGAAGCTCAACATGGATAAGATATATGACAGTTTTGACTCTTGGTTAGATGCAATGGAAGAGGAAGAGCGTTTGTCAAAAGCTTTAAATGAGGTCGTTTTAGAAGTTATTGATCCAACAAACGTACAGGCAAGCGTTGTACATGCTATTTCTCAAGTTCCAAGTAAACTAACAATAAACCCTCCAGTTAAAGTAAGGTTAGTTGTTTTAATCGACTATATAACAATAAACGAAGAAAATCTAGAAGTCTGGGTCTCAACTAAACAGCAGACTATTCTTTCTTATAATGACTTAACACCCGGTTGGGCAGATCAACTTCTTACACAGTTTAATGAAGCCTCTGAAGCAGCTAAAATGAGAGGCTCTGGTTGGTCAGAGGGTGAAGTCCTAGACATCAGATTAAGACAGGCTAAGTATGAGCCGATTGTAGGCAAGTCTTACATTCCACTGCCTCCAACATTAGTTGCAAAGAGAGCAGTTCTGAACATAAAGAATTCAGACGACAAATGTTTTATGTGGTGCGTTCTTGCTAGGCTGCATCACGTTGCCAAAAATGCAGAGAGAGTATCTAACTATCAACCTTGGGTCAATGATCTTAACTTTGATGGACTCACCTTTCCTGTGGGTGTAGACAAAATTGATCAGTTTGAAGAACAGAATCCCCCAATAACTGTTAACGTATACACATGGTCTGAAGAAACCAACCTTCTGCCAATTAGAGTATCAAAGAACAGTCCAACAATAGGCGAACCAACCAAACACCATGTAGACTTACTCCTGATGCACAGCCATTTAGGATTGCATTACACGCTAATACGCACAATGAGTAGACTGTTGGTGCATACTTCAAAACAACATAGCAAACAAGAATTCTGTAGAAAATGTTTAACAAGAATTCCGTCCGTTCAAGCTGCGAGCGAACATGTAAAACATTGTCTCAGTCCAGTTGACTGCAATACAGAACTAATTATGCCAAGAGAAGGCAGTAAGGTTAGTTTTAAGAATTACAAAAAACTCCAGAGGTCTCCATACGTTGTTTACGCAGACTTTGAATCGCTTATTGTTCCTTATGAAGGACCTGCTCCAAAACATTTACCAAAAACAGTTATAATGAATAACCACCAGATTTGTTCATTTGCCTTCATTGTTGTCAGGTCAGATGGTGAACATTCAAAGCCAGAATTATACAGAGGACCACATACAGCAAAACATTTCTTAAAACGCATGCAAGAAGTTCGTAATGTCTGTTCTAATAATCTAGTCCTATCCGATCTTAAGATGACCTCTGAAGATCAAGATCGCTATGACTCAGCCACTCACTGTTGGATTTGTGGTTTAGAGCTAACACCTAAAAGTTTAAACCCAACAGTAAGAGATCATGATCACATTAGCGGAGAATTCAGAGGAGCAGCACATAACAATTGCAATCTTCAACTAAAGTTTGATCCTAGGACTTGGAGACTTCCTATATTCTTTCATAACTTGCGAGGTTACGATTCTCATCTTATATTGCAAGCAGTAACTAGCGATTTCAGGGTGTCATGCATTGCGCAGTCATCAGAAAAGTACATGTGTTTCACTTTAAATAACCTGTCTTTTTATGACTCTATGCAACACCTGATGGGGGGGGGGGGTTAGAGTCACTAGCAGGATCCTTAAAGACCTGCCCAATAACAGAAGAATATTTTGACCCAACGCTCGTTAGAAAGGGCGTTTATCCTTATGAGTACATGAACAGCTGGGAAAGGTTTGAAGAGCCAGCCCTTCCGCCTAAAGGTGCGTTCTTTTCTAGTCTTAGAGGAAAGGACATCAGTGATTCTGATTATTCTTATGCTCAAGAAGCGTGGCAAAAATTAGACTCTAAAACAATGGGAGATTACCATGATTCCTATTTAATGGCGGATACCTGTTTGTTGGCGGATATCTTTGAAAATTACAGAAAGACCTGCATGAAACATTATAGTCTAGATCCTGCGCATTATATTTCTGCACCTGGGATGAGTTGGGATGCTTTCTTAAAATTTACTGGTGTACAGATTGACCTGTTGTCTGGCCTACCAATGCTTCAGATGATTGAAAACGGATTGCGTGGCGGAATTAGTATGGCGTCTCACCATTACTGTAAAGCAAACAACAAATACCTAGACAACTATGATCCAAGTAGGAAGTCTAACTATCTTATGTATTTAGATGCAAACAATCTGTATGGTTGGGCTATGAGTCAATCACTACCGTTACGTAACTTTAAAATGTACACAGGACTCAAAGACACTCAAAAGTTTTTGAAATGGCTACCTACTCTAGAAGCTGATCGTAAAAGAGGTCTCATTCTAGAAGTTGATTTAGAATATCCTCATGAACTTCATGATTACCATAATGATTACCCATTAGCAGCAGAAACCCTAAAAGTGTCAATGACAGAACCGCCAAAACTTGTGCCTAATCTTCGTGACAAAAAAAATTATGTCTGTCATTACAGACTTCTCCAATTTTATTTAAGACATGGTTTAAAGTTAACAGCAGTTCATCGTATAATTGAATTTGATCAAGAACAGTTCATGAAACCATACATCATGAAGAATACTGATCTCAGAACTAAATCCGCAGATGCTTCAGAAAAAGACTTTTTCAAGTTGATGAACAACAGCTGTTTTGGAAAGACTATGGAAAAATCCGCACAAGCGCAAAGATGTCAGATTGGTCACTAGAGAAAACGATGCAATTAAGCTGGTGTCAAAACCCAACTACCAAGACTTCAGAAAATTTCATGATCAGCTTTTTGGTATAATGATGAAAAAAAAGAAAGTCAAATTGGACAAACCTGTTTTTATTGGGTTTACTGTTTTAGAGCTGTCGAAGCTTTTGATGTTAGAATTTCTTTACGACTACTTTAAACCCTTGTATCCAGAGTCCAGAGTTCTGTACACAGATACAGATTCCTTTGTAATCGACATCCCTACTGAAGATTTTTACAAAGACATGGAATTAGAAGTAGCAAAAGAGCATGCCGGATGGTACAACACATCTGATTACCCTAAAGATTCACCTTTGCATTCAGTTATTAATAAGAAGGTTTTAGGTAAGATGAAGGATGAATTATCTGGGGGCGTGATCAAGGAGTTTATTGGTTTAAGGTCGAAAATGTACAGTCTTGCTAGCCAAACAAAAACTGTTAAAAAAGCAAAGGGAATATCTCGCAGTGTTGTGCAGTCAAACATATCGCATGATAACTACAAAGAAGCATTGTTCAATAAAAAGACTTTTCATCATGACAATTACAAACTACGATCTAATCTACATGAGATTAACACAACAGTTGTAACAAAACGGTCTCTTGACCGCACTAACACAAAAAGAGTATTTGTTAAACCAGAGTATTCATATGCAATTGGTCATTGGAGGTCATTTGGTCAAGCGCAATTAGATACTCAGTAATTTCTTTATCCAGTATAGCCGGATTATTATTTGTGGTTGTTGTTTCAAGATTTTTGATTTTTTCAAGATTTTTGATTTTTTCATATAAATTAGGATCAATGGGTAGTTTATTCTTTATCATTGTTTTAATAATAAATCTATACGCAAATAATTTTTTTTGAGCTTCCATTTTAAACTCAAATGTATTTGCCTAAATTAACTGGAACTGTGTCTGGCGGGATTATCTGCAGTTCTTCCTTCACAAAAGATCTTCGGGGGGCTGGTCGTTTTGTTGTGTCAGTTTCTCGTAAATAATACACTGGCGGATTCATTTTCACAATTTTTTTTATCTCATATGGATCAACACTCCAAACTGGATCTGTTGCCCTGATGCGAGTGTCCCCTTCCGCTTCTCCCGGTGAATAAAGGTATCTCACTTTTAAACCAAATGGTAATAGTTTACTGGATGAAGACTCTTCAACAACATTTATTCGTTTGGTTTTGATTGCTTGTACTGGTTTTATCCCTTTAAATTCTTCATTATTCATTGCGCGCAAAACTGAGGGCAGTCTTCTAACCCATTCTGTGTTGCGAGAATTGTCAATTAGCTCTCTGTGATACTGGTAGGAGAAAAGTCTTTCAGATAACTGTTTGTTAAAGTTTTCAACCAAAGCCTGTGATCTGTGAACTCCTGGAATGCCTCTTTTAATGGTAACTCTATGTTTTAACAATAATTGATTCACTTGCCCTTTAAATTCTTTTCCGTCATCGACTTGAATCATGCGAGGATAAGTTAAGCGTCCTCGTTGGTATATCAGCTGTATAGCAACAGCAACAGCAGAAGCACTCTTTTGTGTTAATGGTTCCGCATCTTTGTATCTTGATGCTATATCAATGACTGTAAGCGCGTACTTAAATCTTTTTCGTCTAATCGTATCATGGGGTAAATATAGAAGATCCATTTGATGGGTGTCGTTTGGAGTTGTATTCACAAAGTGTGGTCTCTGTATTCGTTTAGGCGCTGGTAGATAAATTTGCCAAATCGCTTGTTTAGATAACCATTCTTTTGCTGTTTGTTCACTGACTCCCGCTGCTTGGCTAAGCTTTTTAATTGCTGTTATTCCCTTCCAATATCCTTTTGGAGAATAATAGATTTTGTACATTTTTATTCAGCCAATACTTTGTGCAACAAAATACACAGCGGTCATGCCAAAGACAATAAACAATATTTCTTGCATCTTTTGTTTTTCTGATGGTTGATAAAAGTCGCTGAATTTTGGTGGGGGCAATGTTTCAAATTGTTGGCCTGTTACTAGAAAATATTCTTTTATTGCCTGGTCAACATCTTTAAATGTGTAAGCTGCATGTCCCTGTTGTTTAAGTCTGTCGTTAATAAAATCTAACTGCTCCATTCTTTGCTTTTCATAGGTGTCTTGTGCAGCGGCTAGTTGCTCCATAGCTCTGTTATGTCTTTTTCTCTCATCGTTATTTTGTAGTTTACTAAACGCGTAATTACTTCCGCTAAAAGCAAGCGCGTTGACCACTGCGCCGCCTATCATCATTACGAGTGAAGCCATTTTTATAAATGTATTTTTTTTACATATTTATATTTTCTGGAATTATTCCTTGCTTAACTAGAAAGTCTTTCGTAGCAAACGAAGCTGTAATGACAGCAATCAACTTTGCTGAGTCTTCAAAATCTAGCTTGCCAAGATCTGCTGGTTTTATTCTTAACAAGCTTTTACCAAGCATTGTGTATCCTACACTTAGACCTCCAATAACAGCAGAATGGTATACGAGGTTGGCAACAGTTTTTTCGGTGCTCATTTTTAAAAAAATAAAATAATTATAATTAATAAAAAACATGAACAGCGACGATTTACTACAGCTGCAGGGCAGCCTAAACGTTCCTGAACTTATGATTACAAATAATCAAGTTGATGACCAAGCTATTATGCGCCAAAAGGAAAGGCTGTATTCTTTGGCGGCATGTGGAAAAACAAAACAGTACCTTGGAAATGAATTCAGCATAGAACAGATTCAACAGATGTCGCCACAAGACATTGTAAAGTATCACAACAGGTATGAAGCGCAACTGGGGTCAAGAATGGTCAAAAGTGTCGGACAAACTGTTCTTAGTTTGTACACTAACTCGTTAGTAGATTTGCGCCCATTGATTCTGAACAAGATTTTATGTATGATTTAACGCAGGATCCAGTTTTAACAAAGTCATTAGAGTCTCTAGGATGTGATCTATATTACAGATTTGGAACATTATTGTCGCCAGTAATTATGGGGTTAATTACGTTTAATCATATAGATTTTATTTCTCTTAAAAATGACCGAGCAGAAAACGTTGATGGAGAAAGTGACCCGTGAAAAGAATCCTGGGCGCGTTGAAGCAGGGAAAAAATTAGCAGAGTGGAACAAAAAAAGAAAATTAGAGTTACAACATATAACTCATAATGAAAAAACACCAGTTGTGCCAGAGCCACAACAAGAACAAGTTGTTTCAAGTCCCGCAACATCATCATGGATTATTTGGATTAAAAGAGTTGGCATTTTTGGCGTCATTGCTGTTGGTGGGGGTGGTTATTACGTTTATAAAACATATAAAGAAAGACAGCAAAAACCAAAGCAGCCCAAAAAATCACAGCCACTAAATACAAAATCTGAACAAAAAAGCATGCCAGAACCGCCAACAACAAAAGATCATTTTGATCCATTTGATATGCAGTAATATTTCAAGAACTTAATAAATAATTATAAGTGACTTGAATAAGAACTTGATAACGACTTCATGACGACTTGATGAAAACTTAAATAAGAACTTGATAAGAAACTTGAGGTAACTTGATTAAAAACTTAAGGTAACTTGATTAAGAACTAGATTAAGAATTTGGGGTAACTTGATTAAGAACTTGGGGTGACTTAATTAAGGACTTGGGAAAACTTAATTAAGGACTTGGGGTGACTTAATTAAGAACTTAATTAAGGACTTGGGGTGACTTAATTAAGGACTTGGGGTGACTTAATTAAGGGCTTGGGGTGAAAAGTGGAACTGGTAGGACCACTTGTCATTTGATATGCCAGCCACTTGCTTTGTGACTGAACAGGATGTGCCTGGGCGCTGAGCAGTGATTCGTTGTCGGGCTGGCCTGCAACTACTAGTTAAGCGCGATAAAGAACAGAGAAAGAGGCAGCTCACGCTATAGCAAAGAACGTGTTAGCGCACGCCCGCTGTGCGGACAGACCTATTGGATTAATAAACTAAGAAAGACGACAGAACTCTTTGAAAAATATCCGGAACTCTCAAATCTGACAATTTCTATTACACAAGCCATCGCGTTGACGCCAAAGATACATGCTGCTCTAAAAACCCACGCCGGTGTGGCAGCTGACTGGATGTGAAGAAGGTATGTACATTGTCAACTAACTGACTGTGTGCTGTGTTCTGTGTAAACAAAGGCCTCTTGTCTGTGTTAGTCGTAAACCCCACACACCAACAAACCGACACGCACACTGAAAACGGCGAAGTGGTGGCTTCCCATTCGAGAATGTTCAAGAACATTTGCTGATGCAATAATGTTGCAAGTTGACCTGGCCAAAGCGCGCCGCGAGCCCGGTGAGAGAAGAAACGCAGTAGGCGCGCGAGGCGTGTTTTATTGATTTTTAGGTCAGAACATAGGGAGACACACAGTTTGTAAACAGGACGCTCGGCCTGCTGACTTACTGCGTCGTTATAATTGTGTTGTCTTGGTCTTGCAAAAAAGCTGACAGTCAACCGACTGGTAGTACAGACTGTTTGGGGGAACGCAGACACTATTTATTATAGATGACTGTTCGGCCGAAACTGGCTTTCAGTGGAAGACATGCTGGGATAAGTGTGTGGATTTTATGTCAGAAATATAACTCAGTTTTAAAAGACTTTAGAGAACAGTTAAAGACTGTAGTTTTATTCCACATAAAAGATAAGGATGCATTTGATGAATGTATGCGTGAAAATGATGTTATTGAAAACGATCAAGAAAAACGAAGGATTAAGCAAAAACTTAAGTCTCAAAAGTTTTCTAAATTAGTGTTAAAAACAGATAATCCTACACATTATGTATGTTTGTAAAGTGTTTACTATTAGAGAACTATAAAATAGGCATTCTGGGTAAGCCGGCGGAGCAACAGCGGAGCCGGGTGAGCCAGAATGCCTATTTTATAGTTCTCTACATCGCAATAAGTCGGCCAAACTCATACAAGCAAAAACAAAACAAAAACAAAACAAACAAAAAAACCACACACACACAAACCAAAAAAAAATCAAACTTTCAAAGAATGAAAATAAACAGAAATGAATTGAAGTAAAAAGGGGTTTGTTTCCATACTGCTGATAATTCGTGGAGGCATTTTGCTTATAAATGAAAATATTGGTATTGTTATACATACAAGTTATTGTTGGCGCGGTGTCAACCTATGTGGCAGTTCTGCTTTTGTGTGCTCGTTTGTTTTCTTTTTCTTTTCTTTTCTTTTTTTTTAAATTTTTTTTTGGGTCTTTTCTTGTTATCAAGGAGGTGGCGTCCTCCTCACTTCTTCATGCCTTTGGGTCCTGATAATACAGCAGGCAATGACAAATTAAACGCACAAACTCGCTCTAGAGCGCGCGTGGCAACAACAATGAGACGGCAGATGTGTGTGTGTGTGTGTGTGTGTGTGTGTGTGTGTGTGTGTGTGTGTGTGTGTGTGTGTGTGTGTTCGAGTGAGCCATGCAGTGCACAACACTGTTTTAAACCCCTCCCCCCCCCCCCCCCCCCAAATAAAAAAATTTAAAAAAAAATAAATAAATAAATAAAATAAATAAAAATAATAAAATAATAATAATAACAGTAATAATAATGATAATAAAAGAAGAAGAAGAAAACATTTTTTCCTTGTTTTTTGTATAGGCTAAAACGTAGACAGTTAAATATGTTTTAGGACACACACACACACACACACACACACACACACACACACACACACATATATATATACATATATATATATATATATATATATATATATATATATGTGTTGTGTGTGTGTGTGTGGTGTGTGTGTGTGTGTGTATGGAAAAACAGTTGTTTATATGACAGTTTAACATGCTTTAGGATATAATGTGTCTATGGGGAAAAAAAGTGTTGTATAAATTGGTAGAATTATGAAATCATCCCCGACTGGATAACGTGAATGAAGTCACAAACGACCAACAACTGTCACTGATGACGTTGATCATCATGCAGATTAGGAACAATCCTCTCTCTCTCTCTCTCTCTCTCTCTCTCTCTCTCTCTCTCTCTCTCTCTCTCTCTCTCTCTCCACACACACACACACACACACACACACACACACACACACACACACACACACACACATACACAGACATACACACACGCACACGCATACACAGAGTTAGCTTGTTAGTTAGCTAGTTAGTTAGTTTTATGTTAGTTACACTAGTCAGTTAATTAGTGACTTAGCTGGAGAGACAGATCATTTTGCGGCAAACAACGTGTTCAATTTCGTTCTGCTTATTCCAGCTCTTTCCTGTAGAAAACATGTTACTGTAAATGTATTTTCTCTTAGTTCCTCTTTTTTTTTCGTATGACATTTAGGTGTGGTTTTCTGTTTTGTATGAGTAAATTACACTTTGCACGTTACTGGTTTTTAAACATACTTCTTGTGTGTTTACTTTCAATTCATACCTTGCACGCATCTTTTTCCCTGATGTTTGTTTTGGATAGTTGTTCGCCCTTACAACAGATACACGTTTGTACGTTCACATCAAATGCCTTCACTTTGTGCGGAATTGAAGTATGATTCCACTATCAACGGTTCAGCTGCACTCCCTGTTCGGTCGTGTATATTGACTGTAAAGCTGCTTCTTTTCAAAAACCTTTTTCCCCCAACGCTGAAAGTAGAACAAACAAGCTCTCACCACTCGCACTTTTTCCAAGAATGGTGGAGTTTTCCGTCCTCACAACGAAAGCTTTTTAGGGACGAGTTTGTCGCCGCAGTAAGCTACAGCATGGAGTCGTTTACTTCCGGCAGCAAACAGACCGTCTTAAATTCCAGGCCAATTTCAAAAGCACCCGCGGTCTCATTCTGTGTTCTGTGATAAAAACCGAGCGTCTGTTTCTAATAAAACAAACCAACAAACAAACAAAAAAGCCAAAGTCAAATGAACGACACCTAGAATCAATGCATAGCGGGAAGTTAAAAGGAAATAATGGGGGCCGGAATAGCTCAGTGATAGAGTGTCGGACTCGTAATCTGGGTGATCCTGGGGTTGCGGGTTCAATCTCCGCCGGGCCGTTTTCGGTACAGGGGGATTTTTTCCCTCGGAGTTAACATTGGTTCTGACTCCATTTCCCATACAGTCCTTCGAATGAGACCATAAACCGAGGTTCCGTGTGTGAACGCGCGCATAACATCTTGCACACACGTAAAATCCCATCACCAACTTTCGGAAGAGAAGGCCAGTTTGGCCGGTTGGTATGGATGACACGTTACACATAGCATACACCTTCCCCGAATTTGGGTGTGGCTGCCTTAATGGCGGGATGAAAAACGGTCCTACACACAAAACTCCACTCCCTTTGTTGGGCAGATGGGATTAATCCTTGCCTGTCTATACAGGTAGTGTCCGCAGGAGTATCGGCCTGCGTACTCGGAAAAAAAAAAAGAAAAAAAAAAAAAAAAAAGGAAATAACCTTAACCTTTGTGAAAAGAAATGATAATGATAATAATAAAAATGAAAAGAATGACGCTAACGAATATGTTTCCGATTTCAGTGATTTTAGTGACCCTCTTTAGTGTAACACGGACTCTTGAAAGACGTTTAAAAACCTCCCTAAAGACACATCTTTTTCCCCGGACTGATTAACGATATCCACTTACCTTTGTGCGCGGGTCTGCTTGTTTTGACGCGCTCGTGTGTCTGTCTGCATGTGTGAGTTTTGTTTTTCGTGTGTGTGTGTGTGTGTGTGTGTGTGTGTGTGTGTGTGTGTGTGTGTGTGTGTGTGTGTTTTGGTGTGTGTGTGTGTGTGTGTGTGTGTGTGTGTGTGTGTGTGTGTGTGTGTGTGCTTTGAGTTACAATGTTTCTGTAATATGCGCTTTGGGCTCTCGCGAGGTAAAGCGCTCTATAAATATCCTTTTACGTTACATTTTACATTACATTACATTTAGAGGGGACACACAGCGCTCGGTTTAAAACAGGTTGTTATACGCTGTTGATCCCGCTGCTTGAAATTATTCTTTCTACCAGGGTTTCTGTTTGTTTGTTTGTTTGTTTTTGTTTGGGTTATTCACTTGTTTGGATTTTATACCACTCCTTAGAGTTGCACTCTCCACTGTTTTTTTTTTCCCCAGACATTTGCTCCCCAAGTGACGGAGGAAGCGGAATATGTGAATTGCGCATATCCGTGTGTGTGTGTGTGTGTGTGTGTGTGTGTGTGTGTGTGTGTGTGTGTGTGTGTGTGGTGTTGTTCGTTGTGTGTGTGTGTGTGTGTGTGTGTGTGTGTGTGTGTGTGTGTGTGTGGAGTGAGTGAGTGAGTGCGTGCGTGCGTGTATGAAAAGGAGGGAACAAATGGTATGGCTGAAAAGGAGGAAAAAAGGCAGAAAAATAGATCTGTTGACTTAACGAGAGAGAGAGAGAGGGAGAGAGAGAGAGAGAGAGAGAGAGAGAGAGAGAGAGAGAGAGAGAGAGAGAGGGGGGGGGAGGGGAGGGAGGGGGTTACGAGTAATGTTACTTATAGCCCAGCCGACCGCAAAGGGCCATATAAGGGCGGTCACCCACGTTGAAATCAACACACAAGTCATCGCAAAAAAAAACAACAACAAAACAACAACAACAACAACAACAGAAGAGAAAGAAAAGAAAGAAAGAAAAGAAAGAAAGAAAAAGAAAGAAACAAAAAACAGAAACACACACACACATACCACACATCTCCATTTTATGTCGATGTAAAATATCAGATAATGAATGAATGAGACACACACACACACACACACACACACACACACAGGGGGGGGGGGGGGGTTGGAGAGAGAGAGAGAGAGAGAGAGAGAGAGAGAGAGAGAGAGAGAGAGAGAGAGAGAATGACAAGGGTTTTCTGTAAGCCTCCAAACCTGTAAAGATATGAACACATAGGAAAATGGCTGATCAACAAACGATTTTCAGTCAGTTTCGATTTTCAGAAACAATATTTGTCTCTGTGTTCGAGTAAATAGAAAATAAATATGGGTTACGTCTTGTAGGACACTTGTAGTTTCGCGGCACAACGATCACTTGCAAATGACAAGTGAGCAACTGGCATTCAATTATTTGACTATGTGCGTGTCTGTGATCACTCTATAACCTTCACAACGTGATAGAGAATGAGGTTCCTAATCCGCATTCTAACACAAAGGACATGGTGTGTGGAGAGAGTTACTGTAAAAGTAATGTCTGAACCAAGTGCACGCTGTTCTGAATTTGTTTTAAGATATTTTATTAAGCAAGTACTGTTTACGGTGATGATGTGGTTTGGAGCAAAGTATAGGGGGGGGGGGGGAAGAGAGAGAGAGAGAGAGAGAGAGAGAGAGAGAGAGAGAGAGAGAGAGAGAAAGAAAGAGAGAGAGAGAGAGAGAGAGGAGAGAGGGAAGCAGACAGACAAAACAGCAGACACGCAGACAGACGGACAGCATTCACTGTCAGAGCAACACACACACACACACACACACACACACACACACACACACACACACACACACACATATATATATATATATATATATATATATATATACATACACACATACATACATACATACAGTTAGACACGCACACAAACACGCACACACACACACACACACACACACACACACACACCACACCACGAACGGCAATCACTGTCAGTACACACACACACACACACACACACACACACACACACACACACACACACACACCACACAAACACGCGCGCGCGCGTGCACGCAAACATACATGCACACACGCATGTACGCACTCGCAGGCACGCACGTACGCACGCACACACACACAGAAAGAGACACACACATTCTCTCTCTCTCTCTCTCTCTCTCTCTCTCTCTGGATGTATGTATGGTGTATACACATATGCACGTATATATATATATATATATATATATATATACATACATATATATATATATATATATATATATATGTGTGTGTGTGTGTGTGTGTGTGTGTGTGTGTGTGTGTGTGTGTAACAATTTACTAGTGGTGTGAAAACAAGGGCAGGCTAACAATGTCCCCGTCATCACATTACTGACTTGGCAAAGATTTAAAAAAGATGGGGGGGGGGGGGGGGGGGGAGGAGGGGGGCGGGGAGGGGGGGGGGGGAGGAGGGGGGGCGGGGAGGGGGGGGAGGAGGGGGGGGCGGGGAGGGGGGGGGGGGGGCGGACAGACGGGGATGAAAAGAAAATTAGAATGATAAAATCACGGAAATAGTTTTTAAATGTAAAAGCCTTCACTAGCGCGCGCGTGTGTGTGTGTGTGTGTGTGTGTGTGTGTGTGTGTGTGTGTGTGTGTGTGTGTGTGCGGGCGCGCGTGCGGGCGCGCGTGCGTGCGTGCGTGCGTGCGTGCGTGTGTGCGTGTGTGTGTTGTGTGTGTGTGTGTGTGTGCGCGCGCGCGCGCGCATAGCGTTTACACGAAGACACACTTTTTTACAAGAATATCTCAATATCCATACAACAATTGTTGCTGCTTTAAGGAACATAAACACATGTAGATAATTGCGTACATAACCGATTAACCGAATGAGTGAATGAATGGTCAACACAGAAAGTTGTTCAGGACCTATGCATCTTGCTGCACGTGACCTTGTAGTAATACCGAACATTGATTTTTGTTGTTTCATTGAATATCTAAATAGACCATGAATAAATCTAATCAACGATAAAAATAATGATAATAGTAATATGATAATAACAATGATAATAATAATATTACTAATAATGATGATGATAATGATAATGTGATAAGAATCGTAATGACAATGATGATGAAGATGATGATGACACTGATGATGATAACAACAACAACAACAATAATGATCATGATAAGAATAACGCTGAAGGGTTAAAACGACAACGGAATAAGCGACAGGAGAAAACAACAACAACTAAAGATCAATAGGAAAGACAGAAAAGGGGGGAGGGGGGGGGGGAACTGACGGTCACAGGAAACAAAATACCCAGGGAATGGACTTAGAGAAAGAGAGAGATAGTGTTGCTTTACAGCTCAGCCGACCGCAAAGGGCCATATTAGGGCTGCCACCGCGTTGAAGTCAACTTAGAAGCCATTAAAAAAAAAAAAAAAATTAATACAGAAAATGAAATAAAAGAAGGAAAATAGAATAAAGTAAAATAAAGTAAAACAAAACCTCACTCACAAAAATCCTTTAAAATGAACCTTCTAAAAACATACCGGAAATTTCGGTGAATAGACTTCCCGTTGTCTTTTAGCTATAGTGAACCCTGACTGCCCTGTCTTCCCACTAACCTTTTAGTAGCAGTGCTCCGGGGGTGGGGGGGGGGGGGGGGGGGGGGGGGGGGGGGGGGGGGGGGGGGTTCACAATTACACAGGTCTAGCTACGAATGTGAACATGAACGTTTTGCCTGTACACACCCCGTTAGATCCTCAAGGCAGTTCATTCCCCGCGGACAGTTGATTTCACATCCAGGCTGGCGGCCTCTGTCGGAAAGAGATGATGAAATTTATAGCCCAGCCGACCACAAAGGGCCACATCAGGGTTGTCACTGCCTTGAAGTCAACTCACAAGTCATTTTTAAAAAAAATAGAAAAATAAAAAATGAAATGAAATATAAAAACAAAGACCAACACCTCGTCCACGCAACTTCAAGATACACTTTCGAAAGAAAAATCACACCGGAAATTTCGTTGAAAAGCTTTCTTCCGTGAAATCTTAGATCAGATGAAAAAAAAAAAAATGTTGATCTCTTTCAGAAACTCAAAGATCACAACAGGTGGGGGACATCTCTGAACAAGGTTTTCAGGAAGTCTGCTGTGAAGTATTTTTGATGTTTTACATCATGCACGTCCCAACGCTCTAAAAGAACACGTTTCACTGTGAGTGGGGCATGACATGGAATACATCGCGGAGCTTCTTCAGCTTTCAAGAAATAAGAACGGGTGTGAAATAGTGGCCTGCGTGCAAACGGCACAAGGACTGTCTCTTCTTTACTGGCCTCTGTCCAAGCCCACAGAAAACTACCAGTTGTACTGGTGAGACTTGGGGAATGTGAGTGGTAGACCTCATGGTGGTGAGCGTGTCCTTTTTTGTCTACCGTCTGGTCAGAGCAGAATATGTTTACCAAGTCGAAGGTGTTCAGAATGTTTAGTGGGGAATTTTCTTTCTTTCTTTCTTTCTTTTTTTTTTTTTTTTTGTGGGCATGGCCTGGCATACTGTTTGTAAGGGTGTGGCAGGTTTTTTTTTTTTTTTTTTTGGTTTTTAACAGAGGAGGCTTTCAGCATGTGAGCATAGACCTCAGGGTAGACCTGGCTTGCCTACTGTTTGTATGGCCATGGCATGATTTTACACAGGAGGCTGTTAGAATGTATGGACCTCAGGGTAGACCTGGCATTGCCTGCTGTTTGTAAGGGCATGGCGGGTTTTTACACAGGAGGCCTTCAGAATTGTGAGTATGAACCTCGTGGGTAGACCTGGCATTGCCTACTGCTTGTAAGGGCATGGCGAATTTACAGAGGAGGCTTTCAGAATGTGAGTATGGACCTCGTGGGTAAAACCTGGCCTTGCGCACTACTTGGTCAGAGCAACGTGGGTTTACACTGAAGGCATTGTCATGCCTGACGTGGAACTGAATGGTTAGGATAGAGCATGCACTCCTCCACACATAGATCTAGCTTGTTCGTTTTGTTGAAAGGAGGGGGGGGGGGGGGGGGGGACTGGGAAGGGAGCGAGCGGGAGGAGAGGAAGCAGAGGGGGGGGGAAACAAGGGCGCGGTTAGACAGGTGTCCCGTCGCGCGATGGCGTCGAGGATTCATCGGTCTGAGGACGGTATTGATGGAACATGAAGCCCGCCCTCTCCCACTTTCGGCCGCCTTACCCTGCCCGGAGCTGAACCCGGTCCCCTCTGCTGGTGGCGGAGAGGGTTCCGGGGTTCTGTCCCCAGGGTTTCCACTTCATGACCATGCTGTACAGGATCTTACGCGTGGGGTTTATGGAAGATGTCAAAATCAACATTCAAAAAAAAAAAAAAAAAAAAAAAAAATCTCAAAAATTTGCTTTTCTCGAGCCCTTCGAAATTTTCCCCCCCCCCCCCCCCCCTGTGTGTGTGTGTGTGTGTGTGTGTGGTGTGTGTGTGGTGTGTGGTGTGTGTGTTGAAGTGTGTGTGTGTTGCGCGCGTGTGTGTTTTGCGGCGTGTTTCGCGCATTTTGTGTGTGTGTGGTGTGTGTGTTTTGTGCGCGCGCACGCGCGCACGCGTTTTCTTCATTCCTCTTCAGATCGATATTTCTATCGCTGAAACAATTGCACCCCAAACGCCGTAGCTATCAGAAGTTAGATACTGGACGCAAAGGGGAAGAACAATAATCGGATTGTTTTTCAGGGGATTTTTTGCTTCGTTTTGTTTTTTTTTTGTTATTCTCGTCATTATTTTGTGCACGTGTAAAACTGTACCCCCCCCCCCCCCCCTTTCCCTTTTTCCCACTTGCACGGACAAAATAAAACACCACGTGGTTCGAGAAGGAGATTACAATGAATGCGACTGTTCCCCGCATCTGACATCTGACGGGCACGAAACGATTAATGCAACAACAACCCAAAAAACAACAAGAACCAAAAAACCAATGATTTCATAAATATGAGTGATGTACCAGAAGAAATCTTTTAGAGTACGTTAAATTGTCCGTGAGTGAGAGGGGCGGTGGCAGAGTGTTCTGTAAAAAAAGAAATATTCCGAGTTAATTTTTGGTTCCGTTTGAAGACCGATAGTTAAGGCCGTTTGTAAAGACCGTCTATACTCCAAAACGCTTACATGGATTGATGCATTTGGGCGTATTCCTATTTGTGAAGAGTGACTTCAAGGCCATTTTAAGACTAGGCTACATTTCAAAACGCTTCGTGTATTATTTGTATATCCTTTTGCCGTATTCCTATTGGGAGAGGGATTTTGAAAAATCGCTTCCATTGTCTGGTTCTGGATCCAGCCCGGGTAGGTTACAAAAAGACTGATGTCTTCACTGCAGCTAGAAGAAACAGCTTCTTGTTATTTTTATTAGGGTATTTTTGGGTATTTAAAATTAGCGCCTATCCTCGGCCCCGACCAAGCCTAAGCGCTTAAATAAACACACTACCTCACTCACTCAAACGGGTGCCTAAAACCCCGGTAGAGCGGCCGAAGAGCAGCCTAAATGGCGCTCATTCAGTCGTTTCCCGTACC
>CM065740.1:4265492-4267992 GCA_033310375.1 Conus canariensis | reverse complement strand
CAGAATATGTTTACCAAGTCGAAGGTGTTCAGAATGTGAGTGGGGAATTTTCTTTCTTTCTTTCTTTCTTTTTTTTTTTTTTTTTGTGGGCATGGCCTGGCATACTGTTTGTAAGGGTGTGGCAGGTTTTTTTTTTCTTTTTTGGTTTTAACAGAGGAGGCTTTCAGCATGTGAGCATAGACCTCAGGGTAGACCTGGCTTGCCTACTGTTTGTATGGCCATGGCATGATTTTACACAGGAGGCTGTTAGAATGTATGGACCTCAGGGTAGACCTGGCATTGCCTGCTGTTTGTAAGGGCATGGCGGGTTTTTACACAGGAGGCCTTCAGAATGTGAGTATGAACCTCGTGGGTAGACCTGGCATTGCCTACTGCTTGTAAGGGCATGGCGAATTTACAGAGGAGGCTTTCAGAATGTGAGTATGGACCTCGTGGGTAGACCTGGCCTTGCGCACTACTTGGTCAGAGCAACGTGGGTTTACACTGAAGGCATTGTCATGCCTGACGTGGAACTGAATGGTTAGGATAGAGTCATGCACTCCTCCACACATAGATCTAGCTTGTTCGTTTTGTTGAAAGGAGGGGGGGGGGGGGGGGGGGGGGGCTGGAAGGGAGCGAGCAGGGAGGAGAGGAAGCAGAGGAGGGGGAAACAAGGGCGCGGTCTAGACAGGTGTCCCGTCGCGCGATGGCCGTCAGAGGATCATCGTGTCTGAGGCACGGTATGATGGAACATGAAGCCCCGTTCTCTCCACTTTCCGCCGCCTTTACCCTGCCCGGAGCTGAATCCGGTCCCCTCTGCTGGGTGGACGGAGAGGGTTTCCGAGTCTGTCCCCCAAGGGTCTTCCCACTTCATGACCCGATGCTGACTACAGGATCTTACGCGTGCGGTATGGAAGATGTCAAATCTCAACATTCAAAAAAAAAAAAAAAAAAAAAAAAAAAAATCTCAAAAATTTGCTTTTCTCGAGCCCTTCGATAATTTGTCCCCCCCCCCCCCCCCTGTGTGTGTGTGTGTGTGTGTGTGTGTGTGTGTGTGTGTGTGTGGTGTGTGTGTATGAGTGAGTGTGTGTGTGCGCGCGCTGTGTGTGTGCGCGTGTTCGCGCATTTGTGTGTGTGTGTGTGTGTGTGTGTGTGTGCGCGCGCACGCGCGCACGCGCTTCTTCATTCCTCTTCAGATCGATAGTCTATCGCTGAAACAATTGCACCCCAAACGCCGTAGCTATCAGAAGTTAGATACTGGACGCAAAGGGGAAGAACAATAAGTCGGATTGTTTTCAGGGGATTTTTTGCTTCGTTTTGTTTTGTTTTGTTATTCTCGTCATTATTTTGTGCACGTGTAAACGTGTAGCCCCCCCCCCCCCCCCCCCCCCTTTCCCTTTTTCCCACATGCACGACAAAATATACACCACGTGGTTCCGAGAAGGCAGATTACAATGAATGCGACTGTTCCCACGCATCTGACATCTGACGTCACGAAACGATTAATGCAACAACAACAACAACAACAAGAACCAAAAAACCAATGATTTCATAAAATATGAGTGATGCTACCAGAAGAATCTTTTAGAGTACGTTAAATTGTCCGTGAGTGAGAGGGGCGGTGGCAGAGTTGTTCTGTAAAAAAGATAATATTCCGAGTTAATTTTGGTTCCGTTTGAAGACCGATAGTTAAGGCCGTTTGTAAAGACCAGTCTATACTCCAAAACGCTTACATGGATTGAATAGCATTTTGGACGTATTCCTATTTGTGAAGAGTGACTTCAAGGCCATTTTCAAAGACTAGGCTACATTTCAAAACGCTTACGTGTATTATAGTATATCCTTTTAGCCGTATTCCTACTTGCGGAGAGGGATTTTGAAACTCGCTTCCATTGTCATGGTTCTGGATCCAGCCACGGGTAGGTTACAAAAAGACTGATGTCTTCACTGCAGCTAGAAGAAACAGCTTCTTGTTATTATTATTACGGGTATTATATTGGGTATTTATATAGCGCCTATCCTCGGTCACAGACCAAGCGCTAAGCGCTTTACAATAAACACACTACCTCACTCACTCAACGGGCTGCCTACCCAGGTAGAGCCGGCCGAAGAGCAGCCTACTGGCGCTCATTCAGTCGTTTCCCGTACCATGCAAATATCAGTCACTCATTTTCATTTATCTCATTTATTCCTCCAGTGTCTCACATAGGATGCATGCGATGTTTATACGTGTCCTCCATTACCACCGGTACACGATGGCACACGATAACAGCAAGTGACCATTTTTGTGGCTTGGTAAGAAATACCAGGCGGCTATCTTCAATCTCCATCAATTTTGCCAGGGCAGCGGGGAACCCCCCTGCTCTTTTCGATTTTCAACTGCCGTGGGTTCTTTAACGTGTGCAGGGGGCCAGGAAGGCACACGGGTCTGACTCGCTTATAGTCTCCATCCGATGGACTTGACGTTCAGTTCGGTTTGTCGTTCAAACTGGGAAAGAAAGGGCGAGAAAGGCAGGGCTCG
>CM065740.1:4237992-4247992 GCA_033310375.1 Conus canariensis | reverse complement strand
TTTTTATTTATTTATTTTTTTTTATAGTACTGAGTGATGACGTCTTCCGGGTCTCTCTTTAATTAATACTTCCGTTCGGATCTGATTTACATCAACCGCAGAGGCTTTTCTGAGAATGAGTCTGTCTGTCTGTCTGTCTGTCTGTCTGTCTCTCTCTCTCTCTGTCACACGCACCACGCGCACGCGCGCGTGCCCGTGGGCACACACTTACGCATGCACGCGCGCGCGCGCGCGCGCGCACACACACACACACACACACACACACACGCACACGCACGCACGCATGCATGCACGCACGCACGCACATATACACACACAGCTGACTGAAATAAGCAACTAAACTGAAGGATAGGAATAGGCATAAATCATTTCTCTGTCTCACCCTTTCACCTAATCCCCTCCCCTCTTGCTCTCCACCCCCCCCCCCCCGGCCGCTCCCCCCCCCCCCCGGCTCTTCCTCCTCCCCTCCCCCCCCCCCTCTCTCTCTCTCTCTCTCTCCCTCATCCATTCGTTCCAGATGTTTTGGCAATCCCAGAAGTGGTGATTTCCATCCTGATGCACGTCTTTCCTTGTTGGTCCAAGGAGCGACAGTTGGTCTATACTCGTCATAAGTTAGCTGTGAACGTCCAAAGCTACGGAATGAATAGGTACTTGGGAAAACTACGAAAGAGAGGCCGAGCAATTCCTTTGTCTTTTTACTACGATAAGTAAGGAAGGAAACTTGATCTCTTATCTTTGCTCTGTGTGGGATACGTTTTACTGGCTGTACATATTTCCCCCTCTATAATTCAGTGATTTTTTATTTTGATAGGAAAAACAAAGAAACGAATCAATGTTTCAGTTTCAGTTTCATCAAGGAGGCGTCACTGCGTGCGGACTAGTCCATATACGCTACACCACATCCGCTAAGTTTGGAGACCACACTACGCCTGATTTTAAAGCTGATGGATAAATGAATGAACATCTAAGATGAGAGAATTGAAGAAGAGGGTCTCGTGGCTACGACTTAGCATATGTCTGACCTACGCATTAGCGGTGGTCAGACGTTGAGTGCCTACCTAACATCGGTTTTGTTGTTGTTGTTGTTGTTGCTGTTGTTGTTGTTTTGGACAACGTCATATACTACTACATTCATCGACTCCTCTACTAGACGGGCTGAGCACACGGACAGACGAGTACACGAGGAAATGAGAACGTACAGTTAAACACTGCGTTAGCTGTCGATGTTTGTTGTTGTAAAAGCAATATCTGCACAAATGCTACCACAACCACCACCACCACCACCACCACTACTACTACTACAAACCCCACCAAGATCGCTGATGTGAAACGAATCGTTTCTATAACTATAACGTAACAGCAACAACAAGAGAAAGAAGTAACAATGATTTTACACATTGTTTTGCCCATGGGTAATCCAAGAAATGAAAGAATTGTACCGGTGATATATTCTGGTGGTACCGCTGATGTATTCGAGCGGTCTCGGTGACGTATTTGAGCGGTATCAGTGACGTATTCGAGCGGTATCGGTGACGTATACGAGCGGTATCGGTGATGTATTCGAACGGTATTGGTGAGGTATTCTCTGTACACCGTGACAAACGTTTAGAAAAAAGATTGTCAGTAAAACGTGAAGACCTCTCTTCCCTTCCCTGTCAGTTCCCAACCATCTGTCTCTCGCGCGCTGCGTCACTACGCTACCAAATGTTTCCTCCACAAGCCTGGAATCATCATCAGCCACGATGGACCGTCTGTTGCGTGAGATCCTTTCATTCCAAACTTCATTTTAAAACTGATTCAAAGATGTTGAAGACGCAGAATTCATACCTCGCCTTTGTAAGATTCCCGGTCGTGCTCGCAGGTAGCTGATGACGCTCGCTGACGCAGCAAGTTTCGGGGCTCGACGGGCTGAGCAACACAGTGTCAAGCTTTGGCCGAACCTGACCGCTATATTGTCAGCAGATGGTTGGCAGATTAGAACAGTTTTCCATTGGGGTTCACTCTCCAACTAATATTTGCTTGCAATCGTCCGATCAAAATCGCTTTCCCGGATCAGGAGCAAATAATCCATGCAAGACTTACATCCCTTCCGAAATGTTGATGTTTCAAGCGTGTGTATTTTCTTCGTCCCTGGTTTACTGACGTCAATTCAGTAATCAATTCCACAGAGTGTTCGTGAGTTCAAACATGCCGAGAATTGAAAAGACTGAATTACAAACACAAAGAAGAAGCGCATGCGATGATCTAAAATCGGCTGAATGTGGAAACATAATTATGTTTAATTAATTGTGAGCCTTTGCGAAACGACGGACGAGTGGGCTTCTTCCGTAGAGCGAAATCGATAACGTTGCACATACATCAGCTGGGCTGAATACCCAAGTTTATGGGCAGGTCTCTACTTTGGTATTCAGAAAAATAAAACACACACGAAGGTGCGGGTGGGACCCAGAGAAGTACTGTCCTCAGCTGCCGAACAATCCAGTTGGGAGCAATCCTGCATCACCCTTGGAAGCCTGCGCTGTGTTCACATAGGGTGCAGGCACGCACAGGGCATTCCATTAATACGTCAAGGGGCGATATTCCTCCCTGGCAGATGCCATTGTGCAATGGCCACCGGAAGAGACACGACAGAACCTCCACGGGGAGCGTTCCCATGGGTGGACCAGCCCCTATTTCATGACTGCAGAGCCCACCGGCGAAAAACCCCACCGTCAAGCAACTGCCCGTGTGCCTCCCGCAGCCTCACTCGATGCTGTTCCATTGACAATTGAAGACAGTACAACTCCAGACACGGCCAGGCGTTCGCCATGAGGTCTTGCGTGCACTGCCCAAGTTTTACGGGCAGGTATTGACGTTGGTATTGCCTGACTGCTAATGTCTGACCGTTGCCAAGGTTTTAACCTGTATTGCTCTCACAATGCCTTCAATTTCTTCGTTTGAACGGTAGCATTCGCGTAGAGTGCGCGCGCATAAAGCGAGTTGAAAGGTCAGGTATGCAAATTTAATGTGTCTTGCGTGAGGCTGGCGACGTCCGTGCGGAGTGTGGTGTGTCTGCAAACTTGTCTCACGCGGTAAATATCTCGCTTCGTCTGCGGGCCGCTTAACTGCTTCCTGGCGATAGATTTGTTCAGTTGGCTTTGTGCCCTGCCAGGTAGGCAACCACGTATGCCAGCTTCTTGTCGACTGTTCAGCGAGAGCGGGACACTGCTTGCACGTAGCCATCGTGTGGGCGAGAGCCATCGCGTGTGTGTGTGCTTACGCATCAAACTTGGCAGTTTGCGACGACCAGTTGCGATGTGTGGTGGTCGGATGATATGGGAGCACACTGCCATCAGAAACCAGTAATAACTGTTTTCTCAGGAAAACGGTCGTTATCTTCAGAGCAGCGGGGTTAAGTTGATATCCCTGAGGATCACAACCGTTTCCCACTTGTTTTTTGTCCCGGAAAAGAATCATTATGTTATACATTCGAATTACAATTGTTTTGCCTATTTCCGCGGAGAAAACAGTTATTATCCTTACGGAGAGAGAGAGAGAGAGAGAGAGAGAGAGAGAGAGAGAGAGAGGGGAAAAAAAGACGCAAATAGGAAAACACAGACGCATACACACACACAGACACACACACACACACACACACACACACACACACACACACACACCACACACACACACAACAAACACACACGCACACACACACATAAATACAACACCACACACACACACACACACACACACACACACACACACACACACACACACACACACACCACACACACACACACACACACACACACACACACACACACACCATACACACACACACACACACACACACACACACACACACACACACACACACACACACAAACACAGAGTACAAACTTTCTGCTTTAGGTCACTATTTGTATCTGTTCTTTTACCTGTCTGTATCTTTGTTTAATATAATTGCTATTTCTGGCTGGTGTATTGGTGGCTTGGGTTCGTAACTTAGTGGGTTTTTCTTTCCACAAACATGAGTTTTGTGTGTGTGTGTGTGTGTGTGTGTGTGTGTGTGTGTGTGTGTGTGTGTGTGTGTGTGTGTGTTTTGGCATGCATATTGGTGTTCATGGTTTCTATATTTAGTTTGTATAGGGTTGTAATTGAACGGGGTTTGGATATGGGCGGTGATGTGCTACATTATTCTTTTTTTTTTTTTTAGGTTTGATGCTGTTGTCTGTTTTTTTCTTTTAATTGTGATTTTGCTGTGTGTTTTGACATCTGATGGTCTTTATGTTCGTGTTTTCTGTTTGGTATATGAGTATTCAGGACTTTCGTGTTGATGTTTTTGACTTGTGCTTTGGTTTGAACGTAAGCGCTTAGAGCTCGCATAGGGCGTGTTCAGTTCTTTGTTTACTTGTGTCTTTTCTGTGTTGGTCTTTTCGATTGGTGACGTCAGTTTAATGTTGGTGCATTTGATTGTATGCAAGTTTTTCCTTTTTTTTTTTTTTTTTAGTGCGGCGCGCATGTGTGTTTGTGTGTTCGTTTTTCTTGATTCGTATTCGGGTGTGCGTCGAAAGTCCTAAAGCAAGTGTACACCGCAACCGTCAGACTCCATATGGAGTGTGCCTCCAATGCCTGGTCAGCTGCTGCAAAGACCAACCTGGACAACCTGACAAAGGTACAGAATGCCGGCCTCAGACTCTTCACAGGGGGCATGAAAACTACTCCAATACCAACCATGGAAAAAGACAACAGGCATTATCTCACTTGTGGAGAGACAAGAAAAATTCCTGCGGCAAAATGAGAAAATGAGAAGGCTACCTACCTACCTACCTACCCACCCCCTACATTCCACATCTAAGGCTTCCGCAAAGAACAGATTGAAGCGACAGAGCCCACACCACCTCATAAAGGCTCTAGAGAAGAACCTTGACTAGCCTCTCACAGATTCCAGTCAACCTGTTGAGATGCTGCGGGACTGGGAGGACTGGCAGGCGGACATCCCGCCTATCACCTTTAGTATCCCGGGCTTAACAGCCAAAGCACATCACACAGCAAGGAACTCAAGTCTCGGATCCTCGAAACTCTCAACACCTCTTACCCACCTATCACCTGGGCTAGAGCATACATGGATGGGTCAGCAGAAGAGGCTGTGTAAAACGGTGGAGGTGGAGTTTTCATCGAGTTCCCAGACGGCAGATCCTTCAGAAAGTCTGTGGCCACAGGCACGTATTCCACAAACCACCGAGCTGAAGCCTGTGCCCTATTGGTTGCTGCCCAGACCCTTAACCAGCAAGGCAGGCTCCCCACCAACACAGTCTTTCTGACAGACCATGAATCCATCCTGAAGAGCCCCCAGATAGCAGGAGGGGAGCAGCTCTTCTCCCATCTTTCACGTCTCAAACTCTCTCATACTGATGCTACAGGCTCCCAAACTCTTACCCACATCTTACAGTCCTGCCCCTCCTATGAAGCCTTGCGACGCCAGATAGCCAGAGCCATCAGAGGGGGACGCAGTCTCCTCCAACAGAGAACTGCTGTAGGCCTGCAGTGGATCCCTTCTCACTGTGGCATAAGAGGGAAGGAGGAGGCTGACCGTCTGTCCAGGATCTGCAGCAGGCAGGAACAGCCAGGGCATCCAATGTCCTACAATGAAAGCTAAAACCATCCTGAGGAACAGCTTCAGGAGAGCGTGGTGCCCCGTCTGGACGTTTAGACTGAAGAGGACAGCATCCACCAACTCGACAGAGCAGCTCAGTTACCATCTTCAGGCTGCGAACAGACACTGCCAGCTCTTCACCCATCTCTCATGTCTCAAACTCTTTCATACTGATGCTACAGCCTCCCAAACTCCCACCCACATCTTACAGTCCTGCCCCTCCTGTGAAGGCTCGCGACGCCAGACGTGGCCCAGTCCGGTTGAGATCCAACAGGAGAAGCTGTGGGGACCGGTGGGGTCTCTGCGGAGGACTGTGGACGTCGCCTTACTAACCGATTGAGGATCTAGCATGGCCGGGAACGCGAAAGAAAGGGATGAAAAAAAAAAAGAAAAAAGGGTGTGCGTGGTTTTTTATTTTGGTGTGTTTTGTTTGAATGTCTGTGTTTTGGGTTTGTATGTTAATGTTTCGACATATTTTTGTTTTCGGTTTGTGTATATATATAATATATATATATATATTTTTTTATTTTTAGATTACACATTAAATTTAGGGTCCTACATTGTTGTTTTTGGTCCGCATGCATTTTTCATTTGTATGTTGGAACTGAAATTAAACTAAATCGTCGCACTTTTTAGGCAGATTAAGGTAACGCTGACCAAAACCTGTAAATCTAAGTAGTAACCAAGGGTCTGAAAGACATCAAGAACCCAAACGAATACAACAAAAAACGGACGCAAAAAAAACAAGCCAACGATGAACGAAGGTGCAACAACAATCAAACCAAACGGCCAAGCGCCAGTATTATCCAACGGTTGTCCAACAACATTCACTACCGAACGGTCCGGCGAGGGTTAGTCCTCAGGTACCAATTTGCCTAACACAACCCGAATTCCCCCGAATCAGCTTCACGGCTGAACGGTTAGGGGAAACCAGGAAATCAGCTTAAAAACAAGACAAGCCAGCCTAATTCATAGAAGCTGAGGGAGCGAAAAGTTTGGTAGTGAAAACACACACATACGTGCAATCAGGTTAACGTTGAGTTGGGATTTTATGGCCGTTGTGGGGTTTTTTGTTCTTGTTCTTGTGGATATTCCTTTTCCCTTCTTTTCTGTGGTGTCTGTTCTTTTTACACAGACAGACAGACAGACACACACACACACACACACACACACAACATTCACACACACACACACACACACACACACACACACACACACACCTCCTCCCATCCTTTACCCCCCCCCCCCCACCCCCCCCCCCCCCCCCCGTCCATCTCCCCGAACCTCCGTTACCTGCCACCCCTCCCCTTACCCCTCCTTACCCCATCTCCGCAGACATACACCACCCGATGCCATGTCTACCGAGGTTACTTCGCTGCATAATTGATTACTTTCAAAACAGCGAGCGCTGGCAGGAGAACTTTCTTCCTGAACTGACAGATTTGCCCTAACACTTCTGTAGAAGATTTCCACTGAATCGTCCTGAAACTCACATGACACACACAGACACGCACAGACACACACAGACACACAGACACACAGACACACACACACACACACACACACACACCACACACACACACACACACACACACCACACACACACACACATACACTACCACACACAGACACACACACCACAATACACACACCATCACACTCACACACACACACACACACACACACACACACACACACACACACCCCACACACACACACACACAGAGCTTAGCTTTTTTTTTTTTTTTTTTTGAGCGTCCATATCATATTGCGACGTTTCAGATGTATTTGGTTGAATTTATATACCCATGGAGGTAAAAAAAAAAAAAAATAAAATAAAAAAAAAAAGAAAAAAGAAAAGAAAAAAAGTTGCCTGCATCAACCTGTGACATGGATGGATAGTCCTGGGAAACCATCATCATCATCGCAGGACGCGCGGTGTTGGTAAACAGTTCAGCGAGCGTCTGCCCGAAAGCGGCGCCGCGGAGCGTCGGTTGTTTGTAAACGACCGCGACGCGGAGAAATGATGCGGAACATATTGCCGGCAGAGTATTAGGTGTGGGCGAACTTTTCACCCCCCGCCCCCCGTGACAGACACGGTCACCCCAAGTCTGTGTCTGGTGTGTGACAGAAATGTTTAACGGTTTAAAAAAAAAAATGTTTTTTTGAAATTTTATTCCAACCTCCCTTCCACCTTTGCCCCCCCCCCTCTCCTCTCTTCCCCTCTCTCTCTCTCTCTCTCTCTCTCTCTCTCTCTCTCTCTCTCATTACCCAATGCTTTTTAAAAGCATTTTTCAGCCCCCTTACCACTTTTTCGTTTTTTTCGTATTTCCTCCATGACTTTCTAACGATGAGGCCATTTTTCACTGACGTATGTAAGCGATACATGTTTCTGTCTCTCGTTCCATCGTCTGTGTGTTTGTCTGCATGTCAGTGTGTATGTCTGTGATAAATTGCTCTATGGCGTAGTCTGGGAAATTACAAATGCTTGACGAATCCAGCTTTTAAGATGATCTTGATGAAGCCTTTCCAACCTTGACCCTGAACTGTGAACCAATGAGGAGTATTTCAAGTGCAATATTTTACTCTCATTTAAGACTGAAATTTGATTTTACCCGAAAGAATCCTGATGACAGTCATTATTTTACTGCCTGTTAAAAAGGTCTGTGGAGTGATCTTGATTGAAGAATGATAGAAACATTAAAATACAACTTCTTTCGATCAGATCATCGAGATGTGGTTTCTACTGAACTGAAGAGTAGGATTTTTCTCGTCTTGCCGAATTTGTTTCTTAATATTTTCTTCTTCTTTTTTTTTTACTCATCTATGATTTGAACCGATGGCTTGCAAACTTGTGATTATATACTCTCAAATGGCGTGTATTGGCAAGTACCGTTTTTTGCACAGTTGTTTACCTGATGATCGCTGGCAACACCCCAGACTGTAGATGCGAGTCACCGTTACAAAGACAGAGTTTCAACACTCTCATCCGGGTTGAAGTGTCAACACAATGTTTTAGTTTACACAGTCAATTGCAGAACATTATTAATAACGATTGTTATGTTGAATTTTCCTCAGTGATTACGCTCAGACCATGGTGCTCGCTGACCCGGTCAACGGATTTCGTTCGTTGTAAGCCTGAAAGTGAAAGTCCTTAGTTCGTGCTTTTTGCTTTGCTATTGACGCCCTGCCTTCGAGCAGTTTAGGATGTACTCTTCTTAGATGTTATTTATACCATGTTGTAACAATAACAGCTCACACAGGATGTCAGTACAGCTGCTGTAGTGTCTGTTACAGTGAAGATAAATGTGATGAGCAAACAGACCATATACGTAGTATATTCTTGTGATGTTTGCATGGGTAGGTTATAACAACAAAAACAACAACAACAACAACAACAACAAAACCCATTAAAGATGAGAGGTTCTAGAATTGAGCCTTGTGATATACCACAACTTACCCATTTCTCAGAGAAACAGTACGCCTGTGTTCACCAGAACAGGCTGGATTCTGTTCTCTACAAGATGTCTTGGGAAAAATGGACACAACGTGTGGATTTTGAACTCACGCATTCCATAGTGTTATTGCTCTGTCCACAAATTAAAAAAAAAAACTGTCCTCAATTGGAGAAAAACAGCTCCGGGTAATCATACTTTGATTAGTGGCAGAGAACCGTGGTAATATGACTTTGATTAATGGCAGAAACCATGATAATCTGACTTTAAGCAATGGCAGAGAACCATGATAATCTGACTTTAATTAATGGCAGAGAACCATGGTCATTATACTTTGGTTAATGGCAGAGAACCACGGTAATCTTACCTTGATTAATGGCAGAGAACCATGGTAATCTTTCCTTGATTAATGGCAGAGAACCATGGTAATCTTTCCTTGATTAATGGCAGAGAACCATGGTAATCTTACCTTGATTAATGGCAGAGAACCATGGCAATCTTTCCTTGATTAATGACAGAGAACCATGGTAATCTGACCTTGATTAATGGCAGAGAACCATGGTAATCTTACCTTGATTAATGGCAGAGAACCATGGTAATCTTACCTTGATTAATGGCAGAGAACCAGGTAATCTTACCTGATTAATGGCAGAGAACCATGGTAATCTGACTTTGATTAATGACAGAGAACCATGGTAATCTTACCTTGATTAATGGCAGAGAACCATGGTAATCTACCTTGATTAATGGCAGAGAACCATAGTAATCTGACCTTGATTAATGCAGAGAACCATGGTAATCTTACCTTGATTAATGGCAGAGAACCATGGTAATCTTACCTTGATTAATGGAGAGAGATACCATGGTAATCTTACTCTTGATTAATGGCAGAGAACCATGGTAATCT